>CM076072.1:30062500-30125000 GCA_038088235.1 Zacco platypus
TCAAGTTTAGTAACTTAATCTAAATACTTTAGAATACTTTGGAATACTAATAAGTGTGGAACAAACACAAAAAAGGTCATTGAGAGTTTTTATCTCACAATTCTGACTTTTTCCCTCGGAATTGTGTGATATAAAGTTGCAATTGTGAGTTATAAAGTCAGAATTATGAGATATAAACTCACAATATTGAGAAAAGTCAGAATTATGAGATATAAACTCACAATATTGAGAAAAGTCAGAATTATGAGATATAAACTCACAATATTGAGAAAAGTCAGAATTATGAGATATAAACTCACAATATTGAGAAAAGTCAGAATTATGAGATATAAACTCGCAATATTGAGAAAAGTCAAAATTATGAGATATAAACTCGCAATATTGAGAAAAGTCAAAATTATGAGATATAAACTCACAATATTGAGAAAAGTCAGAATTATGAGATATAAACTCACAATATTGAGAAAAGTCAGAATTATGAGATATAAACTCACATACTAAATTCACAATTGCAAGAAAAAAGTCAGTATTGCAAGTTTATATCTCCCAATTCTGACTTTATAACTTGCAATTGTGAGTTTAAATCTCGCAATTCTGAGAAAAAGAAGTCAGAATTGTGAAACACAAACTCACAATTGTGAGGGAAAAAACAAATTGTGAGAAAAAGTTGCAGTGACGAGTGAATTATAAAATGACTCACAAAACATGAAAACAGTCGTGGATCATCAGGACATGACAGGACAGTTCAGTTCACAGTTGGGCATGTTTTTTTAATAAATTCAATCATTTTGTCTTGTTCAGGACAGAACTAAATAAAAATAACAACATTTTTATGATCCTCTTAAAAGTATTAAAATGTTGATGAATCTTAACTCCTCTTTTTCAGACGGTCAGAGTCAGAGAATCACCAATCGCTGTTTAAATGACATTAAAATTCAAAGTAATCACTTTGGTAATCTAAAACACTTTTCAGATGTAACTGTAATCTGATTACCACCCATTTAAAATGTAACTGTAATGAAATACAGTGACTCAAATTTTGTATTTTAAATACGAAACTAAGTTACTTGTATTTCGTTACTCCCCCACCCTGTATATCAAACATGTTAATTTTAGACAGACGTGGTTTGAAGAACATCTGACCCAAATCTGAGGAAGGCTAAATGATCTTTCATGTAGTAATACAGCAGTTTTGTCTCCTAAAAGAAAAGTGATTCTGCCTGAAACGAGTCGTCAGTAATTACAGTGTCACTTCCTGCTGAACTAATGCAGGTTTGTAGCTAATTTGCATAATGCCAGCCCGTGGTCTTCATTGGCTGAACAGCGTCTCTTTGCCCCGCCCTCGATCGCTGTCGTCATGTCTGAGACTGGAAGAGTTTGGTTCGAGATTGACACGGTAAAACCGACACCATCGTTACAGTCCGTGTGTCACAAGAGATATGATAATGAGCATTTGGTTTCTGACCAATCACAGCGGACTGGGCCGACCAATCAGAGCAGCTCTCAGAAAGAGAGACCGTATCCTCGATCGAAGCGTTTCAGACGCTGAGAGAAAAGAGCTGATGCTGCAGAGGATATTATGAGGAAATGAAAGTGTTTTTTGACCTTGGATGCACGTGAATCTAATGTCTGAGAGTCCGCAACAAAATTTGGAGCATAATTCAACATGATTTAAGATTCAATACACATCTTTATGGGTGGACAGTGAACTCGAGGCAAAGAATCAGAGGGAAATATTTTGTTTCGAGGCCACCTGGCTGTCATAAGCAATAACGTACGAGAACATCTGGTGCTAGTGGATTCAGGAGATCCAAACGCTGGAGTTTTTTAGTAGACGAATGTGTAAAATGAAAAGTGTTAGTCTTAAAGCCTTGATGGTTTCCTTATGTGCACATTCATATATATTAAAAAATCTGTACTTGCAGATATATTAACAGTAAACAAAAGTCCACTTAAGTGTTCTTACTGTAAAGAGAAGAGCGCACATCTGTAAAGTTCACTTTGTCATTGTCAGATTCAAAGGTAGTATTTTAAAGTACATTTAAATGAAGAAGTGCATTTATTAACTAACATTTTAACTGGAGTGTGTGATTTGATATTACATTTAAAGTTAAAATATTATAAATGTACTAAATTGCAACTTCATCATTACAGAATATCACAATTTCACATACATGACATACAAGTTTCAATAGATATACATTGAAGTATGCACTTTAACAAAATCAAAAAACTAATTGCATTTAATATAATATCAAATTGTAAATCGTCTGAAAACTTTACATTAAGTTCACACTTAAGTATATTCTTTTAAAATTAGGTATATTATTTAGTTAACTGCATTATTGAACATGAACCAGGAATTAAGAATACTTCTACAACACTCGTTAATCTTAATTTCAACATTTACTAATACGTTATTAAAATCAAGTTATATTTGTTAACATTAGTTAACGCACGGCGAATTGAGAGGAACAAACAATTAATGACTAATGTTAATAAATACTGAAACAACTGTATTTCTCATTGTTAGTTGATGCTAATATTAACAAATGAGATGTTTTTGTTACTAATTATTTCTATAATAAGTGCTCCTTTTAAGAGTAGTACTTCTTTTTCACAAGGGAACCGACTTGAACTCGAGTCGCTCGCATTTGAGAGCTTGTAACTTAGTGACGTATTTAAAATACAAAATTTGAGTCACTGTATTTCATTACAGTTACATTTTAAATGGGTGGTAATCAGATTACAGTTACATCTGAAAAGTGTTTTAGATTACCAAAGTGATTACTTTGAGTTTTAATGTCATTTAAACAGCGATTGGTGATTCTCTGACTCTGACCGTCTGAAAAAGAGTTAAGATTCATGTTTTGTGAGTCATTTTATGATTCACTCGTCACTGCAACTTTTTCTCACAATTTGTTTTTTTCCCTCACAATTGTGAGTTTGTGTTTCACAATTCTGACTTCTTTTTCTCAGAATCGCGAGATTTAAACTCACAATTGCAAGTTATAAAGTCAGAATTGGGAGATATAAACTTGCAATACTGACTTTTTTTCTAGCAATTGTGAATTTAGTGTGAGTTTATATCTCATAATTCTGACTTTTCTCAATATTGTGAGTTTATATCTCATAATTCTGACTTTTCTCAATATTGTGAGTTTATATCTCATAATTCTGACTTTTCTTAATATTGTGAGTTTATATCTCATAATTCTGACTTTTCTCAATATTGCGAGTTTATATCTCATAATTATGACTTTTCTCAATATTGTGAGTTTATATCTCATAATTCTGACTTTATAACTCACAACTGCAACTTTATATCACACAATTCTGAGGGAAAAAGTCAGAATTGTGAGATAAAAACTTGCAATGACCTTTTTTGTGTTTGTTCCACACTTATTAGTATTCCAAAGTATTCTAAAGTATTTAGATTAAGTCACTAAACTTGAGTAATGTAACGAAATACGTTACAAATGACTTTTTAAAGCATGTATTTTGTAATCTGTAGTGAAATACATTTTAAAAGTAACCGACCCAGCCCTGGCCACGGCTACAAGAGTCAAAGTCAACAGAAGATATATGACGAAAACACAGTGAGGTGTTGATGGAGCCCAGATCTGAAGTACAGTTGGGAGTGAAGCGGACAGGACTTACTGAAGAACCTTCAAAACAACAGCCACGGAGGCCCTGTGCCCTCTAACCCTGAGGATCATGTTTTTGTTTTGACGTGAGCAGTTCAAGTGTGCTCCTCGGCCTCTGTCAGATGACAATGACACGCTGAGATGTGTGTTTGTCTGCCGCTAACCCAGCGGGATCCTCCACCCAGAAAGAGGTGAACATAACGGACCATTTCCCGGATCTCCACAGATAAACAAGCTCTTTCCCTTTCAGTGCTGCCCATCATCCACAATCTGCGGGGCAACTTAACCTGCGCAAAACACGTCTGTAGATACTACAATAACAGAGCTGATGTTTGTGTAGAGCTACACCCCGCGCTCCTCAGATCAAATTGACCTTTTATTTCAATAAACCTCACAGCAGGAGTCTGAAGGATTCTCTCGGCAAGCTTTGTCCAGCGACAAGCAGTTTGTCTGTCGACACCAGATGCGACAAAATCAATCAAAAACAACAGCCAATCAGAACCGTGTGTGGGCGGGCTCTCAGTGCACGAGGTTAATCTTGACGGCATTCGTAAGGATACGTACGTAATCATGGATGGAATACATTTGTTTTTTCTCAGTTTGAATGTTATTGTTTTTGTTTAATTTCAAGATCTGAGGTGAATATCCACTGTTTTTTTTTTATAATTAAAAACCTGATAAATAAACCATTATAACCTGATAAAGGAAAAAAGAACAAAACACAAATAAATAAAATAATATGAATAATAAATAACTAAATAAAAATATTAAATAAATAAATAAAGATGGTTATAGCATATGTCTATATACTCTCAATGTCCATTAACTCCACAAAGGAGTCACCATCCAGACTCTTCAAGAAGTCATAAAACACTTTCCAGATGGACCGAAAGTTTGTTTTTCAGAAAATAGGTAATCTTTTCTAAGGCGAGGTGTGAGTTCATCCCCTTCCTCCACTGAGACACACCAGGACTTTCTTCTTTTTTCCAAGTACACGCTATTACATGTTTAGCTTCTAGCAGACAAAGAGTCAACAATAATCTTCCATTCTTGGTGATTTTAAAATTCAGAGGGCAGACATGTAATATACACAGCTTTGGATCAAGAGGAATTTTTTTGCCAATAATCTGGCTTATGATGTTCAATATTTTAACCCGAAAGCAATTCACTTTAGTGCATTCCCGAATATCCACTGTTGCTGCAAAACTGGGAGCACTAAATGATATTCAAAGCCTCATTACATGCTTTTAACATTAAATAAAGCACACAAACAGTACCTGAGATTATCATTGTCATACTTTGTGTTGTTGTTCAGGCCGTGACGTCGGAGAAAACTAGAAACCATTCCTAAAATAGAGTCGGCGCATATCTCGGCTGGTTAGGACAAAAACTATCGCGTGTCGTGGCATCCCCTTAGGATGGCAAATACCATTCAATTATGTTTAATCAGACCCAATTCCGATCCTTGAGATCGGCTCAGGACATCCCAACTTCAGTTGGACATCCTTACATCATACAATTGCTGATTTAGTGATTAAAACTAGGCTACACACGCTACTAGACTTTAAATGATGTTTTATTAACAAAGTTCGGGAGGAACACATTCAAATGATCTTAACTAATCATCACATCACTCCAACCAGTAATCAACATGTCTACCCAATCATTTTTCCATTTACATTTTATTCATTTGGCAGACGCTTTTATCCAAAGCGACTTACAAGGGGAGCAATTAGGGGTTTTGTGCCTTAGTCATGGGATCGAAGGTGGAGAGAGTGCTGTTCATTCACAATCCCACTATTCAATTCCTGCCGGCATGGGAATCGAACCAGCAACCTTCAGGTTACAAGCCCGACTCCCTCACCACTAGGCCACGACTACCCACAATCCACCACCCCGTCTCCTCACACTTAACTGGTTACTTTCCTAAACCAGAAATACTTAGTACTCTGGATTCGGGCCAAATGCCGAGCTCGGGGCCCTCTCCTCGGACAGCACACCAAATATGCCTACTAATTACTCTATCTGATTATTTGTAAGTGTGAACTCGTGACATTCGTTCTGAAAACAACAAACTCCCACAGAAACACAGAATGTAATCAAAGTCTGAAGCTAAAAATAAAAGTGTGTCAATGAAATCTTGTGAAATCTGTCAACTCAAATCCGCAGACTGGCTCTACATATCACTTGTCCAGACTATAAATCAAGGTAAAAACTTGCACAAAAGTGGTGTAGCATATTCCAAGCTAGCGTCATATGGGTTTGAAACAGCATGTGATGAAATATGAGATATTATGTAAGTACTCATATTTGTCTGAGCTATCCACACAGGACATTCCTGAAACTAAACTCTGAATTGCAGCTATTGACATTATGAAGGCTATAGAATAGAGAAATCCAACACACTTACCAGATGAACATAAGGCACAAAGTATCCGTAAAGGGCCGCAGGGATCCCAAAGGCCCATATGCGGTATCCAAGAGACCTCCAGATGTGTACGTTAAACACCTTGTTGGGTGCAGGACAGCGGCTGCCTGACTTGCTGCTGCTGACGGGTTTGGGAAGGAGAGGTTTGTAGGTCAGTCCGGCAAGCATGAGGATGAACATGAAGATGGCCAGCACACGCAGTGTGTGGTAGAGTCCTATGCGAACCAGCAGGCTTGACAGCATGTATGGGAGCGTTATGGTGAACACGCTGCTGCCCGCCGTCACGATGCCGTTCACCAGGCCCAGTCTCCGCTTGAAGTAGTGACCCAAGATCACCAGACTCGGCTGATACGCAAAACTGCAGCCAGTTGCAAAGACTATGCCGTAGGTGAAGTATAACGGCCCGAGAGACCTGCAGACAGAGAGAGAAATGACCATTAGATTGCATTGTAAGAAATGTTTGGAATGGGACAAAAGAAAAGCGGGCCTAATACATAGCCTTGTGGTACCCCAAAGTGTCAGGCTATAGCGGGGGTCTCCAAACTCAGTCCTGGAGGGTCACCGTCCTGCACAGTTATCTCCAACAACAATTAAACACCTGAACCAGCTAATCAAGGTCTAATTAGGCATACTAGAAACTCCCAGGCAGGTGTGTTGAGGCAAGTTAGAGCTAAAGTCGGCAGGACAGTGGCCCTCCAGGACCGAAATTGTCTCGAAATCGTCAATTGGAATGAATTGGCCACATCTGATTGAAATTGCATTGGAATTGTAAGGGATGTTTCTAATCTGTTCGATGGGATAGTGGATTAGATTGAAAACCGAAACGGGAAAGTTCTGCGGCATGGTCCGTGATGTAGAAATGGTGCAATGACGTATGATGCAATATTTTGTCTTAAATGTCTGCTGTGTCAATCTAAAATTCCTCTCATTGTCTTTGAAGTGCAGCAGGATAACATTTATACCTCCAGACCTTGTTTTGGACTCTCATCCACGGACGCATTTTTATGTGCCCTGTGAGGGGCGTTTTTACTGCTTGATAAATATAAGCTGCATGACACAAAACTTGCACTAAATTACCCAAAGATACTCGTAATTAGGACCCAATGAATAAATATTAAGTCTGCTTTTTTAAATAAAGAAAAGAAGCAATGGCAGGATGATGGTTAGTGGGAAACACTGTATATTCATGCATTTGTGCAGGTCAAAAGATCAAATCTGATTTGAAGCATGTAAACACTAGTAGGTTTGGACTCATCAATCGGAAATTACAGATCAATGCAACTGCCCTCAGTTTATAGTTTATCCAGTTTATAATAAGTACACTAGACAATGAGGGAAAGTCACTCACCATCTTCTTGCAGTTACATGTACTGTTAGCGTAAACTTAACTGCTTAGCAACAAATAAAAAATAATGAAAAAAGGAAGTGGAATGTATGACACTTACGTGACGAAGGAACTGGCCAAGAGTCCCACGACCGCCAAAGCAGCCCCCCCGACAGCCGTGATCCGGCACCCGAGCAGATCGGTGAACACGCTGACAATTGGAGAGCAGAAGAAGATCATGCCCATCGAGAGAGAGCCGACCCATGCTGCACACACACACAAAACACAGAGATCGTTTATACAGCAGCCACTAGACTGAGCTAATGAAACTTCATTTGGATAGGCTTTAAATGTGTTTACGTAGGTGAAAATCACCTACAGACAGCAACTTAGTGTTGGCCCAGATACGGCCCACATCTGGCCCATGTGGAATCCATGATTGAATAATACGATAGCAATCTACACATGATTGTATGGTTATTCATGTTTTATTATTTGCACTCCCTGTGGTCACAGATCCGTGACTCTCTGACATATATTAATGCCCTTCATGCGGCAGTTTCACATGGGAAGTAAGATGATCACATGACGATCAGGGTTCTGGACCTCGTCCGTCTCTCCGACAGAAACACAGACACACATCCACCTACTTCCTTAAATATATGAGAATCATGCAGATGTTTAATTTATTCTATTTTTCACGAAAACTGTGCTGCATGATAAGAGTCTGAATCTGCATATGTGAAAGCTTGTGCATTTTCAGAAAAAATGAATATATAAAATTTTATAGAGAAAGAAAAAAAAGAGAATGAATGAACAAGCATTTAAACAAACAAAAAATTAAAGAACAAAAGAAAGACAGAAACAGTAAGACAATAAAACAAAGGAAGAACAAACAAATGAACAAAAAAGAAAGTACAAACAAACAAAAGAAAGAACAAAATGAATGAAAAAATGAATAAAAGAACAAAAGACAAAAACAAATTAAAGAAAACAAGCAAACAATAAAGATCAAGCAAAAGAACAAAATAACAAACAAAAATGAAATAACAAAAGAAAAACAGAAATAATAAAACAATAAAAGAAAGAACAAACAAACAAACAAAAATAGGGACGATCAAAGGAAGAACAAACAAATGAACAAAAAAGAAAGTACAAACTAACAAAATAATGAACAAAATGAATGAAAGAAGAAAATACAAAAAAGAAAAACAAAGGCAGAAACAGTAAAACAATAAAAGAAAGAAAGAACAAACAAACAAACAAAAGAAGGGATGAACAAAGGAAGAACAAACAAATGAACAAAAAAGAAAGTACAAACTAACAAAAGAAAGAACAGAAAAAAGAATGAAACAACAAAAGACAAAAACAAATGAAAGAAAACAAGCAAACAATAAAGATCAACCGAAAGAACAAAATAACAAACAAAAATGAAATAACAAAAGAAAAACAGAAATAATAAAACAATAAAAGAAAGAACAAACAAACAAACAAAAATAGGGACGATCAAAGGAAAAACAAACAAATGAACAAAAAAGAAAGTACAAACTAACAAAAGAAAGAACAAAATGAATGAAATAAGAAAAGACAAAAAAGAAAAACAAAGGTAGAAATAGTAAAACAATAAAAGAAAGAAAGAACAAACAAACAAACAAAAGAAGGGACGAACCAAGGAAGAACAAACAAATGAACAAAAAATAAAGTACAAACTAACAAAAGAATGAAAAAAACAAAAAGAACAGAAAACTGAATGAAACAAAAAAAGACAAAAACAAATGAAAGAAAACAAGCAAGCAATAAAGATCAACCGAAAGAACAAAATAACAAACAAAAATGAAATAAAAGAAAAACAGAAATAATAAAACAATAAAAGAAAGAACAAACAAAAATAGGGACGATCAAAGGAAGAACAAACAAATGAACAAAAAAGAAAGTACAAACTAACAAAAGAATGAACAAAATGAATGAAAAATGAATGAAAGAAGAAAAGACAAAAAATAAAACAAGGCAGATATAGTAAAACAATAAAAGAAAGAAAAAACAAACAAACAAAAGAAGGGACGAACCAAGGAAGAACAAACAAATGAACAAAAAAATAAAGTACAAACTAACAAAAGAAAGAACAGAAAAAAGAATGAAACAAAAAAAGACAAAAACAAATCAAAGAAAACAAGCAAACAATAAAGATCAACCGAAAGAACAAAATAACAAACAAAAATGAAATAACAAAAGAAAAACAGAAATAATAAAACAATAAAAGAAAGAACAAACAAAAGTAGGGACGATCAAAGGAAGAACCAACAAAAAAATAAAGTACAAACAAACGAAAGAACACAAACAAAGAATATAAAGAACAAACAAACAATCAAACGAGAGAATGAGAGGACAGAAGGGGTGAGTGTTACGGCTTGTCGTCTTTATTTCCGCATTAAACTGACCCTCGACTGACTCCATTACACCATCTGTGACTCTGACCTCATGTGAGGAGGATCGATGTGAACGTCGTGATTGAGTCTTTACGCTCCGCGAACCGTCAGCTTCACTGACCGACTGAGAGAGAGAAACTCAACAGGTGGAAGAAACACACCGTTAGCAAAGCAAACAAAACAGACTAAGAGCTCAGTGCGCACGAGTCCTGCCAACAAACGACAGGTGAACCACGTGCCAGCGTCTCGAACAAACACACCGCTCTCCGCCGACAGACGTGATCAAACACACAGCACCTGTTTGGACTGATTCGGGGATGGACGGCAGATCTGGTCATGTTTATTTACTTCAAACAACACAGCTTTAACATTCAGTTCAATATCAAGAATTATGAAACAAATCCGTTTCCGATAAAGCAGAAGATCGGTGTCGTTATTCAGCTCAATTCGGTTCAAGTTCTGCTGTCATCTGATAGTGTCAGTGCAGCAAAAATAATATTACTGAATATTGTTCAGAGTGTGCATAATATTCCATCTGAAATATAACTGAAGCTCTATATTATGAAATATTAATAAGGCATTTCTGATGCCTACAATGAATTATTACTCACAAATGAGTAATTATTGTTTAGCAACAGATCAGGAGTGACTCCTGTTCACACTGGATGAACTGGATTCAGTCCACTTCTCCAACTCCACGAGTGAAAAATGTACTTGAAATATTTGTTTTGTGATGCATTTACATATTGCAATTGTGCTTTTTTTGGTATACTAAACTGGAACTACTAATTTTGATGACTAATTTCCCAGAATGAATTTCTTTAATTGTGAGGAAGTAGTATTGAGGTCCAACTAAAGACATACTGAAGTATATTTGATTGTGCTGAAGTGGAACGTATCTTACGTTTAAAGACGGATATTATACAGAGATCCTTATTAATAGTGGAATTAAAACACTTTTTAGGGATAACATTAAGAAATGTGCGTCGTGCAATAAAGAAATACTCCAAATAGAGTTTAATTCTTAAGTGATTTTTCAACAAATACGTTAATGGATTTTGTAATATACGACTTAGTATGAAATAATGTATTTTAAATAGATTTTAGATTTTAAGGTCCTCACAGGATTAAAGGGGGAATTCACGGCTGGCAAGATGGGTTTATTAATAATAAATACATGACGACTTGAGAAAACAGAAAACAGGTTTTCTCTTTTGGCAGAAACTTCAACACCCATAATGCATCTGTAGCCGTCAAAAGTACATTAAATGATTCCAAACTACGCTTTTTACATCATCCAGCAGACTTTTGATAACACATATATATATTTGATATTTGTACGCAGATAACAAGGAGAAAAAGCACGCATTGTTCATTTACAAAAACTACTGATATTGTAATAACTACCACTTCAACGCTTCAAAAAGTTCATAAAGAGATCGTAAAACTAAATCGTAACACTATATGCTGACAGTGTTTTCATTTTCGGGTGAACTAAACCTGTTTTTAGTATCACCTGCACACAGTGAGTGACAAAGTTTTGAATCGTGTCTTTATGCATTTCTTTGCATGGTTTTTCACACCTTTCAAAGTCTCTTGGAAGCTAAATGACACACTTCGTCTGTACGGGGAGTCACTCGAGTCCTGAACTGTGTGGACGTGTCCGTCGGCGCATGTTGTGTTCAGTGTTTAGTCGCGATCATGGAAACGCCAGATTGAGGAAGCGGAGAGAAACCCTGGAGATGCATGAGGCCTGTCTCCTCACACAGAGTTATGGCCTCCTCTTCCTGAAAACCAACTTCCTGAGTCCAGCAAACAAGCAGCTCCAAACACTCGAGCGGAATGATATCCATTCCATTTCCTGTTTCCGTCCTCTGTTTGATGAGATCCATCAGTGACACACAGAGTCAAGAGTTCAGGAGCCACTGCATTTACAACCAATAAAGCAGCTTATCTTCTGTGTTCTGGATCAGCGAGACCGTTACACCATTAAAACACACAAAGTTCAGTTACACCAACTTCAAATAGCTGCGATAGTGAGCTTTTCCTAAATATAAATGTTTGGATATAGAAGGGGTGTTGTTGCAGTGACGCTTCACTAAAAATATCATCCAGACGGACGACTTATCTTCTGTTTTTCCTGTTTGATTATTCAAACGGTGCATTTAGAGAAGCATGTAAACAGTACCGATTTCTGACCGTAAATGATGCGCTGAACACACAAACACTGAGAGGAAACCAACGGAACCGGTCAGATTCACGAACGCGGTTATTAACGGCCATGATATTGAGCATTATCACGCTTCGCGATAAGATTGAGAACGTTATCATGAAGTTCAGAGTGCGTGAATCCGTGTTCTTGCTGACAGAAATGTGAGGTTTATAGAGCGCTCCACCTCGAATCCCTTCAATTCACAAATTCTGTTTCGTTTTTTCTCAAAATCTACTTTCTTTTGTATTCCGTTTTAATGGTTTACAGGGGAGATATCATGAAAATGTGACTTTTTCTGTGTTTAAGTGCTATAATCGGGTTCCCGGTGCATCTAACCAACCCAGAAAATGTGAAATAGGACAATCCAGTAACTTTGTTCCTGCAAGCATGTGAAAAAACGAGCCGCTCAGATTTCGCTCCCCTTGTGACGCGGGATAGGGAACCTTATTATAATATTACCGCTCCTTAATCTGTGGTGGTGATCCACTAGGCGATGAACACTTTCCTCGTTTTGTCTGCGTGAGATTCTCCAGCTTTGTTGTTGTTGAGCTGTTAAAGCTCCGCCCTCTTCTGGAGCTCATTTGCATTTAAAGGGACACACACAAAAACGGCGTGTTTTTGCTCACACCCAAATTTGACAAGCGATAATAAATGATCTCTGGGGATTTTGAGCTGAAACTTCACACACACATTCTGGGAGACTTATATTACATCTTGTTAAAGAGTCACAATAGGTCCCCTTTAATATTCACACACATTAGTCCATATCGCCATTTGATATACACAGCACACAACCCTACTTTTAATTTATTCCTCCAAATATGGCCAAATTTCATGACCTATTATACCATTATTACTATCCACATTACATTCCATTTTTGTGGCTGGATTCTGAGCCCTAGTTCTTGTGTTTTTTCTAAAGTTCAGTTACACCAACTTCAAATAGCTGCGATAGTGAGCTTTTCCTAAATATAAATGTTTGGATATAGAAGGGGTGTTGCTGCAGTGAGGATCCGCTAAAAATATCATCCAGACGGACGACTCTGGCCATTGTGCTGCGTCTCGCCTTGATATTTTGAGCATCCTGCCACAAGTGTTTTTAAGATGGCATGTTCAAGTTAAAAATAGTCCAACTTTTAAAGACACATCTTGGGAGCCGTGCCTCCGGAGAGACGCTGGTGCACCGCTGACGTTCAGTTTTGAAAGGAAGTAGAATTAATATGAAATTAAAACAAGAAGTTTCATCACAACGGTGAACGATGGACTGAAAAAACCTTGACATTTGAAGGGTCTTACAAACACACAAATCTGCATAAAATGTCACGTATAAATATTTCGACGTGATTTCTTAATATTTAACAAATTATTGGACCGAGGCGGAACAACACTTAATTCCCTAGAATTCCCAGAATAATCTGTTGAGAAATCCCATTAATTTTCTCCTTACTGGAAATGATTCTAAAACGAATGTTTGAACGCATAATATGTCAAAAATATTGTTTCTCATTATATACTACAGATCAATAATTAGATCTGCGATGCTTTTTGTCAATTTTTCAAATGCTTTTTTTGCTTCAAATCAAGTTGTTGTTCAATAATGTGGCGATTCAAGGCTATAACGCTTTCACAGAGATGTTTTTAAGATCCCAATGGGAAAAATATCTGGAACAAAAGTGGGCAATTTATTCCACTGCTTGTTATTCCAATTCACCTTCCTGTAGGAACTGGTGGAATTTGTATCTGCAGATTTGCAGTGAAAGCTTCAGCAAAGAGTAAAAACTGGCACAAGAACATCTGTTTGCATTTACAGAAACATCGTATAACTCGCTGGTTCTCGGAGAGCAACTTTAACAGCCGCGACACACAGCCGGAGCGGCGTGAAGCTCTAACAGAAGCCAGACGTGCGCACTCGCCATCAGCCTGGTTTATGAGGCCGTTTCATGGCTTCAGAGCGGCTCAAGCTTCATCCCGCTGCCCCTCAGGCTTTTCCTGAAGATCACAGAGGGGTTTATGCTCATTACTGAAGCCTTCCGACTGCCGCTTTTCCAGGTCATTTCCTAACCTCTTCCTCAGGAGGACGCTGCCTGGACAGATACTTTCCTCATGATGACTTTGCAAAAAATTCACTGGGACATTTGCTGTACATCTGTGGGACGGCACTGGGATGTGGGATTCTTTAGGGAAACTGCTGCAGACAGCTGGGAAATATTATGGGTGATTTGCATGAAGAGCCACTGGCAGATGAAAAGCCCAGATATACAAGAACAAAATCCGCCTAGTTTTCTTCAAGAGATAGAATCAAAATCCTTTTCAGAACTACCAATGATGCGTGGCGCGGACATATATGGGCGTGGCTCTGAGGCTCCGCCTTCTTTGAGCTGAAACTCTTCTCCAGTCTGTATAAAGTGTCACAGAAACAAACCTGAACCTGTTCAAACATATCTTCATCGCTTTGATCAGATGCTATCTGAACCACCAGAAGTTTCTTCACAGATCATATAGAAAACAACTCGTGATCTTCAATACTTGAAGCGCTGTAATAAGATTGTAGCTGTAATAGATTCTGGTTGCAATTCACCCTCTTTTTGTGTTAAAAAAAGCTCAAACTGACCACCATTGGTTTCCATGAGATTCACCGAAAATCAACACTACCAAAACCATTAAAGATTTAAGTAAAAACCGAGAACCTTGCTTGTCAAAAATAACTTGTAGGATTTAGTTGATAAAATCCTTGCACTAACACATTTTAAGTCAATTTTACTGCTACTGTTCAACTCATTATCAAACGTACTTACTATTAAACTTAACACTCATAAAGAAATTAGGCAAATATTACTTAATTATATTCAATTTCACATATAACTAATTTAAGTAAATTTAATAAAATTAACTTATTAATGAAATAACACAATAATAATACTCAATAATGATAAATAGACACCATATCTACATAATAGAAGTAATGCATTGAGACTTTTGACACATTTTGTCATTTTGGGTAGAAAATGAACTCCAGATGTCACAAAATCACGTTACTAAACCTACAACAAAAGCAACGATAAAACAGTGTAAATACAAAGCAAAAAAAATAAATAAATGGTAACACTTTATTTTACAGTGTCATTGTTACAAGCGTTACATACAGTTACTATAGTAACTGTAAACCAAACCCTAAACCAAACCCTCAACCCTATATTAAGTACATATTAATTGCTCAGTACTTAAATGTATAATTACACTGTAATACTGACACCTTAAAATAAAGTGTAACCAAAAAAATCTACCTTATTAATCGTTCATGATGGGAACACCAATATCAGAAAAGTTGAGTAGGTTTAACTTAATTTTATATCGTTGACATTTAAGCTTTGATTTCTACAAGTTTGAATTGAGTACTAATATAGAATTTACAGCTTTTTTCAATTCTTGCCTGAACTGTAGAAATTGACCCTTCGCAAACAGTTTGATTGACAGGCGATAGGACCAATCATAACCCCGAATCCGCCATTTTGTCCGTCAAAGCGGTCAGGGGAGTTAGTAGATTAACGTTGGTGAACTTGAATCACGTCTTGAAACAACATTCCTTCTGATGTTCATTCATGTTTATTTGATGCTATAAATGAACTAGTATGAAGAGATGATCGAGGAGCTACAGCGATCTGTCACCACACATTAAACACACACTAGACGCTATTTATTGATTAAACTTCTCTAAAAAATTACAATATTTGAAATATGAAACTGTTTCATACGTCGTCAGAACTGCATGAGAACATGATGTGTGGCGTGAGAACGGACATAGCAACAGTAACTAAAGGGGGCGGGGCTTCACGAAGGGTTAATTACATTGTTTTTTTTTCTGTAGTATTTACTTCACCACAGAATCATCAGTGTATAAAATATGAGAAATGAATAATTTCCATCTATCTCTATTGATTTAGGGGTCAAGCCACATATGCACAGATGCCTCTCATGACTAAGACTTTTTCAAATGACTACAACTAACCATAAGTAGTATCTAACATCTCCTTGGATGATTCAGAAGACGAAGCCTTTCATTTTGCATTTCATCATTCTCATGTATGTTGTATTTTAGTGTTTGACAAGCTCCACTTTGCATTGAATTTTGAGTCAATCTTCTCACTCATCGAACGCGTCTGGCTGAACTCATTTCCTCGCGTCGAGCCGTTATCGACACCTGAGCGGCCGCTGTGGAGCTCCAGCAGGACATTGGCCAGATTTACTTTCCCACCGAGCGCTGGAGTTATAGGGTGATGTTGCCATTCTCTAGAGTCGCAGCGATTGGTGCTCCTGCAGGACGGTTGCAGTGTTTACCTTATCTGTTTATCTGCCAGGAACCTTCACCTAAACCGTGTGTCAACACAGATCAAATGCTCTGTTGACGATTAACTCACATGTGCGGCAGCGAGAAGAGCCGCACGTGTCGTCTATCACTAACTCCACCTGCTCCGCCGCGATAGCACCAAGGCCAGTCCCGTGAACGACAGACCGCCGTTTCTGAAGGAGGTGAGAGTGTGTGACGTGCGAGTGAAGAACTGGACGCTGTTGGCACGTCTAATTCAATAACAGAAAACACACTCAACTAACAGGGAACGTCACTGTAAAAACTGTTACTTAAATTCAACTCAAAAAAATTAAGGCAACATTTTCCAACTACTTTTTGTAAGTTTAGTGAACTTCTTGGTATTTTGAGTTGGTAAAAATCAGTATTATGTATTTTACTGTATGCTAAAAAATGAAGTAGATAACGCAAAACATTTGAGTTTAACCGTTGTGACGAGGAGTAGCATATCGACCAAATCATACTTAGTTAAAATAAGTAACATTTAAAATAAAAAATGAAACTTTTTAATTTACTCTCATTAATTTAGACAAATTATTTATTCAATCCACTTGAAATAATTAGTTAGCATTGCCATAACTTTAATAAATAAGGAAAGAGAGGTATTCGTTTCCAGCGCTCTATAACAGCTGCCAGATACAAACAATTAATGTTAATGTAACACAACATTTTAACATTAAAAATGAGAGAAACTTCTGACCATCTTTAAGTGCCGCATAGAACACCTTCATCACGCTGAATAAAGCCCTCAAAAACTCCACAGAAATCCCAAACTGGTCCGGTTCAGCTGACGACGACCGTTAACGATCACGCTGTCATGTGGACGCCTGCGGGTCGTGACCTTTCGCTTTGGATATAAACACTTAAATAAAGTTTTGTAGAAGCAATTTATTGTGAAGTTCAGTAAAATCATTTTTTGATAGGTAATAATAAGTTACAAAAACATTCACACTTTTTACTTATGTAAAACTTAAATGAATACAAAAAGAAAAGGGAATCAATTTATTGGAAGAAATATACTTTTTAAAATAAATTCCTACAGACAACACCCTTGACGCGCTTTTTACAGTGTAACTGTAAAAGTTATGAACAAACATTGTTCCAGTGCCGTTACTAGAACGTTCGTTCAATGTTTTAATAATGTTCTCAAAACGTCAGCACAAAAACGTGCGGATGTTCGTGGAACTTTTTTGTCGGACGTCCATCGGATGTTTTTAAATGTTACTACTCGTTTCAGAACATTCAAAAGGAACATTCCAAGAATGTTTGCAAAATGATAAAAATGGAATGTTTGCATAACCAAAAAAAAACAAACAAAACAAAACAGTTATTCTTCCGGGAACATTAATTCAGCTATCTGGACTTCAATATTTCATTATTTATATCATTTTACTTAAGAAACATTATAACTCTTTCAGAGAACATTCAACACTAACATTCAATGTTTGCAAAATGATCAAATTAAATGTTCACATAACCAATAAATGAGTTTAAAACATTCAGAGAACATTACGCAATAATGTTTTCTAAGCATTCTTAGAACATATTTTTGTTCGCTGAGCAAGCATAAAATGAGGCTCGACTTCTCTCAAGGTAATGTCAATAGAAAGACGTCCAGTCAGAGTCTTGACAACAATCCATCTCAAACACACACACACACACACACACACACACACATCAGTTGCTGAGCATTCATTTACTGGAGGTAGATAATAATGATCACCTAATTCTCTTACAAGGATGTGAAGGTCATCTGACCGCAACTATCTCAAGCAGTAACGGAGAACAAGATGAACTAGATAATGAACTATCTGTTGTTGGAGATAAAACACGAATATTGTTTCCTCAAACAAACTGGTGAAAACCTGATGCATTACACACAATTCAACACAAGATTTAGGCCTAAATATAAGAATCATTACAATAAGGTTTCATTAGTTAACATGAACAATACTTATACAGCATTTATTAATCTTAATGTTACTTTCAACATTAACTAATACATTACAAAAATCAAATTTGTGAACATTAGTTACATGAACAAAGAATGAACAGCTGGATTTTTATTAAAAACTCATCTTTGCTCACCAAAATGACATATTTAAATGTTTTTTTCATATGAAAAAAAATTCTTCATGCCTTGATTCATTTATTATACACGGATCTATGAATATGCTAATTAGCCCCGCCTCCGCTCGCTCGCATGAGCTCAGAGATCCGCTCGGTCAACTTTACTGAGGTAAACTCTGCTCAATGGAATTGTTTTTAGACACATTACAGTATTTAATATTTTTGATTGACTACGTTATCAAACAGCTAATAATGTGTTGCTACCATGTTTCCATCCGCAAGGCAGACTGCCGTCTTCTAACAATCAGCATCATTAGAAACGCTTTGAACGTCGATTTTAACATGGAAATATACATCATACACCCGCTATATTGCTAAATCTACCTGATTTTTCTTATCAACAGAAAAATATACCAGGATATCCTTCTCTTCAGAGCGGTCATAGTTAATGATATGCTAAAACACGTTGACGTGATTGGCCGCAAGCTGGTTTGTGACATCACAAACACCAGCGATTTCAAACCATTTCTTAGTTCATTTAGGTCTTTAGTTCACTGCAGTTTTAAAGAGAAAAGACTCAGCGATGGTGTTGACTGATGAGTTTTCACACGGTTTGTCTTAAAGCATGGTAAAAACACCGTTTAGACAAACTGAGCAATATCAGTCTACTGACATGAGGCAACACTTCCTTTGATAGCTGTGACAGTTTTTCACATCTCAGAACGACAGAGGAGCGACTGAGCAGCGCAGGCTCTTATCTGCTCTCGACGGGGCTGAGGGGTGAAACACAAGACAAGAGCACAGCTGCAGTATTTCACACCATCCGTTCACACAACCGCTCTTATACAGTACTCAATCTGCTACTGTATGAATGTAACCGATGTCTCTTTCGATGAATGCTGTGATGATGTCATCTGTGTGAAAACATTTCTTCATGCCTTAAAATAGCTTGAATGCAACTCTTGACTCATTTATTATACACAGATCTATGAATATGCGAATTAGCCCCGCCTCCACTCACTCGCATGAGCTCAGAGATCCGCTCGGTCAACTTTACTGAGGTAAACTCTGCTCAAAGGAATCGCTTTTTAGAGCGTCGGACGCATAACAGTAATTAATATGAGAGCCTTTTGCTTGATTATGTTGTCAAATTATGTTATAAAAGCTAATAATGTGTTGCAAATGATACACAAACCATGTTTCCGTTCATTCTTTGTCCATCATCGCTAATAATGACGACGCTCATTGGGTGTCAGGAACTGACAATCCCAAATACGCTTGTACTGCATTCTGCTTAAAACAATGGTGACATGCAATTGTTCATTTACGATATATTAATAAGTTGTTTATATGTCTATGTGGTGTTTTTAATATTCGAAACATGTGCAAATTCATCAGTCAACACCATTGCTGAGTATTTTCTCTATAAACTGCGGTGGACTAAAAACATGGTTTGAAATCGCTGGTGTTTGTGATGTCACAAACTACCTTGTGGCCAATCACGTCAACGTGTGGGCGGACTTTAGCATATCATTAACTATGACCGCTCTGAAGCAGGAGAGACTCGAGAGAAAATATCCCGGTATATTTTCCTGTTGATTTGCAAAATCGGGAAGATGGTGTATGTTGTTCAAAGCTTTTCTAAGGATACTGATTTTCAGAGGACAGCCGTCTGAACATTTGTGAAACATTAGCAACTGTTTGATAATGTGATCGAGCAAAACGCTAAACATTAATTACCGTTATGTGTCCGATGTTGTAAAGAGCGACTCCATTGAGCAGAGTTTACCTCAGTAAAGTTGACCGAGCGGATCTCTGAGCTCGTGCGAGTGAGCGGAGGCGGGGCTAATTAGCATATTCATAGATTGGCGTATATTAAATGAAGCAAGGATGTAGAGTTATATTCAAGCCAGTTTAAGGAATAAAGCAATTTTTTCACAGGAATAAAATGTTTAAATATGTCATTTTGGTGATCAAAGATGAGTTTTACGGGATAAAATAATTGACTAAAGGGGGATTTCACAATAAGTGAATGCATGTCTACACAGACAAAAATGAGACTAATGTTGAAACTATAACCCTGAAAAACACTTACTAAAAATGAAACTCGATATTTGAAACGTGACCTTTGGAATTAAAAGATAATTTCAAACTTTAAAAATAGCACTAAAACTCATAAGCTGACTAAAAAGAAAGCACTTTCACTTCTTTTTATCATATAGAAAAGACTTCATTCCAGTTAAGCGTTCCTTCTCTGTAGATCATGTTCTGAATATGTTACCATTATTACTATGCATTATGAACAATTCTAACTTTTAACTAGTTGTTTATCAGCGTGAATAATACTAGAATATTGGCTGTTTATTAGTACTTATAAAGCACATTTTAATGCCTTATTCTGCATGTCCATATTCTACATCCCTTAATCCTTCCCAATACCTGAACTTAAATGCTACAACTAACTAACTATTAATAATAAATTAGGAGTTTATTGAGGCAAAAGTTATAGATAATAGTGAATATGTGTTTCACATACTAAAGTGCAACCGAACGTACATATAAATGTTCTGCAGGAGAAACATAAAAACGCTCTAAAAGCAGAACTAAGACTGAATCACACACACACACAGAACTAATCATGATGTGTGAGAACAATCGCTGTCACATGACCAGCACTAATTAGTCTGAGTCTCGCTCTACCTGGCGTGTCACATGTTCCCTCAGCTCGACTGATTGTCTTGCTAATGAACGTCTCGCAGCTCATGCGTAACTCAGAGTCTCTGTGTGAGACAGAAATCAGGTAGACGGAGGAAACAGACGTGCATGTCTAACATCATTACACGAGTCATCTGTAGGTCAAATCCCAGCGCACGCCTCCCAGAGAAACTCATAATAGGGTTTGCGAACGTTAGGATAATTGAACATGTCGGCAGGAAAAGCTGCTCTACTGGACATGCACAGTCACATCAGGATCATTCAGAAAAGAAACATTCGCCCAGATAAACAAACGCTGAACGCTGGATCAACAAAGCCTTGTTTGCGCTGATACACAGGCCTCATGCGGTAACTTGAAGAGAGATCTGAAGGCCATTAAATGGATGTCAGCATTGCTAGGTGCGCTGAGTGGTTGCTAAGGTCTTCTGAATGGTTGCTAGAGTGAGTTTCTGGCACAGTTACATTTTGCGATGAAGTAATCACACAGCTGAGATTTGCGTTAATCCAGCTAACAAGGAACGTTCCGGCAAGTTATGAACAAACGTTCTTTCAGTAACGTTAAAAGAACGTTCATTCAGAGTGATCAAAACATTAGCACAGAAACGTTATTTGCGACCCGTGCCGGAAAAATGGGTCGGAACGTGCTTACGAGCTACGGGCAAAACAAGTGAACAACGTCAGTTTGAGGTTTTCACAAAAATGAGTTCATTAAAGAATTAGTTCAATGACCCCAAGCTTTACTAAAGCTTTAGTTGCATGTAATTATGCAGTTA
The DNA here is from genome assembly GCA_038088235.1 of Zacco platypus. NCBI lineage: Eukaryota > Metazoa > Chordata > Actinopteri > Cypriniformes > Xenocyprididae > Zacco > Zacco platypus. The sequence continues at coordinate 30,084,459 of CM076072.1, forward strand.
TTATTATAGTAACTACATGTAACGAGGAAACTGTAAAATAAAGTGTTGCTAAAATATGGACAAACATTCTTTCAGTAACATTAACAGAACTTTTGTTCAGTTCTCTGGACTTTAATGCTCGCACAAAAACATTAACCTAAATTGTTTCAATTTTAGAACGTTCGGAAAACATTCAAATGTAACGTTCCCATAATGTCTGAAAAATGCTAAAATGGAATGTTCCCTTTACTAACACTCTAAACCCTAAAGTAATTAACTGGTTTGAGCAGAACGAACTTAAATTAAACAAATTAGTTCAGTTAGATTAACTTTTATGAGTTTTAGCATTTTCTTTTTCTTTCGAGTTCACAGAACTGATATATTTTAAGTAAACCGAACTGTTTCATTGCTTTGAGTTTTAAGAACTTATTTCTTCTAATTTAGACGAACTTAAGTTTGACTGAAACCGGGCTGGGATTTCCATCTCCCAGCATGCTTTGCCCATGACACCCAAACACTTAAAATTAAGTGTTATATAATGTTTTTTGTGCAAGATTAATGTTAAGTGGGAGATTTAGTCATGATTAATGCTTTGTTATGTTCATTTAGATGAGTTTTAATGCGGGTTTTTGGAGAGTTCGGTGTACGCGGCTCAGACTGAGAGCAACCGAGTTTCGCCAACGTTTTTGAAACGTTTCAGAAATAACAGTTTCATAACTTAATGGGAACGTTAGAAACATATTTTTTGTTACCTGGGATTGTATATATGAGTATGTTTGCGGACATACGTATATATCCAACTTTATACAAAGACTACAAGCTACACTAAACTATATCTGGAATCAGAAGACATGAAGGACTGAGGAGGTTTAATGGATGTAGCTTTAAAGTTGATGAACGTACAGTATTTTTCTCGCACTGTGGTTTGCAAGATTGCCGTTGTGTCAGACGGCAGATGTGGAAGCTGACCTCTGACCGGCGCTGGCATGAACGCATGGAGCGACGAGGGACAGCTGGACCCGATGATGCAATCCACACCCGACATTACGAAGGAAACCTTTAACGACACCTTGAGACGGTCCTGTGACTGACAAAACTCCTGACTGCAGTGTTCAAAGCCAAAAGAGAGTTTCTCAGCTAACTTCAGCCTATTGTTGTGTTAATGACTTTAACACACTTCAGCGGAGAGCACTGTGACCACAATAAGCTTCATTACAATCACAATATTCCGTGTTCTCACACTGTAAGACGAATGGAAACGACAGTAGAGCTATCAGAGCACCATCAGCTCTTCTTATCATCATCAGTTTGGGCTGAGCTGAGCATTCAGACGTAGATGAGCTGCACTCTTATAAACACACTTTCATTTAGGATCATCTGAAAGTCTTTGAAGGCACATAAGTGGTATAAACACATGACAACATCCCTATATGTGCAGCTCTAGGGTATAATATGACATCTGTGAGCTATCACACCGCACACTTTCCTTCCAACGACGCTGGAAATATGTCAGCTTTAGCTCTGAAGAGCGGCAGTCAATGAGTACAGGGGAAATAAATCATTGACGGAAACACACCGACGTGACGTGATTGAGGAAAGTGACACGTCCACCTTAAAAACAGGCTTTGATCAAACACATCTAGATCCAGTTTAGACTGACTCATTTCCACAACAGGTTCTCTAATCGTTTGGCAGACGCTTTTATCCAAAGTGAGGAAAACAAACAAGCTTCGTGAAGAGGCAAATAGACACAGGAAGTGCTCACAACACAAGTTTCGGACATTGTTCAGAGTAGCATAAGCTAGAGTAGGAAGGGAAAAAGAAAGGATAGATTTAATTTTTTTTTTTAAACTGCACTCGTTGTGTTTCTGCCATAGTTAAAGTTTCTCTGGAGGTGGTTTTGAAATGTTGGTTTGTGATGTCTGTCCTCCAAACTAAAACACAATTATCATTATAAGTTTTTAGAGTTAGTTAATACGTGCATTAAGGCACATTTATAATGAACAGTTGGACTCGAGAGATCAAGTCAGACCAAATGTGCAGAAAACAAGATGAATTAAACAGAAATGACCATTTATGAGTGAGTGTGCTTCATAAACTGTATTTTTCCAGGTTTGTGTGTTTATATAAAAACTGAGAAACACTTTATTTTAAGGTGATGTAGTTACATGTTATTACACTGTAATAACAATAAATTATGCATAATCACAAATAACCCGAAAACTTGAAGTAAGTACATGTAGTCAATTAATATCACGATGTATAAACATCAAGGGTGACAGTGCACAATTACATAATTAGTGTTACAATTATTACAGTGTAATTATTCATTTAAGCTCTGAGGAATGTTGACTACATGTACTTACTGTAGGGTTAGTTCCAGGGTTAATTACATGTAATGATGCATAATTTAAAGTTATTACAACAGTAACTGCCTGTAACATATGCCACTGTAAAATAAAGTGTAACCAAAAACTGAAGTATCAAAACTAAACACAAGAAGTGTGACATGTAGCACTGCAATGGACTTTCAGTCTGAGTTTTTGTTTCTGAAGCTGAGATATAAAGTCATAATTCTGAGATTCTGAGATATAAAGTCATAATTCTGAGATTCTGAGATATAAAGTCAGAGTTCTGAGATATAAAGTCAGAGTTCTGAGATATAAAGTCAGAGTTCTGAGATATAAAGTCAGAGTTCTGAGTTATAAAGTCAGAGTTCTGAGATATAAAGTCAGAGTTCTGAGATATAAAGTCAGAGTTCTGAGTTATAAAGTCAGAGTTCTGAGATATTGAGTTATAAAGTCAGAGTTCTGAGATATAAAGTCAGAGTTCTGAGATATTGAGTTATAAAGTCAGAGTTCTGAGATATAAAGTCAGAGTTCTGAGATATTGAGATATAAAGTCAGAGTTCTGAGATATAAAGTCAGAGTTCTGAGATATTGAGATATAAAGTCAGAGTTCTGAGATATAAAGTCAGAGTTCTGAGTTATAAAGTCAGAGTTCTGAGATATAAAGTCAGAGTTCTGAGTTATAAAGTCAGAGTTCTGAGATATAAAGTCAGAGTTCTGAGATATAACGTCAGAGTTCTGAGATATAAAGTCAGAGTTCTGAGTTATAAAGTCAGAGTTCTGAGATATAAAGTCAGAGTTCTGAGTTATAAAGTCAGAGTTCTGAGATATAAAGTCAGAGTTCTGAGTTATAAAGTCAGAGTTCTGAGATATAAAGTCAGAGTTCTGAGATATAACGTCAGAGTTCTGAGATATAAAGTCAGAGTTCTGAGTTATAAAGTCAGAGTTCTGAGATATAAAGTCAGAGTTCTGAGTTATAAAGTCAGAGTTCTGAGATATAAAGTCAGAGTTCTGAGATATAAAGTCAGAGTTCTGAGATATAAAGTCAGAGTTCTGAGTTATAAAGTCAGAGTTCTGAGATATAAAGTCAGAGTTCTGAGTTATAAAGTCAGAGTTCTGAGATATAAAGTCAGAGTTCTGAGATATAACGTCAGAGTTCTGAGATATAAAGTCAGAGTTCTGAGTTATAAAGTCAGAGTTCTGAGATATAAAGTCAGAGTTCTGAGATATAAAGTCAGAGTTCTGAGTTATAAAGTCAGAGTTCTGAGATATAAAGTCAGAGTTCTGAGTTATAAAGTCAGAGTTCTGAGATATAAAAGAGTTCTGAGATATAAAAGAGTTCTGAGATATAAAAGAGTTCTGAGATATAAAAGAGTTCTGAGATATAAAGTTTACGTTTATGGACAAACATTGTTTCACTGCAAGACTGGGGGAGAGTAAGGGGAACTTCACAGTGACGCGCACGTGGAGCGCGTCTGAACGTTCCGCGCACAACCGCACGCGCAACTTATCGCGGAAATGGCTTTGTTACCTGTTTTGAAGCGCATGTCGTCGTCATCCTCGGAGCCGAACTCTTTCAGCAGCGACACGAACAAGATACCGAACGCGTTCTGAATGCCGAACACCGAGCCGTTGCACCACATGGAGGCCAGCATCACCACCCACCCCCAGCCGCCCTCCGGGGGCTCGAACTCCTCCGGCGCTTTCTCCTCACTCACGGAGAGTTTACAGCCCCCGTTCTCCTTCTTCTCCTCCGGCGCGTCCGTGGCATTCTGCGCGTCCGTCGGCGCGGCGTCTGGAGTCGGCTCGGAGTGAGTCTCAGTCATGCTGCTCCTGTCTGGATCTCCACTGAAAGCCCGAGATGAGTTTGAGTGAAAGCAGATTACTGTTACACTTGCTGACTGACTACTGTTGCAATGATCTATAAATACAGATGGAGCAGCAGGAGGCGGGGCTACAGAGCACGAGAGATCAGATGAAGTCTCCTCCTGGAGAAGCACATCTGTACTGCTCTGATGCGCGCATTAATGCAACAGCTGCATTTGCCGCAGTGACTCATACATGCTTTATACACGTTTGAACACAGAGGTCGAGCTAGTGATCGTTTGCATCAGCCGCGGCACAACAATAGCAGTGTATATGAACGTGTTGAACAGAGACTCCAGGAACTCCTGCAGCTGGAGCGCATCAGGCTGCGTCACTCGCGCGCGCTCTAGTGTTGCACACTCAAGTTGACACTTAACCATGGAAGCACGTTTCTGCCACTGAAAAAAAATAAAGATTATTGCGACTTTTTTTCTCAGAATTGTGAGATATAAAGTCAGAATTCTGAGTAATGAAGTGAGAATTCTGAGATAAAGTCAGAGTTCTGAGTTATAAAGTCAGAGTTCTGAGTTATAAAGTCAGAGTTCTGAGTTATAAAGTCAGAATTCTGAGATAAAGTCAGAATTATGAGTTATAAAGTCAGAATTGTGAGTTATAAAGTCAGAGTTCTGAGTTATAAAGTCAGAGTTCTGAGATATAAAGTCAGAATTGTGAGATATAAAGTCAGAATTATGAGTTATAAAGTCAGAATTCTGAGATAAAGTCAGAATTATGAGTTATAAAGTCAGAATTCTGAGATATAAAGTCAGAGTTCTGAGATATAAAGTCAGAATTGTGAGATATAAAGTCAGAATTCTGAGATATAAAGTCAGAATTGTGAGATATAAAGTCAGAGTTCTGAGATATAAAGTCAGAGTTCTAAGTTATAAAGTCAGAGTTCTGAGATATAAAGTCAGAATTGTGAGATATAAAGTCAGAATTGTGAGATATAAAGTCAGAATTGTGAGATATAAAGTCAGAGTTGTGAGTTATAAAGTCAGAGTTCTGAGATATAAAGTCAGAATTGTGAGATATAAAGTCAGAATTGTGAGATATAAAGTCAGAGTTCTGAGTTATAAAGTCAGAGTTCTGAGATATAAAGTCAGAATTGTGAGATATAAAGTCAGAGTTCTGAGATATAAAGTCAGAGTTCTGAGATATAAAGTCAGAGTTCTGAGATATAAAGTCAGAGTTCTGAGATATAAAGTCAGAATTGTGAGATATAAAGTCAGAATTGTGAGATATAAAGTCAGAATTGTGAGATATAAAGTCAGAATTGTGAGTTATAAAGTCAGAGTTCTGAGATATAAAGTCAGAATTGTGAGATATAAAGTCAGAATTATGAGATAAAGTCAGAATTATGAGTTATAAAGTCAGAATTCTGAGATAAAGTCAGAATTGTGAGATATAAAGTCAGAATTGTGAGATATAAAGTCAGAGTTCTGAGATATAAAGTCAGAATTGTGAGATATAAAGTCAGAATTCTGAGATAAAAAGTCAGAGTTCTGAGATATAAAGTCAGAATTGTGAGATATAAAGTCAGAATTCTGAGATATAAAGTCAGAGTTCTGAGATATAAAGTCAGAGTTCTGAGATATAAAGTCAGAGTTCTGAGATATAAAGTCAGAATTGTGAGATATAAAGTCAGAATTGTGAGATAAAAAGTCAGAGTTCTGAGATATAAAGTCAGAATTGTGAGATATAAAGTCAGAATTCTGAGATAAAAAGTCAGAGTTCTGAGATATAAAGTCAGAATTGTGAGATATAAAGTCAGAATTCTGAGATATAAAGTCAGAATTGTGAGATATAAAGTCAGAGTTCTGAGATATAAAGTCAGAATTGTGAGATATAAAGTCAGAATTCTGAGATATAAAGTCAGAGTTCTGAGATATAAAGTCAGAGTTCTGAGATATAAAGTCAGAGTTCTGAGATATAAAGTCAGAATTGTGAGATATAAAGTCAGAATTGTGAGATATAAAGTCAGAGTTCTGAGATATAAAGTCAGAATTGTGAGATATAAAGTCAGAATTGTGAGATATAAAGTCAGAATTGTGAGATATAAAGTCAGAGTTCTGAGTTATGAAGTCAGAAGTCTATTATTAAATCCTGACAGTAGTTTTTTAACGCTAACAGAGGGTTTGCGCTGTCAAAAGCTGGTTGTAAATCTGGCACTTTATCTCTGTTATGGGAACAACGCTCAAGCAGTTTTAATGATGGATGTGAGCAGAGCTTTATAACTGATGGTCTGCTCTGAGGATCCAAATGCAGTTTAATGTGGAAATCTAAAGCCTTTCACCCTTTATATTAAACTCTTCCTTTGTTCTGACCCAGGTATGCAGAGAATGGGGTCTATTTATAAAGTCTTTGAGAGTGTAGGTGTATAAATACACTGATAGCGCCATCTGGTGGTTCTGCGTCTGAAGCCGCATAAGAGGGTTTATCTGCCCTGGTTGCTGTGCTCAATTAAAGTTTTATTAAAACTGCAGCTCCATACGCAACAAACTGAAGCTCTGACACCTTTCTATCAGAACCAGCATTAACTTCTCGAGCTCGTCTGCTGGATCGGACCACACGTGTCTCCGGGTCACCTCTGTTCCCTCCTTGGAGCACTTTTGTTAGAGACTGACCACTGCAGACCGGGAACACCCCACAAGAGCTGCAGTTCTGGAGATGATCTGATCTGTCGTGTTTGGTCCTTGTCCAAATCCTTACGCTTGCCCATTTTTCCTGCTTCTAACATCAACTTTGAGGACAAAATGTCCACTTGCTGCCTAATACATCCCACCACTGACAGAGATGATCAGTGTGATTCACTTCAACCGGTCAGTGCTCATGTTACACCTGGTCGGTGTGTATTATATGCCTTTTATATTGGTTACACTTTTTCTTATCAGTCAAATCCAAAATCTGGTCTGGGACTGATGCTCTACTGAGAGTGAGTTGACGTGTAGCTGCAAAGTTACTCATAGAATGTCTAAAGTGGACTATTGAAAGTGTTTGCCTTTTTATTTCTTATCATTCTGTATGCTTTCAAGATGATCATCTAGATTAATTAGATGGGAATCTATATGTAAAACACTAAACTGTAAAATTTTTTATATTTGCTTAAATGCAAAGTCCCAGAGCAGTTTCTGGATTTGACTATTGAAATTACAGTGTCACTTCTTGTCACGTGCTTCAACAAATACCAGATTCAGTAGATAAAAATCCATCCAATCAGCACAAACTTCCCCTAAAGCCCCGCCTCCTTGACACTATTAATTAGCCTGGGCTTCGTTAGGAACTGTGACTGTACGAGGACCGGTGTGTTTGACCTTTAAACTCTCAATATGGTTGAAGCATTTTGTGCAACTTGGAAACTGTCTGACAGCCTGAACCTTGATGAATACATGAAAGCTCTGGGTAAGTTAACTTAAGTTTGTTTTTTTACAGAAAGACATAATTCTTCAACATCTTTGCGTGTGTGAGGAGCAGTGGTGCGTCTGGTGTTTACAGGCTATAATAATAATTGTTCTGTCTGTAATGTTTTCGAATGATTAGCTCAATGTCACCAAACCCACAATCACCATCAGTCATGAAGACGCTGAGCACCATCTGAAACACTGAGATTTCCTTCAGACTGGGAGAGGAGTTTGACGAAACCACAGCAGATGAAAGACAAGTAAAGGTTCGTTTATTCATTTAGTCTATAGAATATCTGAAATCAGTTTCATGAGGCGTTATAAATAGGTCTCGTTCTTCCCTGCATGAATTTGATCATATTTGACAATTTATATCATGCACAATAAAACTGCTAAAAAACAAACTCGCATCTTTTCATCTCATTTCAGTCGACTGTAACCTTGGGAGGAGAAAATCTCGTCCACGTTCAGAGACGATTGTCAAAGAAATCAAGGATGGCAAAATGATTAATGTAAGCAGCATTATTAATATATTATAGTTATATAATATGCATATGTTTTTTAATGTTACTAAATTTCATCTCATGGTCTTTGCGGTCTATATATAAAATATATATATTATATACATTTTATATATATATATATATATATATATACACACACATATATTATATATGTACACCCAAACAAAAATAGACAATAACTTGCAGTATATTTTGTCTAAAATGTAAGTTACTCAATTTAATGTTTTGTTTATTTGACTGAGACTTTGCATTTGCTCATAAAACTATTTTTCAATACAACATTCTCTCACAAAACTTGTACGTTCCCCTGAGAAACACTGCAGTCACTTGAAAAACCACTGAGATATTTTCATATAAAAACTATGAAAATGGGGAAAAACTGTTTCTCAGTGATTTTGTGAGCAAATACACAAGTTTCTTGTGGGAACGCAACACTTTTCAGGTTGACCTAAAGACACATGATCTGTTATATAATAAAGAATCTGTAGTGTTTGAAATGAATCCCTTTTTAGTTGATTCAGTGTTTCCAGTGATTTCTGAGTGGCGTTGGAAGACATTCAGGAACTCAATTCTAATCTATACTAAAGTAATTTTGTCTAAACTGACTGAGTGACAGAAAACTCTCATATTCTTCAGGTGTTTTCAGTTTAGTGGTAATTTAGTTTCTCATATTATTTCTTCAGGTGTAAATTATTGTCCAGATCGCAGGTGAAGCAGCATCAATTTGAAGGTCAGACACAAATTTTCAGGAAAATAATGTTTAATTGACTCGTTATTCATGTTTTTGGGACAGTAAAGTAAAGCAGAAGATGAACGTGTCCAGCCACACATCTGACCTCAGCGTCACACACACACACACACACACTGACACACTCACACACACTCACATATACACACACACACACTCACTGACACACTCACACACACACACACACTCACATATACACACACACGCACTCACTCACTCACACACACACACACTCTCTCACACTCACACACACACACTCACACTCTCTCACACACACTCTCTCACACTCTCTCACACACACTCTCTCACACTCTCTCACACACACTCACACACACACTCACACAATTCTCTCACACTCAAACACACACACACACACACACACACACACTCTCTCACACTCAAACACACACACACACACACACACTCTCTCACACTCAAACACACACACACACACACTCTCTCACACTCAAACACACACACACACACTCTCTCACACTCAAACACACACACACACACACACTCTCTCACACTCAAACACACACACACACACACTCTCTCACACTCAAACACACACACACACACACACACACACACACACGAACTGGAGAAATCAGTTAATTTCATCACATTTCCACTATATTTCCTGTTGAAGCGGCAGCTGGTCACGTGATTGTGTTTGTGCGGGAGGATCGACCGCTTCACGCAGTCTGACGCTACGCAAACGCGGTCTGAGAGTCTGAAGCGCCTCAAACGCGCTCGTGTCAAACACAGTCCCGTCATCTGTCAGGCGTCACTCTCGGTTCGGGGTGTTTTGGGTGACGCGCTCTCAGCCGGCTCCGGGCCTCTCCTCTTCCTCAGACCCTTCATCTTGCGTGTCTGTAGTTTGTTCAGGTCCTGCTTCTGCATGTGTAAACGGCCAAACCTGGTGCCGAAGGCATCGTGGGAAATGTTCTTCTTCTTCTTGGGCTGCAGGTGAAACGGAGGTGAAGCACGTGACCATCACAGGAGAACTTATCAATTCTGTTTTCATTTTTCTGGATTGCATTTCAATGGTCAAATTAAATTTTAGTCATCGAATTGAAATCATGAAACACAATTTATTGAAAGTTTATATTTTTAGGGCCCTATGAAATCAACTGAAATCAAATTATTTTCCATTTCTCCGAAATCAGTTTTAATAAAATGTTAAATAAAATAAAATGCATGTCTAATTAATTTAATTAATGACTCAATTTATTTCTTTTTTTAAATATGAAATGTTTTGTGTTATCCATTTAAATTTTTCTAGATTTCTAGGATTTAATACAAATGTATTATTTAAAAAAAATTGTGGTAATCAAATGAAACCACAAAACAAAACATTTTAAAATGCAATAAAAAAAATCATTTTTAGTCAAAGTGCTGCAGCAGATGCTTGATGTTAAAATTAAAACGGAGGAAAATTTAGATTTTCCTTGAATAATAAAGTTTTAAATGTATTATTATTACTTTGAGAAGTATATTCTACTGTACAATAGTAATATATTTCTGTCACGTTGCCCTACTTTTGATTTATTAATCAAAAATGTACAAATCCCATCATATTCTGTGTTATACTTATATTCAAATTCCATATTTTTTGACTGGATTCAGTGATTCCGTCTGCGTTTCCATATTGTAAAAATCATATGGCCATAAAAATCATGACAAGTGACTCATAAGGAGATTTTCTGTCTTTTCTAGAACAGTCCAGATGATGTTTGTCTTTAACTAGTGCACAGGTGTGTGTGAGGGTCGCTTTGGGGGTCAGAGGTCAGGTTGGAACCAAAACAAAAGCAATGCTAGTCTATGAGATGAGCTGATGAGAGAGAGAGTGTGTGTGTTTGTGTGTGTGTGTGTGTGTGTGTGTGTGTGTGTGTGTGTGTGTGTGTCGCACCTTCACTCCTTTGGGCTTTTTGTGAGCGGTTCTGTACAGGTCGTCTGAGGCCATGTGACTTCTCCTCATCACAAAGTCAAAGGAAGGTCCCATTTCCTCCAGCTCGATCCGGGGCGTCCGGCAGCCGGACTTCTTCAGCAGAACTCTGTGGAGACACTGATATCAGGAGTGTGTCGGGTTGGCGATCCGCAGTGACCCGCAGGCGTCGTGTTTCACCTGTAGCTGCGCATGTAGATCTTCCCCTCCAGCGCCGTGAAGTGAAGCACGTGCTCCAGTCCGGCCAGACGCACCGCAGACACTCGAGGTCCACAGAAGAAATCTGACAGAGAGGGACGAGAGGACGTGACCACAGGTCATAACATAAACATCAGTGTCAAAACATCATGTTTAACTTTACCACACTTGTCATGTTTGGTTCGATTAAAACGAATCCTGGTGCGATTGCTCAGTTAGTGCGGTTCATATGTGAACGCTGACATCAGAACCCTGGTGAGGTCCGAGACCGCTAAAAAGATGGGTCTCGGTCCGCTTCCAAACGAACTCTGGTGCGGTTCGATTGATATATGAACGCAACACGGACCAAAGACATGTAAACGAACCAAAAACAGGACGTGATGTCACAAGATGAGACGTTACAAGTCGGTTGATTTGACGACGCGGGAAGATCGGTGCAACCAAAATGAGTCGAGGGCAAACGTGGAGCAACGAGGAGGTGAAGTTTCTGTTTCTGCGTTCAACGGAGGAAATCCTGCTGCTGTTTTGAATGTTTTGATCATTTTATGAGCTCTTCGTGAGTTCTCAGCTGGTAAAAATAAAGCACATGTTCACGCATAAAATGATGGCGTTTAATCCAGAACACAGTGTTGTTTTGAATGTTCGGTAAGCGAGCTCCGTCGCCAAATATACGTCATAAAAGACGACCAATCAGGTCGTGACCGTATCTCTATGCCTTTGGTTCGGTAACTTTAGGTTCGCTGTTAAAAATGCCAGTGTGAACGCTAAGAGGACCAGGACTATATGTTTTGTTTTTTGGTCTGAACCAAACGAACCGAACTACAAGTGTGAACACACTCCAAAACTTCAGTAAAATATGTGGCATATTCTGATTTTAAATCGCAATAAACCATAAACAATGAACAAAACAATAGTAATTTTGTGATTAACCCTTATGTGCTGTTCTGGATGTTTTCATCCACTATGGGGAATTTTTGAGTCTTAATTTGGCCGTAACTTTCTCCGTGTTTCAGCAAATGGAATGATTTTTGGTGACAAATCTTATTTTGACACATATTTTGGGAAAATGCTTTGAAAATGTTCAAAAACTCAACAGTACTCTGTGGGCAAATTCACGACCCTTTCGTTATGATTTTAACTGCTTTAAAAATGTATCAGATAAATATTTTTTTCACATTTTTTTGCTTAAATCTATTAATCAACCTCAGTCCTGATCAAAACTACTAAATTTAAAAAAAAAAAAAAAATCAGGATTTTAACTCTTTAATTGCCAAATTCATAAATGATGTCACTGATTTGGGAAAAAACGTGTCAAAGATTAGAAACAACATTGGCTTTGATGCGTTGTTAGTTTTTGTGCAGCATCAGATTTTAACGTTTTAAAGAGTTAAAATCCTGATTTTTTTTTTAAATTTAGTAGTTTTGATCAGGACTGAGGTTGATTAATAGATTTAAGCAAAAAAATTTGAAAAAAATATTTATCTGATACATTTTTAAAGCAGTTAAAATCATGGCTGAAATCATAACGAAAGGGTCGTGAATTTGAACAATGCACAAGGGTTAAATTAACTTTATGATTAAAAAAATCTCCCGAGCGCAACCGGATCAGATGTTCGGATCTGTGTTTGCAGGGAGAATCACCTGTCAGGACGTTCCTCAAGCGCTGATGCTCACGGTCCGTGTCGAAGAGCTCTCCAGCGAACACCAGCATGGGTTTGGTGCCGACGGGACACGTGTCCTTCTGCACACGGGACACAAACGCTCAGGTTAGAGTCAGATTAACGTCAGACGGCTCTCACATGACCACCGCGGCTCACCTTCACGTCTTTCAGAGACACGAACTTCTCGATGCCCAGCTCAAACATGTCCAGCACGTGGAAGTCAAACAAGCGTCCTGTGGAGGACACAAGCAGCATCAACACACGCTTCCTTCAGAGAAGAAAACTGACGGCTCGCGTTTAATCGAAGCCACGCACCGAATATGAGGTTGTTGGGTCTCTTCTTGTTGTGTGAGCCGAACAGAAACAGGGAACAGTCTGATTTCTTGGAGAAGAATTCCTGAAGGAAAGCAAACGTGAGCGTTACGTGCCGAGGCTTCGATACGAGAGACGCTGCCGTCACAGCGTGAGCTTACCAGAGCCGTGGAGTCCTCGAAGGGACGCACCATGTTCTTCCTGTCGAGACAACAATCACACACCATCATCAGACTCAAGCTCTTTCAGATATGACCTTTCATGTAGTAACACAACACTTTAATTCATCTGAAACTCTACTTACCTCTTGTACAGCACAGCATTGGGTTTCTTCAGCGCGTACTGAAAACAACAAACAGAGCGAATGAACAACAGGCGTCCATCTGATGCTGCAGGAGGAAGATCTGATCATGACTGACTCACCACGTCCTTCAGGGCCTGAGAGAGCGTCTCGCTCGTGTTTCCTCCTTTAATGATCATGCTGTTCTTCAGGTTCTCGATCAGTTTGGGCTCTCGGCTCTGCAGGAAGCGTTTGGAGCGCTTCGTCTTGGCTTTACTAGAGGAACAATCCACAGAAACTCACTGTCTAATGTTTGTATGTTTGTTTTTATATATATATATATATATAAATAAATTTTAATATTAATATATTTATTATTATATATTTTATTTATATTCATATATATATATATATATATATATATATATATTTAATATTAATATATTTATTATCTATTTTATTTACATATATTATTTTTATACATACATATATATATATATACAAACATATATAAACAAAAACAAGATTTATATATAGATATTTTTTACATAAAATTAATGTTTATAATATTATATATATTTAATATTAATGTATTTATTATTATCTATTTTATTTACATATATATTATTTTATTTATATTCATATATATATTCATTTAAACATATATATATATATATATATATATTATATATATATTTAATATTAATATATTTATTATCTATTTTATTTACATATATTATTTTTATACATATAAACAAAAATATATATAAATATTTAATATTAATGTATTTATTATATATTTTATTTACATATATATTATTTTATTTATATTAATATATATTCATATAAACAAGTGTAAATATTTATATTTAATATTAACATATTTATTATATATTTTATTTACATATATTATTTTTATATATATATAAACAAAAATATATATAAATATTTATATACATTTAATATTAATATATTTATTAATATATATTTTATTTACATGTATATATATATATATGTATAAAAATAATATATATGTATATATATACAAACATATATAAACAAAAACAAGATATATTTATTTAGATATTTTTTACATATAATTAATGTTTATAATATCATATATATATATATAAATAATATTATAAACATTAAATATATGCAAAAAGATACATAATATATATAAATATTATATATTATACTATAATATATAATATATATATATATATAATATAATGTAACGATCCATACATTTAATACACCATATATATATATATATATACACACACATTATATAAAATGTATATCCATATGAAACCGTGAAGGAAAACACGCTGTTAGTTTCGCGTGTCTCCAGCGAAGAATAAACTCACACTGAACTCGTACTTACAGCTGCTGAACTGCCTTTCTAACAGGAGGTTAACAAAAGCGACAACAGCAAATGTGAAATCTTAATAAAGTTTACTTACACGATCCCGTCTTGGTGTGTCATGGTTAAACTCTGTCTGCAGTGATGGTTAAACACGTGAAACTGCGAAGCCAGCAGCGAAACAATACCAACTTCCGGGTGAGCCGGAAGTTTCAAAATACAGGTCTCATACGCTTTTCACCTTTACGGCAAACAAAACGATTATTTATTTGACGTTTCAGGTTGAAATAACTTCGACATGTTGGCTTCTCTTATTTGTACACGCCATGAAATCTTTGACGTCATTAATATTTCAGTGAGCTACACCGACTCCGAAAAGTGTTAGCAGATATAAACTACACATTTATGATTTACAAAACAAAAATAGTATTTTAAAAGGAAATACGTCATCACACAAACGCAAACCTTGTTTGTAAAGCCATTTTTTGATGTTACGAATTGCTAAAATCACTACTTTCGGCAAATTCTTAACATATAACGTCAATTTGTGCTAACCCAGCTTTATTATTATGTTTTTATTATTTGGAAACAATTATAGGCCCATATGAATTGTAAAAATGAGTTAATACCTTTGGTTACCCTCTAATTGGTCCATTTTAAACTTTCATTTGAGACCATCAAACAGGCTAATATTGGATAAATGTAAATGTAATGTATTAAAAAGGTACACCATGTAATTTTTCAGAATTTATGAGCGAGTACATGAATCCGTCTTCCAAACAATGAATATCTCATCCTGAATCACTGCGGTAAGTTAGCGTTTATTATCCAGACTACTTTAGACTGAGTGGGACACCAACTGCGGCGGAGTAGCACGCGTCAGAAACCGCTAGAATCCCAAAACTTACACACTGTACCTTAAAAAAAAAAAAGTGATGCTTTCCTAAAAAGGTATATTTGTTATTTTCAGGCACAGATATGGTGTTGAAGTCTTCAGCCACTAGAAGGCAGCACTGCAGCAGTATTCAACAGATAAGTCAGATGTTCCAAACCATCAGAGCCAGCTGGAGCAGTGAACACCAAACACTCACGACACACAAGCAGCTTGTTTAGAAGTAATATTTATTGTAAAAAGGTCCAGACATTACCCAATTAACACTGATGCCAAACGTGTGCTGGGGATCACGTGCATTCAAGGCAAATACATCGAGTAACATTCAGCGCGTTAAACCGCTGAACACATGACAGGATTTGGATCAGCTAATGAACATGTAAACAAGAGCAAACCTCACAGAGATTAACCGCACACTGCAGAGGCCAGAGACGGAGGGGCTTCAGGACTCAATCCATCCATATGCATGTCAGAGGAGAAACAAAACCACGTGAAAATACAAAGACGTGAGGTGAAATTCATGCAAATAAATCCAAGCAAAAACACACGTGTCGGCAAAGAAAAGTTAAGAAACTGCATATGGAGGAAGTGACGCGTTCCTGAAGCTCCTCGCGCCGAGGCCGACTCGATGGGAACCGATCCATACATTTAATACACCGTCAGCCTCACGGAAAGCATCAGAACACTGAAAAGGTCATATTAATATCTCATAGATATGTTAAACACTCACATATATAAATTTACATATTAGATGCGATTGATTAGATCATAATTAATGTGTTAAAGAGACAGACAATCTGATTGATACAACCAGTTATGAGTGTGAAAAGGGTCGTTTTTCTCTTGGAAACCTGCAGTTATTAAAACATGGACTCGTACAGAGTCCTAAAAAGACACTTGGCACCATCAGTGGACTCTACAGCACCAAAACTTCTGGTCTCAGAAGCACTTCCTGAAGACGATTTGCGGGCCGAACTCCTCGTACTCCTCCGCACTGATCCAGGCGCTGCCGAGGTCGGGCAGGAGGGCCAGCGCCGCTCCGCCGCTCCACACGGAGAAGTCCCGCTCCCGCGGGCTGCTGACCCGCACGCACGCGCTCAGATCCGCGGGAACCATGCGTCGGATCTCCTGCTGCAGACGCTCAGGGAGGCCCGGCAGCAGCGTGTTCCCGCCTGCACATGCACAATCACATGTTAGAACTCCTGTTTTCTGATTGGCCGGTGCAGAAGTGACATCTGACACATACCTGACAGAAGGATGTTTCCTACAAAACTACGCCGTAGGTCGATGTCTGACCGCAGAATGGACTTGAAGACGCTCTCGTGCATCCCGTAATGATCTCGTCCAATCAGCTCCGGCTTGAAGAGGATTTCAGGTGCCCTGAGACAATGAGGGTCAAGCTAAAGATTTAGTGACATGTGCATAAAGGCCCCCAATATACTTAAGCATAAATATATAAAAATGTTAAAGTATCGGTACCGGAAGCGTTCAGAGGACAGCGAGACGACCCGTCCGTCAGGGAGCGTGTAGTGCACTTCTGAGGAGGCCGTTCCTGCGCTCTTCAGCTCCGCGTCATAATCCAGAGCCACACGGCAGCATCTCTCCTTCATCTCCCTCACGATCTCCAGCTCCGCTGACGTCCGCAGACACACGCCCTGCTCCAACAGCAGCTTCAACACCACAATCACACGACCGCATTAGAGACGATAGTTTCCTCAAACCTTCAAAGTCTTGATGTTTTTGGGCTCTACTAGACTTGATATTGATTATTAAAGAGGAATAGATCCTTTTTACCAAATGTTATAAAAAAAAAAAATTTAAAAACTGAGTTGAATAAACATTTATCACAATAAGCACCAATTAAACATGTCAATCAATGATCATGTTTGGCTGTTCAAAACTATTTGGGTTGCCAAAATGTCCAACACTCGTGTGTGCAGCACCTTCTGCAGCTGCAGGGTGACGTCCGCCCCGGCGAGGCTGAAGCGCTGAACGGCGTGAGGCAGACAGTACCCCTCGAACACAGGAACACTGTGACTGACGCCGTCTCCAGAGTCCAGCACCACACCTGAACACAAACACCTCCATCACTGCAAGATCACAGCCGGACAGAACTTGAGATGATGCTTCATCATGTTTCAGACGACTCACGATACACTAACTTTATAGGGTTCATTTTTAAAGGCTCTAAATGATCAAAACTTTGCTCAAAAGTAAAGCAACAATCAGACGACAGCAGCTATAAAGTAGTTCTAACTGTCATCTGAATGATATTTTGGGCTTCTATCCAGCAAAAAAAGTCTTGAACTGAAGGTGGACGTTCGGACAATTACACCATGTCTCTGATGTGAAATATTTACAGATTTTTATCAAGTAAATGTAAAAATATTTGACATTGTTAGTAATATTTCAACTGAACTCAAGTTTACATCATTTATTAGAAAAAAAATCATGAGTATCAAATATGATCATCAGGTTTATTAGTTCATCTCTCAATCACTATTGCATCACGTTTAAAAACCACAGAGCTTTGATGATAAAACTAAGAATTTAAATCTCTTACCAAGACTTTATTGGGAGATTGAAATTTATATGCATTTTATGTAAGTATCTGTTATAAAGAGCTTATTGATTGACACTATAAGCATCAGAATTTCATCTTTCTCTAAATAAATATCTGCAGCAAATGGTATATTTTACTCAGTTTGGGCCGTTTTTTCCTCCATATTCGCACTATATGTTGTAAAAAAAAAAAAAAAACGGATGATTTTATTCTTGTGTGTGGGTATTCCCTACGTTAAGGGAGCCAAATGTCCCCACAGGTATAGTAATACTAGTAAATGTTGATCTTGTGGGGACATTTTGTTGGTCCCCATGAGGAAACAAGCTTATAAATCATACAGAATTATCTTTTTTGAAAATGTAAAATAGCAGAACATTTTGTGTGATGGGTAGGATTAGGGGTAGGGGTAGTGTAGGGGGACAGAATGTACAGTTTGTACAGTATAAAAACCATTACACCTATGGAATGTCCCCATAAAACATGAAAACACAACGTGTGTGTGTGTGTGTGTGAGAGAGAAATCCACTCTGAACAACAGACGGCGCCGACTGACCGGTGGTTCGTCCCGAGGCGTAGAGCGCCAGCACAGCCTGCAGGGCCACAAACGTGAACGGGACGCTGAAGGCCTCGAACATCAGCTCCACCATCCGCTGCCGGTTCTGCACCGGGTTCATGGCGGCTTCGGTCAGCAGCACCGGATGATCCTCGGGACGCACAGACAGCTGCTGGAACGCATGATGCCAGATCTACAACAGAGACAGAGGAACAATCCTGAAAACGGCAGGATCCAAGATTCAAAATCAAAGGTCGGCCTCAAACGAGCACTGCGCTCGTGTCAGAGTTAGCCTAAATATTTCAGTATGAACGTTCACGATCCGATTCACATATCCAAAACAAACCTTCAGAGTGTGAGGTGTATATCATGCACTTGTTTTGCACGTGCGCAAGGCATTACCGTTTTAAGCGTTTACATGCTTTTTTTCCCCCGTTGATCAGATTTAATGTCTACAACCTTTTCAAACTGATCAAAGTGTAACTGGGATTGGTTTAGGCGTTTACATAAAGGCTTTTCAGTCCAACTTACATAATGTTTATAATCAGATTGATGATGAGTGCTTGTATTCAGCTAGTGTGAACTACAGCAGGAAACGCCCTTCAAACACACGAGAGTCGTTTCAATAAGAAGCAGCACATTTATGTGAATGTGGTCACAGAAGTCCATTCTGAACACTGTGTATAAATCCCAGCTCAAGTTAATATCAAACCAAGCAGCCTTCTGTTCGTCAAAACACCGAATGTACACGACCATCTGAACCCGACGTGAAATTCCTAATCGCATTCCTATAAAAGATTTTTTTTTTTTTTAAATGGATTTTGCTTCACGTAATGCGATGGCACCTTGCAGACCTGACATCACATGACTTGGTTTGAAATCAACTTGTGAGCAGAGCTTCATAGGTCACTACACTGACACTTTTCCCTGTGAAATTTCGCCTAAATTTAGCCTTTACTCCTGTAACAAGAGGTTCAGTTTCTGACCTTGGCTTCGCTTCATGTCTGTGAAGGCCCAGTGGAAGGATTTGTTAAATTTGCAAACAACAAATTAAGCCAAAATCCTGCCGTGCATTAAACTTCTCGCCCTCATTCGCAAATAAACACGCAGGACATCAAGAACGCACAGAGCAGCGTCCTTCAGGACTCACCATCTCCATCTCATCCCAGTTGCGTACGACGCCGTTCCTGATGGGATATTTCAGTGTTAGCACTCCTCTCATGTGCTGCGCATCATGCCCAATGTACACCTCTCGGTCCATGCTACCGTTCATTATTTCCTGTAACAGTCCAGACAGGAACAAATGAGGAAACATGAACACAGGAGAGTCAAGTTTAGTTTTTTGTATAATGCTTTCCACAATATGGTCACTAAGCTTAAGATCTGGACAACACTACAGTTAAATTTTGCAGTGATGCAAACAAATCACACAGACGAGATTTGCCAGATGCACCAGTGCATTTAAGAAAATGTCTACCTCATATTTGGGATGGCCAATGACCGTCGGGAACACCGTAGTTGGAAGATCCTGGTCTGCGAACCCTGCCTTCATCAAACCGGACCCTGTGTCCAGCACGATGGGAGTCTTGTAATCACTCATCTAATTCAGAATACGGAAGAAACCAGAAACAACTTTTACAGGATTAAAAGCAGACAGAAGAAAAATCTCAACGTCTGGTCAAAGACTCAAAGTTAAACTCTAAACCCTTGCTGAACTGAAGCATCAAGACCAAAACGAGACGCATCAGATACACAAACGTCTTGCAGCTTTAATTAAACTCTTCACTCAGCTCGCCCCAGTGCATTCTGGGCTTATATTACTCAAATCCTTTGTCGTCGTCCAAGTAAGCAGCTGTGCAAGTATACGGTCAGCTATCGTGTGTTATTGACGAATTATATCTGGATGTTTTCTGGGACATTCACAATTAGATGAGTTTGCAGAGTGTTTTTGTGCTGCAGCTTTAGACCGGACATGAGCAGCGGACTCCCAAACATTTATTGTGCAGTGGTTCAGTCACAAATTAACTTAAGCGGTGATATTTACAGGGACATCTTTAATAAGGTTAGAAAAAATGCCTTTCAAAGAGTAGATTCATGCATCATCCTTGCGTCAAATTCTCATATTTAGTGAAATTTAATTAGGATACTTACCAATGAGTACCAACAAAACCTATTTTTGCACTGCAGAAGTGGCACAAAAGCGGCATCTGATGTGGGATTTAGATAGTTTCAATTGCATAAATAAAGCAACTCATTGTCAAATCAAATATAGTAGGTGAAACAGACCGCCAGAGTAGTGTCTGAATATGTAGGATTTGAAAAAACAGGCGAAAAGTACCCGGCATGACCTACTACTTCTGCTGAGATTTGGGTGAATGGCAGTGAAACCAGTCACGCTGTAGGTCACATGACTGATGTGGTAGATGTAGTACTTTGAATCTCATTCAGACTACCCATATTCACACCATCTATAACATTTAACGGTTGCAAATTAAGTGTAAATGTACAACTACACAGAATGAGACTTAAATTTTTTTCCACTTTTTTGTCATTTAGCAGACGCTTTTATCCAAAGCGACTTACAAGTGAGGCATTTAGGGGTTAGGTGTCTTGCTCAAGGGTACCTTAGTCATGGTATCGAAGGTGGAGAGAGTGCTGTTTATTCACAATCCCCACGTGGGAATCGAACCGGCAACCTTCAGGTTAAAAGCCCGACTCCCTCACCATGAGACCACGACTACCACTTCAGATGCAGTGACTGTTTATGAATGGATCATTGAATCAGATCGATTCAGATTTGGAAGCATCATTGGCGAAAACATTAACTTACCGGATTTTAAAGTTGAATAAATGATCAGATTTGCAATCACGCTGATATTGGGGAAGACACTTGCTCGTGTGATACACCAATATCAAATGGAATGAACACGAAATTCAAGGTACAGGGGCAAAATCCCCTGTATGATCTAACTGCATTTTACTAGGTTACATCATTCACAGTCAAGGCGTGTTTTCAAAAATCGAGTGACACTCTAAAGTCACAAATTGGTAGGGTGTGTGCGATATTGATCGTCTGATATCCTATCTACAAATACAGAACACTTCCTTAGTCAAGACTCTGGACTGCACCTGTCTAGTGGTGTTGAGCTGCAGCTGGTTGACTGGAGATCTGCAGACCACTCTCATGGAGCCTCCACCGTCATGGCCCGCACACGGCCCGGTCACGGAGTTATCGTCACGGTAGGGTAGCGCCTGTGTCTCTGGGGCAGCCGTGGAGGAACCCAAGACCTCGGAGGTCTCTTCACTGTACACCACTGCAGTGTTGTTGTTATTGTTCTGCATGTGCAGTCCTTGAGATGTGCTCTGCGTGCAGGCCTCGAGCTTTGAGGTAGCAGCTGATAGTTCGGATTCCACCGGTTCAGAGGCTGATGGTGGCGTCTGCGGGTCATCGAGGGATGTGCTCTGCGTGCACGCCTCAAGCTTTGAGGAAGTGGCCGATATCTCCGATTCCACCGGTTCAGAGGATGATGGTCGTATCTGCTGGTTGTCGAGAGTAAAGTCCCTCCGTGGTGCAGCCACTGGAGCAATCGCGACGCCTCCAGGATCAAACGCATCTCGCACAACGCAGCTCTTTTGGGTCGAGGGCGCTTCACTAGTCTCCAGCTCAACTTGATCCGCAGCAGAATCACCAGCCGTGCAATCGCAGGAAGACGTTTCACTCTCTGGAAGCTCAGGATGGATGTTTGTCTCTTCAGTGGAGTCCATGGCTTCCAGTTCCTGATCGGGAGTACTGCTCAAAACAAATGGCCCTCCATGACAAGACTGGGCATCCTGAAGGCATTCAGCGCAGAGGACGGAGTCAGGAGCTGCAGGACCTCCAATCTCAATCTCACTCAAGCTTGTGGTAGGAACAGACCAGCTTGTTGAACTCGAAGGTTCAAGAGTCAAACTAGAGTCTGTGAGACTGACATCTTCAGCTTGATTTGGGCTGCTGCACTCCTCTGCATTTAAAATAAAATGAGAAGCTGGCTTCTCCGCGTCGGTTTGCTGAGGGTCATGACGAGCAGATTCAGGACTCTGCTGATGGAGCCTATAGTTCCTCAACAAATCACCATCCAGATCTTTCAGCTTTGAGTTCCGCTCCATGACCGAACATTTGACAACTCTATGGCCTTTGCTTGACCTCTTCCTCGCCTTGCCCGCTTTCTCCATCTCTCCGCTCAGGCTTCTCTCCATCATCTCCACTTCCCGTTTCTCTTCCTCAAGCTGTGCCAGGAACATCCTCCTTTCCCTGCGGGAGCTGCGTGTTGTGACATGATCCAGCGTTTGTTCCTCCGACTGAAGCCTCTCCTCAGAGCACCGTAGTGCTTCGAGTTTCAATTGCTCCTCCTTAATTTGCTCCTCAAGAACTTGGAGTTCTCTAATCTCTCGAAGGATCCCCATGTTGTCTACCTCAGGACATCTAGTGTCCAGCTGTAAAGGCCTTTCACTCGTTGATGGACTTTCATTGGCTAATCCTGGGGTATCCGAGTCGCTTTCACTTGTTTTCAGAGTCTCAGAGTCCAAAGAAGCGAGTTCACTCTGAAGGACATCATCCAATCCAATCACACCAGATTCAGCCAGATCTCTTGGGGACATCTGGAACAAAAAGTAATGTTCAAATATTCATAATTCCTAGTTCCTCACACACAAATGTCCAGTCATATTTCATATTTATGGTCAATCGATATAGGCCCATGAGTTTTTTTTACTTTATGTGTGAAGACTTTGACAGCGCTGGCCTATAACGCTTGCCTGAACTCCCTGAGAAACTCAAGCTGCGTCTCATTCCGGAGGCTGCGTTCTCCGGAGGTCATATTTGAAGGCTGCATACGTCATCAGGGAAGTCTCATTTCAGGAAAGTAATCATAATAAAATTGACATTCCTCATGAGGTGTAAAATACTGTAATTTCTTACTTTGCAATCCAACCATTACTTTTCTTAAAATGAGACCGTCTCTGATGTACGCGACTGACAAATTAGACCTTCGAAGGACACAGTTGTCGAAATAAGATGCAGCTTTTGACTCACCATACTGGGTCCTTCAGTCCATGAGGGCCAGTGTTTGTGTATATCCTCTGACCTCAACAGCTCATCCAGGACCACTTCCTGTGCAAGCACATTCTCTTCCTCCTAGAAACAAGACATAATCATGTCAATAGCTACAACCGCAGGGCAAGTTGAAAAGCACCACTTTTTGTTAACCGCAAGGCAAGCAGAAAATTTACATCTCAGGTTATCAGCTGAAATCAGAAGTGTTTTACATGCAGAAAAGCTTTTCCAGTTTTACTACATCGTTGTGTAAACGTGCCCTTGAGACGCTAGTTCTGAACTCACAGAACGGACACTGACCTGTAATATCTCAGCTGTTCTCTCTAACGTCTCCTCCACCTCCGTCAGCTCTTGTTGCTCTCTCTGAACCCAGTCACCAAGAGACACATCCAACCTACCCAACAGAAGACAAGTCCTTAAAAGAAACTGCACCACAATTAAACAAAAACAAAAGCCTTACCGTTCAAAAGAGTCCCGTCTGAGGTTGTGCAGGTCGAACGAGTCCCAGAAAAGAGAAGGATCTCCATCCACAGTGCTGCTGGGTCTCATTTCATGATCCGTTAAGGTACTGGACAGGACATTGCCTACGGGATTTATCTCCAACTCCTCAAAGCTCTGGTGACTCTGCTGGTGTTTGTGTTCAGTCTGTGTTGGCTGGTCTCGTGCCCGGTCTGAGCGTTCAGAGGGACTGGGACTTCTCAGGTCCCTCCGCGGATTGGAGGAGTTGGGCGTAATGGTGACCGTATAGGAGCTCTCCAGATCATCTATCGGGAGGCTCAGCCAGGGGTTCTTGGGTAGCGTGGCCGACCGTTTCACTTTGATCTCCAGGTTCACCGAGTCTGAGGTTATTTTGGGAACGATCTGAATACTGGCCCGGGTGGCGTCCCGCTGCAAACCAAACCCTAGTTCTTCACGCTGGTCCTCGGAGTCAGACACGCTTACAATGTTCTCCTCGTGAATCTGCCCGTGAAGGGGTTTCGACTTGAAAACGGAATCTCCGTTACCCAGAAACCTAGGGAGAATCTCCCTTCTGCTCCTGCTATCCAGATGACCATCAAACCCAGAGTCGAAGGAGCTGAGAGACGGAGGTTTGGCTGCGGCTCTGTTGGGCGAGGCCTGCTGGTGACAGTCAGAAGGCCACTTGGACAAATCACACAAGCTCTCACACGGAGAAACCACAAGTGCCGGCTGGACAGAGTCTGGAGGCAGACTACATGTGTTGCGCTGATCCTCACGGGAAGTGATGTCAGAGGTCTTGTGACCTTTGAGGTACTCGTACTGCCACTGGAGGGCAAGATGAAGGTCATTAAAGGGAACAGCACCCGGTGAGGTCAAGAGTCTCCTCAGGGTCATGCATCTGTGGATGGTCATGAACATGCATCATGCAAAACAGAAGCTCCACATTCAACAAATCTGTGTCCGTGATTTGGACAAGTAGGATGAGTTTGAGTAAATATACAGGTTCAACCAATGGAGCATTTTTGCATTTCTGGGGTTCTCGGAACTATTGTGGTGAAAGAAACTACAGTAAAATTTTAATATGGGGAATAATTCTCTCTTCTAAAGGGGACTCATCATGAAAATCTGACTTTTTCCACGTTTAAGTGCTATAATCGGGTCCCCTGTGCTAAAGTTGCGAATTTAAATAAAGCAGCATTTCCATCCAGTGAGTCGAAGACAACAAAATTGACACTTCCCGACAAACTGGTTTCTCCTTTTCTTAGTGATATTTTGTGCCACTGTATACATTTTTTGCACATTATACTTATTGGAATTTTAGAATGACCAAAACCGCATTTCAGATGCTGTGCAATGAGATGGTTAGTCCAGTTATGCCATCCCTTCACAAAGTCACGATTTTTTTTATGTGCATCGGGAATTTATTCTGTAAATCTGTTGTAGTTTATCTGCATGTTTTCATAATGGATTAAAAAAATAATTCAACTCAAATGAGCACATATGTTTTCTTTAATGTGCATTTTTAGATTTTATGTGTATCTTGGCATTTCCATCCAACAGTTTATGCGATTTCCTGAAAATCACAAAAATAGGTGGATGGAAACAGCTAATGTCAGGAGGGTATTCTCGTGTATTAGCATAAATGTTCTAACATTAACAAAATTAGTGGCAGACTCTTGTTTGCACATACCTGTGAGACAGCTGTGTGCCCGTCTGCTGAAGGTTCGGGTCAGTTATAGTGTTCGAGAGACGTGCCAGCTTCACCAGCTCCTGCACCTCCGGACAGGGATTTCTCCTGAGGAAGGTCTGGACTCCTCGTCTCCAGGTGGATGAGCTGGAGCGCAGGTCAGAGGAAGAGCCGCTCTCGCTCTGACCCTCACAGTGTTCGGTCCACAGCAGCTCCTGCAGGAGGCTCTCGCCAAGCACTCGCTCGTACCAGCTCTTGCACTGAGAATCAGAGTCACACGTTTGATTTAGATTTTGAGAGTCACTGATTTACAGCGTGTGACGCTGACAGCGCTGCACATACTCGGTTACAGGCGTGATGGAAGTCAGACACGCTCCTCAGGATCTGGTACGGATGCTGAACAGCAGAGAAGAGGTTCTCCTTTAATCTTGCCAAATCGTCTAGCCACGGCTCCGCGGGCTTTCTCTCGGGTATCGGAACGGTCTCTGCTAATGTGTGGATGACGTCCTCCGCACGACGCACTAGTGCCTGTTCACAAGAGAAGCTGACATTTGGTCATACAGAAATGAACCGAACAGCAGCAAAAATATGATCGACTAGTTGTGTTGAATCTGCCTGGTCAGGACACAGTAGCCTGTGATTTCATTCAACGGACCACATGAAATCTCAAAGGAGGTCATAGAATGCATTTTCAGATCTTTATCTCATGTTTCCAGAGATTATCTTAAGTTTTTTGCACAAAAAGTGTGTTATAGCCAGTAAATGCAGCCATATGTTTGAGTTGGTCACATTAAGTGAACTCAAGCACAACAATTGCCTCAGACGACAAAACACTGGTGACTGACAGAGATCAACAAGTTTAGAAAAAAAGAGGCAGCATGTTGAGAATTATTAAGAGTTCGTTGTGAAACAAACATTCTCATTCAATCTCAGTCACTCAGGCATATTAACACTTCAGCCCTGCATTTGCAATAGTTTGATTGGGACTGAATAGCGTCAGACTGTCCCTCAACAGCAGGATCGCTCTTATCGACGTGGTGTTAAAACAATGCCTCCTTAACCCTTGTGCGCTGTTCGATTTCTGCGTACACTCGTTATGGAGCGGGTCAAATTGACCCTAATTGGATTCAATACAATTCCTCAAAAAAAAAAAAAAAAAAAAAAAAAAAAAAAAAGATTCAGGTACAAACTGTAAATTTTTAATCAACATTTGACAAATATTCCAAAAAATATATATCTGAAGATATGATTTAATGAAAATGTTTAACCCTTTTTTAAAATTGTTTTGACAAAATTTGAAAATAAACAGTGGATTTTAAATACTATAAATAAATTTAACTTTTTTTTCTTAGAACATCATAATTGAACAGTTAAATGCAGCTGTATAATGAAAATATTTACTTTTCCTAAATTTGCTGTTTTGTAAACTCACTTCATAAAGTCAAGAAGTTTCTTCTTGACACATGCTGCTGGTTAAAACATTTTTCTGTATTGAAATAAATGAGGTTTTCCACACTTTTTAGCTTCATAAGGTAGTAAAAAATTTAAATAAAATATAACCAAGAAATGTTATTATTTTGGGTCAGTACAGTTGCCTTAGAGCGTTAAAATATGCGGGTCAAATTGACCCGGCGAACGTAACAGTAATTTTGTTTGCATATGTCAAAAAACACCAGCATGTTGAAACTTTGCATGATGATAAATGAGAAAAAGTCACAAAATATCAAGAAAAACAGTATTTCCAACAACTAGAAAATCTAAATGGGTCAAATTGACCCGGAACAGAACACGAGGGTTAATATACACGTTAAGGGGCGTGTAGAGAAAGATCATGTCACCGATGGGGTGATTGCATCGTGTTTTTACTGTAACATCACCCATTGTGTATCAAGGACACTTCAATTGTCCATTTGTCATCCCTTTAGGATATTCAATAGCCTGAGGAAAACGGGACAAGATGACAGAAGCCAACTCACTGTGACAGTCTTAGTAAATCTGAACCAGTGGAAGAGCGTTACGTACCATTGCATGAGTGTAAACCGACGCCTCAAACTGCAGCCGGAGCTCTTCAGCCCTGTGGGCGTCTTTAGCCACTTCAGTCCTGTACGGCTGAACCTTCTGCCTGTGCAGCGCCACGATCTGCTCCTGGATCTGAGAGAAGAGCGCAATTAAAACAAATCTGTACTCGGATTAACTAAATTAAGATACGATACGCCGCTCTCGTTCCTGACCTGTTGAGCCTCTCGCTGTAGACCGAGCACCTGCAGCTGGATGTGGGCTTTGGAAAAGGCTTGTTGCCACAGCAACTCCACCTTCTCCACCGCTGCCGTTATCCTGAGATAAAGACGACACCTCAGCACATGGAGACAGAGTTTCCGGAGCACTGAAGGCTACATGAACACACGTACCGGTTGTAGTTGCGGAGCATCTCTAGAGCGGTGTGTGTGTAGAGGACCGTCCCAGCCATGGCATGAAAGCAGGGGTCATTCTCCGGGAAACGCAGCTTCTCCAACAAACACTCACAATGCTTCAACAAGTCATCTAAACCAAGATCCCTAAACACACACACACACACACCAATTAGCACTACACAGTCTGCTACAACATCTACTGGAGAAGGAATATGGTGTACAGGGCAGCATAAGGAGCGAACGAGTCTGGTTTTGGATGCAGTATAACAGTAGTTGCCAAAACGTTCTTCCGGGCCTGAATTCAGCATTATTACTCCAGTCTTCAGAGTCACATGATCCTTCGGAAATCATTCTAATGTGATTTGCTGCTCAAAAAACATTAGTGGATTTGTTTTTCCACAGTTCCTGATTCTTCAATCTAGCGGGCTGTTATTGCACAACCACCGCTTCAACTGATAACGGACTCAGTTGGATGCTGTGAGCCATTTTGAGGTTAAAAAAAGTCAAATTAATATTTTGTTCAATTATTTACTTGTGGCAATTGGGATAATTATGCAGTGGGAACCCTAAAGGGGTTTATTTTGCATAATCTGCTGACTGTACACCATCCCTTACGCCAGGTTCACACATTTTTCCACAAGTGTTCACACGGCACAAGGAGCTATATTTATACAAATATAGTAATTTCACCATAAACAATTAAACCGTCACAGTCAACATAAGGCTTTTTACTTGCATCACATTCAGATAAACATACATTTGAGAGAAAGGTGGGAAAACGGTCATGACCCGCAGTATTTCTTGTACAAACAAAGATAAAAGCTAAAGAAATGGCATGAGAGATGGCCGTTTGTCGATTGTAAGTTAATTTAAAATGTTTGTGATTTTAAATGTTTTTTCAACTTGATATATAAACCAACATAGTTTAAATTTAGTGCATTTAAACAAATATCTTGATGAAAGATTGTACTGTGTCCAAGGAACATTTTCAATGGCAACTTTTGGATTTGAAATCAAGATAATGAATAAATGTTTCCATACTGCCAAGAGTGTGTGTTAAGCTGGCGTTAGCCTTGCCGCGACCCTTTTTATAAGTCCAAGCTGCACGGTTTAGGAACCACTGCATTAAGTGTCCAGTCCTACTTTTGATGAATTCAGAATTATACAGTAAAATTCCATGATTGAGTCACAGAAATCATAGCGCCTTGTTTCAAACGCCCGTTCACACCAAGAACTACATTAGCGTCCTGTGCGTGTCTGTCACTTTAAATGTTCGAGCTCATTACAGCAGGATGGATTCTGATTGGCTGTCAATGTTTTTAACATTCATCAGCTGAATAAATCCATTCTGAAAGTGATCGTGTCCGAGTCGTTATCGAACTCTACCGTTTCTGCTACATTAGGAATTTTTAGAACTATATATCTTTATAGTTGTCGTTCTTGGTGCGAATGGACCTTAAAACAGGTGAGATTTCCTTAAAGATCGGATTTGAAAAATAATCTTACAGGGATTTAAAAAGAACCATTGACCACTAATCAGATTTAATCAGAACTGTATGTACAGGAGATTTATAAGCCTAAACACACAGCAGTACCTCCTCAGCTGCTGGAACCGGCCCTCGTTCACGGAGCAAAACTCCCGCAGCCGCTCGAAGTCTGCAGGAACGGGAAGTTTCGAGAGCGACTGTAGAGTCGAGATGCAGGATGGCAGTCTGTTCACCACCAACAGGAACTCCTGCACAAACGTGTCGATCTCCTGCACAAGACACAGATGATCAAATTACTGTATTATTACAATAATTATATACATTATATTGTATTATTGTAACAACAGAAATAAATTCTCTCGATAAACTTCAAGGAGCGCATGTTGGCTCTCGGGTCAAATAAGCCTGGATCAGATCTAAACGGCATCATCAAACCCTGAACGAGCACATGAGAGGACGAGCATGCGTCTTTCACTTGCTAATGACTTCAGATGATTGTCCTCTGAAGCTTCTCCAGGGCGACACAATAGAGAGGATCATGAATACACCGACTAATGAAACATCTGAGTCACCGCACAACAAACAATCAACATGCACATACTAAACACCGCCGAAGCCGTGAGGATGTGGGGAAAGCGAAGAGTACGTCATCCGTGTTATCTAAGGCCATCGTGGCTGATCATAAGACCTTGCTGTGGCGTGACTGATCTATCCTGCTGTAAACGGAGCCAGAGAATCAAACATGACCAACAAACACACAAAAACTCAATTATGCAACGGATTCGGATTTGAATGGGCTAGCACGACAAAAACAGGCCATCACATGAATTCAGACCTCACAGTCTTTACTCGTTTTTATTGACTAGCTAAATCTTAAAATTTCATATGCAAATTTCTGCACATACAGTGTAGATTTCACACTCACCTTCACGAAGGCAGCCCAGCTCTGATGGCAGTAGATGAGGTATCCACCCAAACTGGACGGTAACTGGCTTCGGTCGACGTAGTTGGAGAGTTCAAAAGCCTCTTTGAGGAAAACGCACTGTTTACATGCAAGAAAACAGACATTAGAGTTAAAACAGACCGCTGTAACGAACAGTTCTGACATTAGGGCTGGGAAATGATGCAGATTTCATAGTGATTTAGATTTACAAGCTCTAGAGTCAATATAGATATTCGATATAACTCAAATCTAAAATTCTCAAATATTTAAAAGGATGTTCACTTCAGCATCAAAATCCTGAGAATTTACTCACCATCATGTCAAAGAGTCTCATGTTCCTCAGTTGAAAAGAAATGAAGGTTTTTGAGGAACTCATTCCAGGGTTTTTCTCCATATAGTGGACTTCACTGGGGTTCAATGGATTCAAATGTCAGTTTCAGTGCAGCTTCAAAGGATCTGCATGATCCAGACGAGGAATAAGAGTCTGAAACCTTCATTTCTTTTCCACTGAAGACAGACATGAACATCTTGGATGACATGGAAGGGAGTAAAATCAGAATTTTAATTCTGAAGTGAATCCTTTAAGAATTGAAGTTTATTGAAGAACACACAGTTCTTGTGACTTCAGAAATCGTGGTTCACGAACACATCAACGCTTCCCGTTTCTGTTAGTTTGAAAACTAGTATCATCGTCAATCACAGAAGAAACAGTTTTAGTGTACATCGTGTTATCGTATCGAGTCAAAAGGTTGAGAAGCACAGCTGTGAACTACAAACACTCAATCTTTGAAACGCCAGAGATCAAACCGTTACATGATATTGATAAATGGTATTATGAATATTCATAGATTCACTCAAAAAACTTGTGCTTGCCTTATGTGCGGTTTACATGTTTGTATAAACTCAACTATGACTCGAATGAACTAATAGAAAACACGAGCTGCTCCATTTAAAGTCGTTTGACTCAGAAACAGTTGATGAAATAAAGTAAATAAGACTCAAACTCATCAAAACTTGCACTGATGACAGATTTATGCTCTCCTCCAGAGTTACTTTCCATAAGTTCTGTTCATACAGCGCTGCAGGGATGATGGACTTCTGTCAGCCAAAACTAAAAAGCTGCATTTGAGTACTTTCGGTTCAATAGTCCTGAAGTCAATAGCGGTGTCTGAAACCGCTCCCTATCCACTATATAGTGCACTATATCGGGTGTCGGCCATTTTGTAGTGCTGTCTGAATTCTGAGTGAACGACTGCATTCCCTACATTCGTTCACTACTTTTACCCACAATCCTCTCTGATTTTGAGTGTACATTCGATGTACGCTCGTTAAAGCGCCGTTACCCAAAATCCAACGCGATAAGACGATCGAGCGCGAAAGAAAAATAAATATGGCAGACGGCAATACGGGAAGCGGCAACTTCTACAAATGTAAGTGTCATTTTTTATTAATTAGAACATCTTTGTAAAGATATTTTGAAGCGAAATGATACAGGTTTATATCATAATATATATACTTATTATCATATGATAATTTGGTCGATTTTTCTCATATGTTAGTGAAATAAGTATTTAACCTACGTCTTAGAATATGATGTATTGATGAATTTTTATTTGCTTTAGGGACGAATGAGGATGTTAGGCAGCTCATTTTAAAGAACTCAATGTGGTCATCTGTTTTCTGGGCGGAGAAACGCTGCCCAGCAAGGATGAGAGTGAGTGTCTGCGCTGTCTGGCGCATGCTATTAACGTCAGCGTCTGAATTCGCTCACTCATTGCTGATATAGTGCGCTCAACTGCCATGCACTATATAGGGGTTAGTGAACGAGTGGGCGGTTTCGGACACAGCTGATGTGTTCGAGCTAGTTGAGATTGAGGAAATCCTTGCCTAATAATGCATTCATTTGAACCTTGACTGATATTATGGGAGTGTCTTGAGGCAGATAATCTTGACCCTTAAGAAACTGACAAATCTGCTTCAAAATGTAAAATTAAATGATTGCAAATTATAACATTCAAATCAAAATTTAAAGCCTGTTCAAATAGGAAATGGTGAATATAGCCTAAATATTGTGAATCATGTTCATGCGAATCATTTATCCATTATAACTCGTTTTAGTTGCTTGGCCAGAGTTTTTCCATCAGGTGTCTTTTTTTAATTGTATGTTGTAATTATGTTGCCGTCTTGACGCCAGCCAATCGCTGCACTGCTGATCGTGGTTTCAAGTATCGAACAAGAACGCGCAGTAATCACAGACGGATTAATCCAGATATTTTAATCCAAGCCGCAAATTCTTTTGAAGAACCAAATTAGCCAGAGTTCAGTTATGATTAGATGTCGCGTCATCCCGGATGAATTAAACGATGGTAAACTCAAATTAAACTCTTCTCACTCCAGCTTTCAGGTCTTTATTTATAATGATAAGTCATGTGAAGTAGTTCGTTTACAGCCCGTTTAGATTGTTTAGATCAAGAGATTTTCTGCAATGCTAAAAATGGAAAAATATTTGGTGTTGGAGGTGCTGCAACACTTTATATGTAAAGGTGATTTCAGGTGAACTGACCCTTGGATTAAAGGGTTAGGGTCTCTCAGAACTCACTTTGAAGAGGACGGGTCGGCGCTGCTTGGACCCGCTCGCTGTCAGGAGTTTCCCCAGCTGCTTCTGCACGTCTTTCTTCTTCGGTTGAACGATATACACAGAATGGATGATCCTCCTGTCAAACTACAACACATTAAAAGATGTCAGTCGGCTGTCAGGTCACTTTCCCTGCTGCCCTTTCACTCGTGTTGTGCCTTTAACGCGGTGTTGTGAGTGTCCCGTGTCCATGTTAAGGCTCCATTATGAGATAAGAGCGGACATGTGACCGACAGCAGGCATGTGATCTTCAGCTCTCAGCCCGCTCTCTCTCAAGACTTCAGGACAAAACTACAAGCTTCTCTCAAATTCATTCAGCATTTATATTCACCCTCTTTAGCACATATAAACCGCCATCCATGGAAGCAGACGGAAATTAAATTGAACTTCTTGCTCTTCGTTGCTCTTCCAATAAACCTTGGCAGGAAAAAAAATAACGCATCACCAGGTTTGACGTCAATGATGGAAACACTGTTCATTGATCATCTTTCCCTCTGCCGTTGCCAACAATCTGATTTACAATAACGTCCCATGACACGAAAACCAACGGAGGAACCAGTTCAGCCCTGCAACTACACCATACGCTTACAATAAGCTTCTTTCTTCAGACAAGATCTTCTGCAAACACCCCTTAAATATCTCATTATAATACACATAGTAAATTTATAGAATTTTTGGAGGATCTTAAGAGTTTCTGCAACCCTAAACGAACATCTGAAAAACCAAAGTCTTCAGGATGACTTGAACATTACGCCACTAAACGGATTAAGAGTCAGTTATTAAACAAAATCACACAGACGGGAGAGTGGCACGAGACTAAAGAACGCAGGAAAAATTATTTTTTGTGAAATATTTATGAACCTGCCCATTCAACTAAAGCGGCTTCGCCTTCGCACAAGATTTTCTTCTACATTTAGAAATTCAGCATTTCAGACTCTTCAAATTCGCAAAATTATTTACAGAAGTCACTTCAGGCTTTCTCTAATAACTTTGCTCTTAAGATCATCTGGATTGTCGTTTGCGGATTCTTTTATGAAGCAAAAATGGTCTTATTGGATTGAATGAACATTACTTGGGATTGCATGAACATAAGGGCGAGCAAATTAATTTTTGGGAGAATTATGGAGAACGGTCAATTAGAAGTCAGTATCATAGAGAAACCAGAGCAGGTTTGGACCGAATCGTGACCGAATCGTGACCGAATCGTGACCGAATCGTGACCGAATCGTGACCGAATCGTGACCGAATCGTGACCGAATCGTGACCGAATCGTGACCGAATCGTGACCGAATCGTGACCGAATCGTGACCGAATCGTGACCGAATCGTGACCGAATCGTGACCGAATCGTGACCGAATCGTTCTCTTAAAGAGACGAAGCTCAGTTCTGAGTCACCAAGGAATGTTCAAGACTCATTACTGAGACAATATTTAAGGCTGACTGCTATAAACATATGACTCAGGGAACAAACATTAACACTTTCAGAAGCATTTCAGCACATAAGAGCACCAGAAACAGCGTTGACCGCTGTAAGAGCTCTTCACACGCTGCAAACTCACTCACATGTTCGTTCTTTAATGCCATGCCGGCATCTGTGGACATTAAGGGTGAGAAACTAGCAGAACCAGGAGAGAGTCTCGTGCCAGTGAGACGACAGCGAATGACAACTTGAGTCCCAAACAAAGCATCATGTGACTTATGAATGAAAGCGCACAACACACACGGAGTACTGATGTGCGCTGAGAGTGGAAACTAGCGCTCTGGATATTCATCAAAACTCCAGACGAAAGTGGAAGGTGGTGAACGACGGTGAAGAATTCCTCTACATTCACACCAGACTGATTGATGCACATTAATACATGAAGCTGGTTAAACTGGTTGAAAGCAGGACACTTGCCAACACAACAAATCAAATGTCATTTCCTCTTACACAGATGAAGCTGTAATTATAGAAAAGTCATGATCGCATACCTCCAACAGCAGGAGCGTTTCGGCGATGAACCGTGCGACGGTGATGTTGGCTTGCCTCAGATCAACCACCACAGACAGGAGACCGTCCTCGCCTCGGATACTGTCGGCACAAAAACACACATTCAGGATATGTACGAGAATAAAACTTGAGATTTCAAGAGACACACAAAAGGTGAAGACGTCCGAGCTGCTTCACTTCACAACAAAAGCATACAGCGATGAAGAAAAGCACAATTTTAGTTATAACTCGTGTGGATATTGTCGCAAAATGTAAGGATATTAAAATCACATATCTAACACGTCGCAAACAGTTTGATTGACAGGCGATCTAACCAATCAGAATCCACCATTTTGTCCGTCAAAGCGGTCAGGGGAGTTAGTAGATTAATGTTGGTGAACTTGAATCACGTCTTGAAACAACATTCCTTCTGATGTTCATTCATGTTTATTTGATGCTATAAATGAACTAGTATGAAGAGATGATCGAGGAGCTACAGCGATCTGTCACCACACATTAAACACACACTAGACGCTCTTTATTGATTAAACTTCTTTAAAACATTACAATATTTTAAACATGAAACTGTTTCATACGTCATCAGAACAGCGTGAGAACATGATGTGTGGCGTGAAAGCGCATGGGTTGTCGGGCATCGCAACAGGGGGCGGGTTTTGCGAAGAGTCAATTGCAGCAATAATGCATTAATATATTAAGATATTATAAACACTGTAAAGCTGCTTTGAAAATGAGTTGAGACAGCATTTTGAGGATTGTTGTCGTTTTTGGTGCCCATTTTGACAAACATTTCTTCCACAGAAGTCACACAGATTTAAGGACATGAGGATACTCACATTTTGTAAAATATAGTACACATTTTTTAAATGGAACAATTAATTCTATGACTTTTTTTGAGCATTTATGGAGCTCAAAATAAGATGGAGAATAAATTAGTTTTATGGAAAAGAGCAGCTCGGACGTTCTTGACGATTCTGTTCCACACTAGGAGACAAACGTCAGGATTGAGTGAACGTTCGAGTGTTTCGTACTTGTGCAGGCGCAGACAGTAGTGTATGAAGTGCGCCACCTCCTCTCGGCCGAGCTCCTCTGAGAGTTTACGCTGCGTCTCCACAGGGAACAGGACCAGAGGACATCCGTGCTGGTCAAACACACCTGTGGACACACACACACACACACACCCCCTCCATGAGACAACACAGCACATCCACAGGGACAGACGGACCGCAGCGGCTCTTACCGGGGAATATGACCGCTCCGGAGTTCAGCACGTGCTCCGCGGGCCGGGACGGGGATGAAGGAGAGCCCGGGACCCCTGAAACAACAACAATCTGACTTCAGACACACAAATAAACCTCGGATACAGCTTGGAAGCCCATTTCCACCACACAGAGATGAACATCTTTCAGTTTTGTAAATCATAATTATGACAAAAAGCTGAAGTTATGACATACCAAATCATATGTATGAGATAGAAAGAACCTAAACTGCCTAAAACACAATTGACCTTTCACAAACAGTTTGATTGACAGGCGATCTGACCAATCATAACTCCGAATCCGCCATATTGTCCGTCAAAGCAGTCAGGAGAGTTAGTAGATTAACGTTGGTGAACTTAAAAATCTTTCCGCTTGAAACAACATTCCTTCTGATGTTCATTCATGTTTATTTGATGCTATAAATGAACTAGTATGAAGAGATGATCGAGGAGCTACAGCGATCTGTCACCACACATTAAACACACACTAGACGCTATTTATTGATTAAACTTCTTTAAAAAATGACAATATTTGAAATATGAAACTGTTTCATACATCGTCAGTGTCCTTGCTGTATTTTTCACTGCGTGAGAACATGATGTGTGGCGTGAGAGCGGACATAGCAACAGTAACTAAAGGGGGCGGGTCTTCGTGAAGGGTCAATCATCACATAAAAAGCCAAAATTTCAACTTTTTAACGGCTTGGGATGTCATAATGTCAAGTTTCTCTCATAATTTAGACTTGTGATAATTTAATCTCATAATTAAGTCTTTGTCAAGCATGACTTCTATCATAATTATTGACCAAAGCACGATTTTGTTTATTATTGAGCTAATGTCTTCCACACAACTCTACCCTGCTGCTCTTCACGTGATCCGAAACATCATGTGACCGGCAAATTAACACATATTACGCGGTCTAATTACGACAATCCAACGAGAAAAAACCGTAAACGCACTTCATCGGTTACAGACTCGCACTTGTTGCTCACCTGCGCGCGCGCCGTTCATCTTCACCGGAGTTTCGCGGTCTCTCATCTGACGCCCGTGTTTCCAGAAAAACTCCTCGAGGAAACTTTACAACAAACTGCAGCGGGACAAAGAGACAGCAAGAGCCGGAGTAG
This sequence comes from Zacco platypus, assembly GCA_038088235.1. Classification (NCBI taxonomy): domain Eukaryota; kingdom Metazoa; phylum Chordata; class Actinopteri; order Cypriniformes; family Xenocyprididae; genus Zacco; species Zacco platypus. The sequence continues at coordinate 30,122,182 of CM076072.1, forward strand.
GTGCGAGAGTTTCCGCCATGTTGAGCCCATTCAACGCGCATCACACGGCTGAGAGATCCGGAGCCGCGCCGCCGCCGCGCGCGGACCGTATTTATGATGGACAGCTGGTGGGCGGGGCGACGGGAACACACACGCGCGCTCCCGATGGGTCATTCTAGTGCGAAACCTTATTATGAAACAATAAAAATAGAAATAAAATAAAAAGTTAGGCCTATTTAATTTATTTACAAATTAAATTAAACTACATTTCTGTGCTAGAGTGCTGAAATACATCATATGGCTTCATAACCACAACATGTCTCAGGCATCCAGACAGAACAGGAAAATCAGCTCTTCAGAAACACTTCAGATCCTGTTACAGGACAAACACAGAAGTGAAGCTTCACCAGGAGAAGATTTGAGTACAAACAGAGAGTGAAGAGTTTAATGTCATCTGATCTTCAGTACAACCAAATACTGATGTGTGTGTTTGCTCTTATGAAGGACATAACAAACAATACATTACAACACAATAAATAAAAGAGAGACAAAATCAATAATAGTAAAACACACATAATTACACCTAATACATTAATAGACAACACACACACACACACACACACAGAGTCGATACAGTATGAAATCAACAAGCAATACGAACAATAAATAATCATGTCATGTGTTTTTACTATTGATATGTCTGTTATACGTGTCTAGATGTTCCTTTGTGTGTTTCCACACTCACACGCACTCTCACTCACACACACACACTCGAACACAGGCACACACACTCACATGCACTCTCTCACTCACACACACACTCGAACACAGACACTCACACGCACTCACTCACACTCACTCTCACACACACACTCTCACACACACTCTCATACTCTCTCTCACACACACACACACACACTCGAACACAGACACTTACACTCACACTCGAACAGACAAACTCACATGCACTCACTCACACACACACTCACACGCACTCTCTCACTCACACACACACACTCGAACAGACACAATTACACTCACACACACACTCGAACAGACAAACTCACATGCACTCACTCACAGACACACACACTCACTCACATGCACTCTCACTCACACTCACTCAAACACACTCACATACACTCTTTCTCACATGCACTCTCACTCACACTCACTCAAACACACTCACATACACTCTTTCTCACATGCACTCTCACTCAGACACACACACACTCACTCACATGCACTCTCTCACTCACAGACACACTCTCACTCACTCTCTCACATACACACACTCTCTCACTCACACACTCGAACACAGACACACTTACACGCACTCACTCAAACACTCTCACTCACATACTCTCTCTCACACACATACTCGAACAGACAAACTCACACGCACTCTCACTCTCAAACACACACTCACACGCACTCTCACACACACTCGAACAGACACACACACACACTCACATACTCTTTCTCACATACACACACACTCACACGCACTCTCACTCAAACACACTCACATACACTTTCTCACACACACACACTCACTCACTCTCACACACACACACTCACTCTCTCACTCACACAATTTTTAAAGCAGAATTGTCAGAAGTCATGTTGACTGTTGTGTTTTTGTTTGCTTTGCTTTTGAATTGTCAGATACAAACTTGCAGTTGCGAGATAAAAAGTCACAATTACATTTTTATTTATTTTGCAGCAGAAACAACTTCCATATGAAATAAACCTTTAAAAATAACGGAGGATTGACCAGGTCACGCTGTGACCACCTGACCGTCCTCCACCGCATCACAACACTTACAGACGTCCAGCCACAGGTCACTCAATCTTCAACACAATCAGCAGCTGACAACAACAAATCTTTAAATAATTAACTAAACTTAAAGTTTTTTGCCCTCATACATAAATCTTATTTTACTCCCTTTATAAAAGTGCCTTAAAATATGTTTTAAACTGGTTTCACTGAGGAGAGATTACAACTTCATGACCCGTTCATCAGATGAACGCAATTAAATGTTTTCCCAAAAATAACCAATATGATTGGAGTAACTATGTGTTGGTCTGGTAATTATGGATAAATTATAATATTATGCAATATAAAGTGGAATATGAGTGTAATTAAATAATGTCATGCATGTGTAAAACCATCACACACACACACACACACACACACACAGAGAGAGAGAGAAACTTCCACAACACTGACAAGTCCATGTTTATGAAGGATTCCTGGCTGATTTATGTGATGATGATGATGATCTCAGTCCCATCTGGAGGTCTTCCTCCTCATGTATCTCTCTCCGTCGCTGTCCACGGCCTCGTACAGCTGCCCGTCGCTCTCTCTGACGGCGTGAAGGTATCCCAGATACCCGACGCACAGCGTGAGGCTCAGCAGACCCACAGCCATCACCGCTTTATTCTGCAGGAGAGAAGAAGAGCGTCTGAGAGCAGAACTACCGTCCTGTCCTTCAACATGACATCCCAGCTTTTAAATCCCACATTAAAATGTCCTGGAAACTTGTTCCATGCCCTCATGTGTGATATTCGTCCCCGCCTTTCACTCTTGAAATATGAAAATTCAACAGAACGTCTAATTACGTTTTTAAAACAAAAAGGTAAAATGAACAGTATTTAGTTATTCTTGTCCATCAGCTGTGATGTAATTAAATAAAATAAATAAAAATTAGTTTTAAAAAGTCGAAATTATGACATAAATATCGAAGTTATGACATACCAAATCATAGTTATGTTAAAAAAAAGTCGAAATTGACATAAATATCGAAGTTATGACATACCAAATCATAGTTATGATA
>CM076072.1:30130000-30432500 GCA_038088235.1 Zacco platypus
ATTGTGAGTTTAAATCTCGCAATTCTGAGAAAAAGAAGTCAGAATTGTGAAATGCAAACTTATTCCTCGTCTGGGATCATGTAGATCTTTGAAGCTGCACTGAAACTGACACCTGTTGAACCCCAGTGAAGTCCACTATGTGGAGAAAAACCCTGGAACGAGTTCCTCAAAAACCTTCATTTCTTTTCCACTGAAGAAAGAAAGACTTAAACATCTTTGACGACATAGAGAAGAGTAAATTATCAGGAAATTGTGAACTAATCCTTTAAATTAGATTCTCCTGACGTGAAGTTTATGCATCAGTCTGAATATCTGGAACGGTGAGTCTGTGAAAAGCGGATGCAGTATTTGCTGTTCAGTGAAGTGCGGCGAGGCCGCGGTGCCCATGGAGACCGAGAGCGCCTGTCAAGGACACGAGTGGGTGAGTCTGAGCAGTTTCCACTGAACTCAACCTGCAGAAACTGTTTACACTGGAAACACCACCGCTTACGAGGCTCGCAACATCTCACAGCAGCAAAGCCTTCCGATTGGACGGTCATCAGCTGGTTTCCACTGACTTCAGAGTCCTGCCATAGTAACCAAACAGGTGGAGCACCTACGGCAGGTGTGTTTGACTATCAAATAGCACAGAGAAGCTTCACAGAGAAGCCACAGACGACGGAGTCAGGCTACATGACAGGTGAGTACTTCCTTATTAGATTAAAAAGGTAATATGCCTTTGTTAAGAGAAGTATTTATATAATATTTCCATTAAGTTATGAAACTGTTATTGCTGCACATTCTCTGAAGGTTCAAAATTTTTTAATGTATTAACTTTTTTTTTTTGTTTGGTCACGAGAACGCTAATGGAACATCCCATTTGATTATTTAAACAGGAACGATACTTTTGAATGTTCTCTGAAACAAGTTAGATTTAAATATATATATATAAACGTAATTTGGAGAACATTTGTTCATAACTTTGAGAAAACCTTGCCAGAACGTTCTGACAACGTTCTGAAAAAGTGTGTGCAACAAATATAACTTGATATCTGTCGAAGAGTTGCTCTCATTAGCCGATGTGACATTAAACATCCTAAAAGTTAATGATTTATACTTAAAAATAAAGGCTTGTTTTCGCAGCAATGCCATAGAAGAGACTTTTTTCTGGTTCGCTAAACGAAAAAGAAACATTTTATTCTTAGTTTAAATACATGTTTTAATAATCTAAAGAACATTTTGTGCAATGGAACGGTTCCTAGGATGTTGAAGTTTCTTATCAATGCCGCTAACGAAGATTTATTTAAAAGTGAAGTAAGAATGTTTATCAGGGGAACCATTGTTTTTGGTTCCCCTTAAAATATCATTTTAATAATCTTTTTCCACTATAAAGAACCTTTTGTGCAATGGAAAGATTCCATGGAAGTTTAAAGTTCTTCAATGACACTAAAGATCCATTATTTTTAAAAGAATGGGATTTGCCCCGGCAGAACCTTTCAGTTATCAGTTCTTAAAACAATATTTTAATAATCTTTTTCCACGACAATATTCCATGGAAGTTAAAGGTTCTTGAAGGAACCGTCAATGCCAGAAAAGATCCTTTATTTTTAAAAGTGTTTGAGTTTTTCATGATTTGCCATTAAAGAACAATTTTTTGGTTCCATTCAGTTATTAGTTCTTTAAATAACCAATCTAATAATCTTTTCCCACTATAAAGTACATTTTGTGCAATGGAAAGATTCCATGGAAGTTAAAAGTTCTTCAATGATGTTCTGATTTGCCCCGGCAGAACCTTTCAGTTATCAGTTCTTAAAACAATATTTTAATAATCTTTATCAATTATAAAGAACCTTTTGTGAAATGGAAAGTTTCCATGGATGTTAAAGGTGAAAGAACTGTCAATGCCGGAAAAGATCCTTTATTTTTAAAAGTGTTTGAGTTTTTCATGATTTGCCATTAAAGAACCATTTTTTGGTACCATTCAGTTATCAGTTCTTTAAATAACCATTCTAATAATCTTTTCCCACTATAAAGTACGTTTTGTGCAACGGAAAGATTCCATGGAAGTTAAAAGTTCTTCAATGACACTAAAGATCCTTTTTTTTAAAAGAATGGGATTTGTCCCCACAGAACCTTTCAGTTATAAGTTCTTAAAACAATCTTTTAACAATCTTTTTCCACTACAATATTCCATGGAAGTTAAAGGTTCTTGAAGGAACCATCAATGCCAATATAGATTTCCGTAAGGCTTTTAACTCGTTTCTTTCCGACTCCGCAGCATCCCGATGAATCATGAACTGGGGATTCCTGGAGAATGTGTTGAGCGGGGTGAACAAGTACTCGACCGTCGTCGGACGGGTCTGGCTCTCCATCCTCTTCGTGTTCCGCATCCTGGTGTACGTGGCCGCGGCCGAGCAGGTGTGGAAGGACGAGTTCAAAGACTTCATCTGCAACACGCAGCAGCCGGGATGCGAGCAGGTCTGCTTCGACCACTTCTTCCCCATCTCTCAAGTGCGCTTATGGGCCATTCAGCTCATCATGGTGTCCACTCCTTCGCTCCTCGTGGCTCTGCACGTGGCTTACAGGGAGCACCGAGAGAGCAAGCACAAGAGGAGGCTGTACCAGGACAAAGGCAGCATAGACGGAGGACTGCTCTTCACCTACATCATGAGTCTGGTCCTCAAAACAACCTTCGAGGTGGCCACTCTGCTGGCTTTCTTCTTCCTGTACAGCGGCTTCAACGTTCCCCGGTTGCTCCAGTGTGAAGAGAGCCCCTGCCCCAACACCGTGGACTGCTACATCGCGAAAGCCACGGAGAAGAAAATCTTCCTTTACATCATGGGCTGCACGTCTATACTGTGCATCGTCCTGAACGTGGTGGAGATGGTGTACATCATATCTAAACAGTGCTGGAAGTGCTTCAGTAAGAAGTACGCTCCTGTGCACAACAAACGCAGCCGGCCCGCCTCGACGCTCACGCTCGGCTCGCCGCAGCCGCTGTCCGTGTCGAAGGAGGAAGGGCTTCATTCCGCTCCGGTCGGGAAGGAAAGTTTCACACTTGCTGCTGCATGAACTCTTGTTGGACTCGTTCACACCAAACCTGTGCTTTTCCAACTGAAGGCGCATATGCAAATAACTTACCATCATGTGTAGCGATGATGGAATGAGCTTTTAAAGAGGAAGAGAAAACACTTCCCGTATGTTTTGTTGTACTATAAAATGTAGAATCTAGGCAAATCAGACAGGCGTCATCATTCTCGCAAACCATCAACAAAATTACACAAGGTCAAAGAACTCAGATGGCATTAGATACAGGTTCACTTGAAGCAAGGGTGTGTTTCTCAACAACAGTGTTTTGTGCTGAGAATCAAATCATTAATTTATTATTTTCATTTCACATATTGTTGGGCCTCTTTGTAATGTTAATATATTTTCGTATGATAAACTACTGGGTTAGATTGACTTACGAGTACAGTTTCCTCTACATGCCTAAAATAAACATCCTTGTCGGATAACCATGGTGGATTACTGTGTCGCCAGAGCTGGGTATGTTACTTTTAAAATGTGTTTCACTACAGATTACAAAATACATGCTTTGAAAAGTCATTTGTAACGTGTTTTGTTACATTACTCAAGTTTAGTGACTTAATCTAAATACTTTAGAATACTTTGGAATACTAATAAGTGTGAAACAAACACAAAAAAGGTCATTGTGAGTTTTTATCTCACAATTCTGACTTTTTCCCTCAGAATTGTGTGATATAAAGTTGCAATTGTGAGTTATAAAGTCAGAATTATGAGATATAAACTCACAATATTGAGAAAAGTCAGAATTATGAGATATAAACTCACAATATTGAGAAAAGTCATAATTATGAGATATAAACTCGCAATATTGAGAAAAGTCAGAATTATGAGATATAAACTCGTAATATTGAGAAAAGTCAGAATTATGAGATATAAACTCGCAATATTGAGAAAAGTCAGAATTATGAGATATAAACTCGCAATATTGAGAAAAGTCAGAATTATGAGATATAAACTCGCAATATTGAGAAAAGTCAGAATTATGAGATATAAACTCACATACTAAATTCACAATTGCAAGAAAAAGTCAGTATTGCAAGTTTATATCTCCAAATTCTGACTTTATAACTTGCAATTGTGAGTTTAAATCTCGCAATTCTGAGAAAAAGAAGTCAGAATTGTGAAATACAAACTCACAATTGTGAGGGAAAAAAACAAATTGTGAGAAAAAGTCACAGTGACGAGTGAATTATAAAATGACTCACAAAACATGAAAACAGTCGTGGATCATCAGGTCATGACGGGACAGTTCAGTTCACAGTTGGGCAATTTTTATATAAATTCAGTCATTTTGTCTTGTTCAGGACAGAACTAAATAAAAATAACAACATTTTTATGATCCTCTTAAAAGTATTAAAATGTTGATGAAACTTAACTCCGCTTTTTCAGACGGTCAGAGTCAGAGAATCACCAATCGCTGTTTAAATGACATTAAAACTCAAAGTAATCACTTTGGTAATCTAAAACACTTTTCAGATGTAACTGTAATCTGATTACCACCCATTTAAAATGTAACTGTAATGAAATACAATTTGTATTTTAAATACGTAACTAAGTTACTTGTATTTCGTTACTCCCCAACCCTGTGTGTCGCTAGCAAAGTGAGTGGCTTGAGAACAGAGGAAAAAAATCAAATGACTCCACAACTGTAAAAGATATGGACTGATGCATGCGATTACAGAAGGGTCGCATTCACCCGTGTGTCAGATTCTAACATCTATTCATCAATGTATTATTGTCCGTTTTCATGTATTTAACATATTACTTTTATTCTGAACGAATCATATTTTCTATCCCCTAAACATCCCTCAAGGCATTATTAGAAATTCAATAAAACATTTAGTATATTTAAACGTTCAACCTAAAGGGCACCTATTATGTAAAATTCACTTTTAAATGGTGTTTGACTATAAATATGTTGGCAGGGTGTGCACACAACCACTCTATAATGAAAAAAACCCATCCACTCCTTTCTTTTAATCCCCATGAAACCTCAACGGTCTCATAAAACAAGCCGTTTTTATTTTCCGCAGGCCCCGCCCACAACTTCTGACAGACTCGATTGTATTAGCATAGTTTCCGCCCGGAGCGATTTCTGTCCCTGCGGTTTACACTCACACGTACTCAACTGTTTATGTGAACTTTGTGTGTTTTGATATAACCTTGTGTGTGTTTGACAAAGTTAAACACTAACATTCTGTGGACGTGCGTCAGATGTGTGCACTCAGAAAATGATGAATTAGAAGATTGAACTAAAATATAGCTTTAAAACACATGGAAACAAACTTTGATGATGAAGAACGGCATTGTCCGCAAGCGTGATTGCGATTTAGATTAGAGCTGCAACTAACGATTATTTTTTCGATTAGTCGACTAATCTAACTATTATTTTTATTAAGGTTTTTTTTTATTAATCTACTGATCTTTTTTTAAGTAAGAAGTTAGAACTAATTTAGCAGTTCATTGAGGTGTAGAAACACTGGGACACGCCATTATGTAATAATACGATTTGATTTTGATTAAAAATAAGCCACTTATGTGTGTTCGTCCAGTGGAAGACATTTGAACTTTAACATGAAGAGTGTCAAAGACTTTCTACACAGTCTTAAAAGGAACTTTGATAGTGTTCAAGCCATTGAACAAACCATGTGTTTTTCCTCTTGCGCTGTCTGTAATGCAGGGAGTTTTGTGATTGGTTGTCAAGGGAGATGAGGCTGCTAAATTCTGATTGGCTGGAATTTTGGCACATTGTAACGCTGGTTTGTGTTGAGCAGGCGCGCGGTCGGCTCTTAGCGAGCGCGCGGGGCGGGAATCAGGAGCGCGAGCGACTCAAACCTCGCACATCCAAATAAACTTCTTTGAAATGCAAAACTGATTTTTGTTCGCTCTAAATATTTTCTTATTTGCGAGACGAAGATTTTCTCCTCAACTCAGTTCACGCGCGAAATGCCCTTTTGCACGCTCAAAATATGATCTTGCGCGCGCAAAAATTTGGCAGAGATCCAATTCCATAGGTGGTACGCCATTTCGGTTCTGCAAAGGGAACAAAGGACCGTTTTATTCGGCCTCTGTTTAAAGTATTCCCATACTTTTGATAATCGTGGTCTTGGTTTTTGTGATGGAATGGAACCTTCTCCTTTCCCAAGAGCAGAAGCCGCCATTACGCCAGATGAATGTAAACAGTGTGACGCGTCGACGCATTTTACACACGTCGACGTATTTCCGTAGTCAACGTAATCGATGACGTCGACGCGTCGTTGCAGCACTAATTTAGATGATAATCAAAACCAAGCAGATTTTGAATTTGGCACAGTATCCGATGCAGGCTGGAGCTGTAATTCTGGAAAGGGGGTGGGAAGCAGCAGCTCATTTGCATTTAAAGGCACATGCACTCAGAAACGGGTCTTTACAGCATGACATCATAAATGATCTATGCTGAAACTTCACATTCTGGGAACACCAGAGTCTTAAATTATATCTTGTATAAAAGGCATAATTTATGGCTCCCTTAAAGGGACAAACTCTAAAAATCCCATTTACATTGTAATGTCCCTGTAATACACAACCTTGTATTCAAGAACATACAGCATTATGTCGGACATCAGCCACCGTAATCTCTACATTACATCACGGTTCAAAATCACACGACTGTGCCTTTAAGGACGAGGCCAACACGGAGTACCAAAACGCAAGCTGTATTAAATTGGTTGCTATTGATTAACATACAGACTGCTGGTGGCAGTAGTTGATCAAAGAGCCACACACAACATTATTGACAAATTTCAGATTTACAAGGTAAACAGGACCAAAACAGTTACGAATTATACACAGCACTACATAACATCAGAACTGATAATGATTCACTTTCAGCTGGATAGAAAAGAGTCCAATGGAATATTAAAAAGTACGTGTCTATACAATACTCAAAGAAAAAATAAAATCAACTCAAGGCAACAGAAATGTGCTGAACAGCTTCATAAGGACATACATGCTTTAGAGGTATTTCATCATCTACTGCAACTATAAAGTGAGCTTAACATACACAGTTCTGTTAAGTAATAAACATCGCACTAGGGACCTTTTAAGATAGTGGCTGTAGTGTTTTCAGATCATAGAACTTGCCCACAGATCCTTAAGCAACAATTCATTCAGCATTCATGTCTGTATAGAGATAAAACTTCCAGTTAAAACTAATTGATTGGGCACTGTTTTTGCAGCAAGTTCAACATCAACCTTATCCTGAGTTCAGACAACATGACACGAAGGTCTGTGCGCTAATTCTCTTTTTTAAGGATCACCGTGGGTCGCAATTCATGAAGCTGCTTAAGAAGAATTTCAAGGACACCAGAAAAAACTTTTTGCACCTCGAACGTGACGTTGCCGAGCGAGGTCAACTTTTGGGGATTTTTAAACTCCACAAGTTTCAGGACCTCTCTCGAGTGCAATTGTGCGTCGGCTCTTTTGCACACGACGGTCGCGGTCTTTAGGCGGAAAGCCGTCTGCAATCGTTTGTGCGCGTTTCCGTTCAGAGGTACCGTCGCCTTTCTCTTCTGGGACGTATTTGATTGCTGGAGAAACTGAAGAAAGGACACCTCAAACCCCATGGGCTTGAACGAACTCAGTGGTGTGTTTTGACCCGACACATCTTCCTGTGTCATGGTAGTGGTGGAGGACATGGAATCCGTGTTCAAGTCCAAATAATTGACTGCAGAACTCCTTGCAGTCCTCAGTCTCGTCATCCTTTTAGGTCCGAAGGACTTCTTGACACCCTGCCCCTTGCGCGGACGCCCCCTTCGTCGCTTAACCACCACCGATATCTCAGAGCACGTGTCTGTAGAAGGCTTGGCATCGGACAGATCGACGTCCTCCGTGCTTTCTTTCTCAGACGTGGGCTTCGAGAATTCGGATTCACTCTGGCTGGGCTCGGCAACTTCATCGTTCTCGGTCGTCTCAATGGAGCTCTCCTCCGACTTATCCGTGTCATCGCTTCTGGAAGCTATGCGCTTATATCTGGACCGGGGGATCTTTTTACAGTATATAAAGTTACTCCTCTGTTCTTCCAGGTACTGTTTGGGGAGCCCGTGCTGAAGATAATGCTTCATTATATTTCGCTCAGAACTCGTCACCGTTTCACAACCCTTTATCATGCAGGCGTACTGCAGCTGTAAGCGTTTGGTGCACATGGCGGAGGCTTCCTCCTGCGTTTTCAAAATGGGTTTCCCATATTTGGTCCAATTGTTTTTTTTAGCTTTTCTCTTTTTAAGAGCTCCCTTCTTTATAGCTACCTTCTTAATGGGTTTCTTGTTAGTCTCTCGGTTTTCCTTCTCGACAACATCGATTTCATACTTCCTGGGACGACCGAGTTTAACCCCACTCCCTCCTTCTCGAGGGTTTATGAGGAGCCGTTTGTACCGGTCTTGGTGTTTCTTCATGGTGTGCCGCAGTAGATTTGATCGTGTGCTGTAAGCGCATTCGCATCCTTCCACCGGACATCTGAACATCCCTTCCACGGGGACAACTTTTGAGAGATTCGTTTCTTTATGCTCTTTGTCGACATGGCTGATGTATTTCCAGAAAGCGGTGAAGGTCTCTGAGCAGTTTGGCTGATCACATTGAAACTTGCCTAGGTTGACACTGCACATCATGGCTCCTGCTTTCTCAAGGGTTAATTTGTGGAGCTGAAGGTAGTGCTGGAGCAAGTCTGGAACTGACTGAAAAATGCGAGAACAGTCTTTGACTTGACACCTGAACTCATCCACCTCCGTTATGTCTGCATCTAATTTGTCTTCACTCTCCTCAATTCTATCCTTGTCCTCAACCTCCTCTTCATTTTGCTCATCTTGACTGTTGACCTCAAATTTAGGCAAAGCAGACTGATGCACAGCTTTATAATGTAGGATCAAATTGTGTTGGATTGTAAAAGCTGCCACACAGCCCTGGTGAACGCAACGATAAGGTCTATAAGGACTAAAAGCGTCATCGACCTCTGCTTTTTTCTCTTTCGTTTTTTTGGGAGATTCTTTCGGCTTCGCCACTCGAGGCTTGCTAGGTTTGGGCTTTTTGTCCAATGCCTGATTTAATGTCTGTACTGGTGCTGAAGGATTCTGGGTAAAAGGGGCTATGGGCAGAATCTCTTTTAGCGGTGACACATGGGTTTGACCAGAAACTGAGGACTTTGTGGAAAACCATCCATTTGCGTTCTGATCCATTCTTGGAGTCACTGAAGAACGGCCAGACACAATCACTGATGGCTGAACAGCCATATGAGTTTGCGGAGTAACCGTCGGTGTTCCCAGTGCAGGACTTTTGCCTTGAGATACAAAAGTAGATTGCTTGACAACCGATGGAGTGATGCAATGTGATATTTTGACATTATCTTCCCTCTTGGGGCCTGACGTACATTTAACATCTTTCTGCGGTTTACGTGCCTCAACACATGGAGTGATTTTAACTGGATTGGGGATTTCTAGCACAGGACAAGGACTTCCTCCATCACTATCCAGGAGCTTTTGATTGAGTTTAGGCCTAATTTTCATCCTCTTTATTTCTTCCTGTGAAAAGTTATGAACTGACATATAATGGGCTTTGAGATTGGAGTTGCGGGTGAAGGCCTTGGAACATTTTTGACACCTGAAAGGGGCGACATTAAACTGGTCTTTCATCTGATTAAGCATTTTATCTGTGTAATTGTGGAGCTTGACAAGGTGTTTAAAAAGAGCATCTTTCGTCATAGCACTGTAATTACAACCATTTGTGTCACACGCAAATGGTTTCACATAAATCGGTATCTCCTTGGGTAAATCGTTGGACTCTGGCTTATTAGGCTGTGCAACGCTCACCGCAGGATCAACAACAGTTTTGGGAACCTCACTGATGCAAGCCACAGTTTTGATAACCTCAGTGATTTCTCTGCCAAGGTCAAGATTCTGAAGAGCTTTTTGGATTTCCAAAACTTCATCCACTTCGGTTATGGGCATATTGTTGGACTGATCATTGACGACACTTCCCGAAGACACAGCTGAAACCGTGTGAATCGGGCCATCATTTGGCCTCACGTCACTCAATTGTGAAACTGCCTCGACAGGGACTTTCGCTGTGTTTCTCATAGTTTGTTGCTCACTTTGAGGTGGATTCTCAATCAAGCTTGACGCATGTTGTGGATCCCCAATGTCAGGACTTGCAACAGACATTTGAGAGTAGGAACTGTCAACACTTGATCCACGGGGCAAGCTGCTTTTTTTGTAAAGGTCTCCAGCCAATATCTGCTCACGTAGTCTTTCTTTGACACTCTTTTCAGACACCAGGTTTTGGGCAAGACTTGCCATGGCTGCCAGAAGTCCATCATTCGATAAGTCACTTGCACTGTCCGTTGTTTTTTCCTTGCTCTCTTTAATTTTGTTTAAAGTTTCAGCTTGAAGAATTTGACTGACATGGTCTGACGAACCGCTATTCAGGCTGGATGTAGATCGGTCATCAGCCAACAACTGAGAAAGGAGAGGATCACTGACATCGTCATTAAACAGTGGGTTAGACATCTCAGAATAATTCGCTTGTAGCTGATGTTTGACGCTACCAGTGTGCTGTATGACACTAGTTTCTGACATACGACTGGTCTGAGCGTATGGACCACAGGTGTTTGGAACCGTCTGCTGTTCCTGTCCAGAGCTCACACACAGATTTGATGAACTTTGCTTGAAAACCACCCCCATCTGTGTGTCTTTGCTATTGTAGGTGCCATTGGCTTGGGGATAAGTGACATTTGGGAATAGTTTTGGATCAAGTGGGCCCTTATTCTGGGGTAGGCTCAAATATGAGGATGGCGATGGATGAGGCGAGTTGAGAAGATCAAGAAATGAGCTGGGGAGGTCCGCTGTCAAGTCAGCTTCATCAAATGGTTTGCAATGAGCCCGTTTTGACAAATGTCCTCCCAGAGATTTAGGACTCGGGAATTCTCTATAACACCTGCAGCAAATGAACTTGCCATCTTTAATAATTGCAGGCCATTTTGTTCTTCTGCTTCGTTTGACTCTTTTTTTGCCATTATCACCCGACACATTTCCAGTGTTATTCTGACAACTCGGAGAACTGCTGTTTGATGGGGGAGTTTCATTGTTCGGGAGGGGTAAACCTAAAGCTGGATCTCTCTCCAACTTCACCACACACGGAGTATTGGTTACTGTAGGGAAATTATCATTTGTTTGCTGCGTGTAATCTGCTGAAGAATCTTTGGAAACTGAATTGTTCAAATTGTTAGTGTAAGAGGGCAACACCGACATTTGAGCAGATCCCAAATTTGTCTCTACTACAGAATTAACGGCTACCACTACGTTAGTACCCATGACTTGTTGGGGAGGATTGGGATTGCCAACTGAATGTAGACTCTCATCTGAGGTGCCATTGAGTTTCTGAATGCTGTCTGCTTGAGCTGGTGCTGGGTAAACTGTATTATTCTGCGGTTGTAGAGTAGCATAGCTCATACCCCTCTGCGGTGCGTCCTCACTAGGAGCTGCATTAATGCGAGTAAAATGACTGCTAGAAAGTGCGTTCATGTTTTGGGTCATGGATTGAGAATTACATATCTGCTGTTGGAGTACTGAATTGTTCCTGGGGCTCCACACATGGTCTGCTGCCATTTGAGGCGGATTTGTACCATTTCCGAGCTGAGAGAGAACAATGGGATCTAATATATTGTCCATTTCATTGGTACGGATATGCCTTGGGGAAGCAGTGACTTGAGAGGAGACGGAAGGATAGTTGGGGTTTGCACAGTTGGTTGCGTAGGAAACAGGCTGGATAAGGGGATTCTGCGTCTGAACACCAGGGCCAGCGACTCTTTGGCCCAGCTGGTCTTGTGGACTCGCAACTGAATTGAGGGTTCCGTTTACAGAAACAGTTCTGAGTGTGGATTGGACTGCAACATTGTTCTTCTTCGCTAGTTTCCACTGTGTGTAAAATTCAGGATGAACAGCCCTCATGTGCTTAGTGACACTTCTGTAAGAGCTATAGTCTCGAGTACATGTTTCAAAGTGACATTTGTGTCTCTCTTTGTTTTTCACATTCATATCTACTGGTTTCACAGATCTGTTCTCCAATACTTGTCCATTATTTGGTACAGAAGTCATTTGTAGAGGAAGCGTCTGAGAAACGGGAGGAAGCATCTGACCCAACGAGACAAGTGGTGTTGTGTTATGGGCAGCCTGTGTTGGAGAGGTCATGTTGCTACTACACAGGCTCTGATATGTTTGAACCGAAGCTAAGGGATTAGGACTATACTGCCGAAATACTCCATTGTTATTATTGTATAGCGGGCTAGCGCCTGAATCAGCCGTCTGCAGCTGACCGTCGGTTGGTGGCACAGGGAGAAAGTCCTCTAATACACTCTGGTATGAAGATGTAGACGGCATGGGATCTGAATCACTCATCAAGGCCTCCAAAAGAGATTCCTCCGGTCTATGCGGAATTAAGTGAGACGCGCGAGTTCCCGCAGCTGACTGGCCCAGGTGGTCATTGATCTGAGGCATATGCTGATCGATGGGATGTTGTTCAGGTTTACTTGAGCACTCTTGAGCGGAAGCTGTAAAAGCGCTATTTAGCATCTTTTCAACAGAATGCTTTATCGTCGCCACGCCAGATGGATGGTCCACTTGAGACCCTGTGCCATTGTCATTCAAATGGGTGACCGAGAGAGAGTCAGGCTGAGCAGAGCCCTGATCCATTTGATTGGAGTGGTCTGTATGAGGTTCTACTGGTTGAGTATTTTGACTGTCAGTGCCTTGGCCTTCCACTTTTGCGACATGACCCTCTGCATGGAGGTCTAACTCAGACTGCGAATGAAACACTTTACCACAGTCTGGTGCTTTGCAGGTAAATGTTTTGTAATGCTGCGCCTCATGGTCATACAGTTTGTAGGCTTCATAAAAAATCTTGCCGCAACCCGGAAACATACACTTAGCCTTGAAAACTGGGTGGTCTTTCTTATGTACGATGAGTTCGGCATTAGAGTCAAAGCTGGCTTTGCAATTAAGCTGTATGCAAATGTAGGGTTTGGTGCCGCAGTGCATCTGGAGGTGATCGTTTAGGTGATCAACACTGACAAACTGACGACGGCAATACTGGCACACCACTTTTGTGTTCTGCATTTCTAGGAAGCACTTCGCTTCCTCGTTGTCGCCATGGTCTTTCACATGGGCAACAAGGTTTCGGAAATATTTAAATCCCCTCCTGCAGCTCTGGACAGGACAAATATTGCCTTCGCAACCATTTTTGAAGTCTAAGCCATCAGAGTCATTGGAAACTCCATTACTAAGTTTACTGGACTGCCCACCACTGCTATTTTTTGTCTTGGTCTTACGCACCTGATTTTCACTGCTTTTCGCTTTCAGGGCAGCTATGACCGGAGCGGCCGTTTTGGGGTTGGCTAATTGCTTACTAGTCTTCATTGCAGCGAGGCGCTCTTTGCAAGAAAGTTTAACATGCGATGCAACATGTGGTTCAAGAGTCTCTTTTGTTTCAAATGTCTCTAAACATATCGGGCAGCTGTAGTGTCCATCTTTGAAGTGAGTCTGTGCATGACGCACTATTCGGTGACCAAGAAACTCCTTATCGCATAAAACACAGTATTGCATGTAAGCCTGCCAGTTTCTAAATCTAGCCGAGACGAACCCTTTTTCTCTCAACTTTTTCATCTCTCGGTTCTTCTGCTTCTGATCCTCTATTTCATTCAGTTCATTAGTTGTATCCACAAAACGCTGTGAGACATCCTTGAACTCCTCACTAAATACGCTGGTGTCTTCCCCTAAGCCCTCAAGATCACCATCATTCAGTTCATCGATGGAGGACACTATTGAGGCCTCCTCGCCCATTAGTCCTAAACAGTGGCGTTTCAATGCCTTCCAGTTCCAGAACTCAGGATCAAAAGGCCACTGGGTTTTGAGGACTAAAAGGAGCTCACAGCGCAGCGAGTTCGGTACCGGTAGATCTTCCTCGTCTAGCTTCTGGTCTGGCTCATTGTAAAGAGTTTCCACTGCATAGTAAGAGTCCACGGTTGGCTCCAGGAGAAACTCGGTCAGTTGGCAAGCCCTTTTGACCTCCAGATCAGAGGGTAAGAGGCAGGAAATGGTTTTGCAGACAGTGGCCTTGGTGCTTCCTTCGCAGGATTCCAATCGCAGAGCTCGTATGCAGATCTCAACACACGTAGAAAGTCCAACTTTGTCCATCTATGGATTTGGAAAATGAGTATTAAGTATTGAAGACCATGTTTAAAATTAACAGCATGAAGTGAGAAACAGAAAAGGCTCACCTCTGACTGGATGACTTTGATGAAAAAGAGCAGGTGGAACACAGTTTTAGACAGAAATGACATTTGACGGCATCTGTCCAAAAACCCTTGATCTGAAGGCTCTAATCGTTTGAGCAGTTTTCCCCAGAAGAGAGTCAACTCCCTGTCAGAGAACACAAAACATCTCAAATTATTCAGAATCAGAACACTTTAAAATTAAAAGTTTACATTTCTAATAGATATTTATCACGATTGAAGCAAATTCGTATTTGTCACTAGCCAATTCTGCATTGATTTTACTAGCATTGGCAACATTTGTGACTTACCAAGCACAGTAAGTATCCTCCTGTAGAATCTGACGGGTCAAAAACCCAGAACACAATGTGAATGCAGCTTTCTCATCTCCATCAGCCTCAAGGTTGCAAATCATCTCTAAAGCATCACGACAGTCCACTTTTGACAGCTGAAAAGGAAAGAAATTGAAGCTGTAAACCCCATATTTGCTTTCTGAATTATGAAAATCTACTTTCAAAGGCCTTATGACAACAACAATCAAGTTCAACTTCACATTTTTTAATCATTTTAAACTTAAAGGGTTAGTGCACCCCAAAAATGAAAATTCTGTTAATAATTACTCACCCTCATGGCGTTCCAAACTCGTAAGACTTTCGTTCAGGTCTTTTTCAATAAAATCTGAGATGTGTCCGTTCCTTTCATTGACAGTGAATATTCAGCAGTGTTTTTGATATGCCTGCATTGGTGTCGTTGTATGCGAACTGAGCTGAGCCGGACGATTACGTCACTGTTTTCTGCAGTGCTGCTATACCTAAATTAACTAGACTAATAACTACTGATATTTGCAATGGAATGAATCAAAAATATATAGAATAAGCTGCACAATGACACCATTTTCTTATTAATGTAAAGCTGCTTTGCCACAATTTGCATTGTAAAAAGCGCTATATAAATAAAGATGACTTGACAGTCTATGCAATTTGCACTTTGACGCTTCAAAAAGTTCATAAAGAGATCTAATCCACAGGAATCGAGAGGTTTAGTCCAAATTTTCTGAAGAGACTCGATCGCTTTTTTATGAAGCGTAAAAGTCGTCGTTGCAAATGCAGTCATGGAGGGACAGAATCTCTCAGATTTCATCAAAAAAGATCTTCATTTGTGTTCCCGAAGAGAAACGAAAGTTTGAAACATCATGAGAGCGAGTAATTAATGACAGAATTTTCATTTTGGGGTGAATTAACCCTTTAAGCTTCGGCATATGGTACTGGAATACTTCATAACTATTAAATCTGAACAGGAATGGTAAGATGCAGAAACAGAAGTATATTCTCAGTAAACGGTCCACAATCTTACCTCTTCCATTACAAGTTCCTGCGGAGCAACAGTGCACAAACAAACCAGGTACATCTGCTTAAAGTGTCCCTTCTCCTGAAATTCAGAGAACTCCGCACAGGCCTTGGCCAGCGACGCAGCCTGATCTACACAGCTCTCTTTGATCAGGTGCTTCACTCGCATCTTCAGAAGTGTTGGTCCTTCCAGGGTGAGGAACTCATGGACTAGAGAGAAAATAAAAACTTTTCAATGCTTGTACAGGTTAACTTTACCAACCTGTCAGTTCTGTTGTCAGGTCATATTTGACAATGAGACAAATATTAATTTATGGGTCAAAGAGCAGCACCTTTCTCTTGCGGTGGCATGTCATTCATGAGGATGCCCTGCAGTGTAGGACTGGTCCAGACCCCTTGCTCTCGTGCGATGGTGGACAGAATGAGGAGATGACTGATTCCCTTCTCTTGCACAAGAGGATGTGCGATCTACAGACATGACAGCCAAGAAAATAAACATTACAGTTTTGAAAAACCTAGCCTACAAAGCAAACGTCTTATTTGTTGTTGACTATAAAGTTGTGTACTTCAGCCTCGTAAATATACCTGAACAGATGATCTAAACCTGTCCCACAATGCATCTGGGATATTCCGGGGCATAGAAATCAGCAGCTCTGCACAACTCCTACAGAAGAAAGGTAACAAATACTCATAACACACTTAAAAATGTAAAAACAAACAGAGAGTAAAAAAGTGCATACTCACAGTGAGAGTCTTTCAAGCACGACCGGCACCTTTTCACACTGGGCAGAGAGGTACGGGGACGCCTGTGCAAAGCTCAGCAGTGCCATGATGTAAACCTCCAGTACTGGTAACGGCTCCTCCTCAATCCTCCACAGACTGGCATACTCCACCAATGTCTGAAAAGAGCACAAATGTGAGCTACACATTCTGACTATTATGGTCAAGTTCACATTGGCATCATTTTGGGCTGATGCAATATTACAATTATACTGCATCTGATTGATCTCATATGAAGTGCTGGGGTACGTATTGGGTTACGCATACTCAAGCACTTCTGTTCGTTGGCGTTCATTCACAGTTCAGATTCAGGTCACGCTGCGCATTTGGCAAATACTGACATTGGAGACTATGACGGTGTTATTTGAAACAATCATATTCCTTTTATACATTTCTTTATCAAAAACAAGAGCTTCATGATCATTATTATTATTCAACTTATGTAGTATTCTTAATGTTAAATAAAAGTTTTGTAACTGAAAAATATATTTAATCTGTATCCTCTTTCTGTTGTGTGAGTCATATTTTTTGAACTTTGCTTCTTTGTTATTATTTTTCATTTAAGTCATTAATTAAGTCATCATTCTCTAACAAGAACTTGATTTGTTCACCAGTCATTTCCACAAAAAGATTGACATTTTTATTCATTTGTAAGAGTGCATAAAACAAAATATTAACAAATGAGAAAATACAGTAGTCTCACGTAGCCAGACCTTCAGAGTGATCTGGACTCTATCGCAGCTTTCATTGGCCAGGAACCGCCCCAAGAGGACGTCTGACTGACGTTACACAACCAATCACAGTTCATTTTGTTCCGTTTAGGGGTGTGAAAATAAAAGTCGATGTCCCTACAATAACACACCAACGTGCATCTAATAAATGATTGATTCAAGAACGTTATGCAAGCTTACTGCAACAATACTCTTGACTTCACATACTCTTGAAAATCCAGCGTTTAGTTGATCCTGGTAAGCGCTCATTGTCACAGTTGTAAACATGACAGAGTTCTTCTTCCATGAGGGGGTTTGGCATCACGGCATTTGTTTCCAGGCAGACCGTTAAAGGACGTGACGGACACGTCTCCATCGTCTGAGGCTGAGACTAAATTCAGGGTTCATACACATTTTTACCAATAAATTTCCATGATTTTGAAGCAATTATTTATGACCTTAATGTATTATGACCTAATGTATAAGTCTATGCATACATGTAAAATAAAATATCATTTTTAGTTTTTTTTTTTTTTTTTTAAAAACATTCAATTCACCTAAATGCTTGCTCAATCTATGCATTACTGTTTTTACAATGGGGTTTTTTTTTTTGCGCAATAGCTTACACACAGAACAAGGAAGCTTGATTTCAAACTTGAGTTTACAAACAGACAGTAAACAGTCAAATCACAAGCAGTCGCACACATAAATACAATAGAATAAAGATACTAATGAAAGATTTTAGGTAGATCTAACAGTAGTACTCAAGGTACAAAAATTATATAAAGTAATCCTATGTAAAATAACCCTGGCTAGGGTCTCACCGTAAATTAAAAACAGTAAATCCACTGTAAATGAACTCTTTCCCTGCAACTGATGGAATTTTCCGGATTTTTGTGAAACAAATTTCAATGACTTTACAAAAACTTTGTGTTTACAGTAGGGCTGTCAAAATTAATGCTTAAAATGGGACAAACTTTTTTCAGTTTAATGTATTAACAGTTTCTCAATCCTCGAATGAGAATTTTTTTTTCTCAAAATAAGTTCAAATCTCTGAACAGTTTCTTGCTCACATCAGATTTGATTTTATTATTGATTAAAGCAAACAGCATATATTATGAAACTGCGTTGTATGATGAACTGATTCTGTCAAACTCTTCACAACTTCTAAACATTTATCATCGTGTGAGCCTCCACATGCAAAATCATCCATTCATTTACCCACATCTGCATATATTTCATAAATACCCGACATGTAAATTTTGCAACATCTGCTAAATTGATTAATGGCCTACCATTGTACTGAAATAGGAATCACAATCTTAACGATCAATTTTTGTCCAGCAAAATCACTACCATTTTTGAACATGAAGGAACGTCTAAACAGCAACAGCAGTTTATTTTTTGTAGAAATGTGTTACATGTGAACTGAAAACACAGTTGATTGTTGTGAAAGAGCAAGATGTGTAAGAATGCGTGGCGTTAGAGGAAGACATAAGAGAATATGTAAAAATGAACAAGCAACTGTGAATATTCAGTTTACATTTAACACATTTCTACAATTATGTGCCGTTTAAATAAGTGTTCTGTATCTAGTCCCACTTTATATTGTGTCTTTTACTACCACATACTAACATTTAAATGAATAATTTGATACAATGCACTTAGTGTACACACGTTTACATATTGTGCTTATATTTTTAAAAAAACTGCATGTAATTACAAATAATTAAATCTAGAATTACACTGCTGACCTTTCCTTACCCCCAAACCTGTCCCTGACCGTACCCCAGTCCACCGCAACAGCAGCAAAAGTGTTTTCCAATACAATACGAACACAACTGTGCTAATTTTAAACATAAAAGTGTGACCAAAGGTCCAGTTTCTTTTCGAGTACTACAGTATTGACTCTTCTAAGTAAATTTTAATTCTCTAAAAAAGCTCAGGGTGAGACAAGAGCATTCAGATTGAAAAAATGCATTCTTGTATAATGTAGAAAACAGACAGCGTCAACTAAAAAGTAGAAAACATGCACTTTGTATATCGCAAATATTTCCAGTGAAAAAACATAACGAAGAGTTTGTCACACGATGAAAAAAACACTTTATTTTGGTGGCACTGACCAATTTACTGACACAAAAACTTGATTTTGAAGCATGAATTAATTCTGATGTTCCCAAACTTCAGTGTTAAACGAATGTAAAGCGTTAGGATGTGTGTCAGCTCTTAAAGCCTAATAAACCTGCTGCTGTCTGTCATTAACGTTAATTAAATTCACACCCCACTTATAATGTGCGTTAGGGTAATTTGCGTTCTTTCTGCTCGCTTTTTTTTTAGTTGTTGGTCTATGTAAACTTTCATCAGACAAATGTGTTTAACGGTTGTGTCTAGTGCTGTCAAAGGCACCAGTAGTTACAATACTGAAATTGTAAAAATCATACACACTAACGTACTTATTGCATTACATAGCAACGGAACGAAGCTTAGAAAATGTCATCAGAATCAGAAGACGTGAATAAAGTTACACAATCTACAGGTGGACAAACACTGAGCTCAAGTCACTTCATGAGCGAAATGCATTTTTATTGTATTTTTGAATAATGGTAAGACCAAAAAGAAAGTCAATACCAGACTAAACACTCCTTTATGTACAAAATCAATCAAATAAACATGAAAGAAAACAATGTAGAACGACTGATATTTAAAAAAAAACAAACAAAAAAAAAAACCTGGTTTGGTTCTTGATATTTTCAACCAATGCGAAAGCATTAAACCACTGCTGATACACTATGAATCTGTCTATAGAGCAGCGGTGTTTCTCCAGAACACACACACCTCTCGTCACGAGCATGATCAGACTCTAAAGGTCAAAGGTCATCATCGGGGGTTGAGACAAGCAGACACTGCTGCGTTTATTTCTGAAACAATCAAACCCGTCTGTTAGTGTTTTGATACAGACGTAAAGGCCTCTTGAGGATTAGGGTTAGTCACATCAACGCTGGAAAGGTAACGCAGGACGCAGGCGGAAGTACCGACCCAATGTTTACAGAGCAAAAACTGAATCAAATGGCTTTTACAAAACAAATTTAAATAAATAAAACAAATGTAAAACAACGATATCGGATGATTTTGAAGTTGCAGGAGGTTTTCTCCCTAACGCGGCACTTCCTCCTACGTCACGTGACCTTCCCAACGTGATGACGTAATGCGTGGAGCATCAGAGCAGCGCAAGATGAGCATTTGTGCTTAAAAAGAATTTTTTAATATATAAAATGTCCAATGGTTTCTCTAGATCAGACTCTTATTCCTCGTCTGGATCATGTAGATCCTTTGAAGCTGCACTGAAACTGACATTTGGACCTGTTGAACCCCATTGAAGTTCTATATGGAGAAAAACCCTGGAATGATTTCCTTAATTTCTTTTCAACTGAAGAAAGAAAGACATGAACATCTTGGATGACATGTATCAAGAATGTCTAATTCTGAAGTGAACTAATCCACACAACGAGTGATCACATCGGGCGGTATAGACACGATCAAAACAACACTGGTATGGGATCAGCTCTGGCCGATATCCAAAACCTGGGATTGGATCAGTAAATGAAAGAGTGGCAAACAGAGGTTATGTTACACGAAACTGCGACACGGGCTCGTGTTGGTCTCGAAAGCATCTGCTTTAACAGCTCAGCTTCAACACGAGCAACATCACCGTCCTACAACACACTGACATCTACAGATCAGAGAAACACAAATATAGGTCAGTGGACCTTCAGAGCAAACGCAGGAGCTCAACTCACCGCAGGCACACGCCGAACGGAGGGAAACTCCTCTTCGCGCACGCAAAGCAAAAGTCGCAAAGAGTAAGTAAACTGAATGTCTTTCCGTAAGTTACGGCGACAAGGTAGATGATGATCATGATGATGATGATGATGACAGAGATGGAAACTCAAGTCTCGTGAACAAGCAACCCGAGACTTGACTCGGACTAGAACACAGAGACTTGTGAAGTATTTTAGCATGGCTTTCCCGATTACCTTCTCTTTTTACTACCCCACACGACGGCAAGAAATCCGTTTTACCATTCATTCATTCTCTAATATGTGCGAATATCAAAAGCACACCAAGCGTGTGATGCAACTTAATCACCCGTTAGAAAACTATTAAATAAATTAGAAACAAATAACACAAATACAGGCAAGCATTACCTTGAGATAAACGTCATTTAATTTAAAAAGCAGTCAATTAATCTTAAGGAAAGCTGGTTCCAGGTCCATTTTCAAGAAGTATATACTACAAAATACGCATATAATATCCAGTTTCGCCAAGTTAATTTGCATCTGGATTTTATGACCCAGTTTGAGTCGGGGCGTGTTATTATGTCGCGAGACGCGCCGATGGAAACATCGTTCGTCGAGTCGTTTTGCTCCCGAAAGACATTATTCAGCGTCGCTTGAGATCCGCAGCAAACTACAGCAACTCAAAAAAGCTCTAAACGCACTGCACTTTTGTTGCTTTTACTAAATGATGTAATTTTGTATAAAGTAATACGAATAACTCAAGTAGTATTTTGTGTGCTTTAATGAGGCATTTTTAAAGTTAAAGTCATTTGTTTTGATGTTTCAGTACACTGTTAATATCAATAACTCGACCATAAAGATTTACAATTTGACTTGGACCGCAGTGAACATGATGATGATGATGATGATGTATAATTAATTGATCATGTCGGTCACATAATCCGCCAATCACTGCATATAATTACAGATGGACTGATTATGATCAGATTACGATAAAATCAATTCATGACACTCACCTTAATCTTATTTAATTTCATTTAACAGTGCAGTGATTGGCATTAAGTGACAGATTTTGGTGACATGTGCTGTTAGTAACATGATGATGATGATGATGATGATGGGTGTGACACATGATGTTGTAGGATTGATGTGCAGTGGATTATAACGCCGTTCTGAGTTGTTGATGATGATGTGCAGTGGGTTGTAATGCTGTGGTGAGTTATTGATGAAGATGTGCAGTGGCTACAGATGATGGCGATGATGGTTCTGCAGTTGTGCGCGCGCTGCGTGCTTGTTTACAGTCCTGCGCGTGATGCACACAGACACCGAAATAACTCACGGAGCCTCGAAAAACGCGCTGGGATGGCGAAGCTGCATCTAAATTCGTCGAACATAGCAAAAACAGCACTTCTCAGCAGCGGGATTGCTGCACTACTGTCGGTGTGAGTGTTTATGAGTGCAGCTAAACATTGTTGTGCCACAAGCAGAATGTCGGGACAATCTGCGCTCACCTGACAGAACTCATAGCAGTACTGTGACGCACGCTCGTCGGGAGACTCCTGGCTGTTTTTCAGGGCCGCTGCTATGTCCTCCAGTCGCGTTGTGAGCGCGTTTAAAGCGTTTGAAGGGTCGCTCCGCTCGCTGCGGTCCTGCTCGGCCTCCTCGTCCGCCATCTTCACTTCCAATTCCGCCGCGTACGCACAGCGCGTCACGTGACACCAAATCGCTGTGCGTGCTTACGTACTGGCCGAGTCACATGACCCTGCGCTCGGGTCTAAGCTAAGAGAAAAATAATCGATCTTTCAGAAAAATAATCGATTCTAATAAGTATTAATTCGGTCATTAAGGGTTGAATACATATCTACATATTACAGGAAAACACGTGAATGGATTATGTGTCACGGTTATGTATTAGTTGAACGTCAATGCTAGGAAAAGTAGAGAAAATTAGTGCCTATATGAAATATCAAAATACGTTCTGGAATTTTGGACCTTCTGGAATTGTGCCAGATTTTTTCCAACACCATAATAGGTCTATGTGATTTAAAAAAAAATATCATAAGTGTATGAAAGTCAGGAGTGGAAAAAAAAAGTTTCCCTTTTTCCATTTCAGCCACATCATTTTGAATCATCTTTTATAATATTCAAATAAAAATGTATTAATCACTCATTGACGACTGAAAACACTTTTCGGTATCTTTATTACAGTATATAGCCTGGATATGGCATTTTGATTAGATCAAACTGATCAGATTTTTTATTTTCGATCAAATAAAATGAAGCATTTGATACAAACCAACTGAAAACACGAAGCACAAAGTTCTTAAAACACATTGAGAATACTTACTGATGTCTGTGACCCTGTTTTCCATGAAAATGATGTGACTTCCTGGAAGATGATGTCATATGGACCTGTTTTAAAGTGATTTTACCAACAAAAAAAAAACTAACAGGATGGATTATCAATGAGAACAACATTCCCAACATGTTTTATTTAAAACATATTTAAAAAAAAAAAACACCTGGAATATTTCTGCTTTAATGATCATTGGGTTCGTCATGAACATTTTAAAATCACCTCTATTTGGTAAAATAAAAATATCTTTATTTTATTCACATATTATGGATGAACATATTCTGCATAATCAGCCTTATCTTTGACTTTTTCTTATGAAATATGTGCTGTGTTCTATTGAAATGACTAAATAATGCATTAACACTTAATATTTCAGCTAAATTGTTTATGCAGTAAATAGAGATCTTTAATGAATCATTAAAATGATGTCTCTGTGTTCGCTTTGAACGTGTTGAATCATGAAAGACTCTCTTCTGCTCACCGAGGATGCGTTTATTTGATCAAAAATACAGTAAAAATTGAGAAATATTATTCCAATGTAAATCAGCTGTTTGCTATGTGAATATATTTTAAAATGTAATTTATTTAATGAATTTTCAGCATCATTACTCCAGTCTTCAGTGTCACGTGATCCTTCAGAAATCAGTCTAATGTGATGATTTGATGCTCAATAAATATATTTGTGATTATTATCAATGTTGAAAACATTTCTGCTACTTCATATTTTGTGTCCATGACACACTAACATTCAAAAGTTCGAGGTAAGATTAAAAAAAAAAACAAGAAAGAAATTAATACTTCTATTCAGGATGCATTCAATCAAAATTGATATAATGTTACAAAAGATTCTATTTCATATACTGTAAATGCTGAAAAAAATCCTGAAAAAGTGAATTCCACAAAAATTGTACGCAGCAAAATCTGCTATTAAACATTAATAATTAAAACATTTTGAAATATGAATGGATATTTTAAATTGTAATAATATTTCACATTTTTACTGTATTTTTTTTACATTTTACTGGCTTTTAGATCATGGCTGCAGGTCGTTTGGAGGAGCTGCAGGACTGGGCCTCCAGAGGGCGACACTGACAGCATCTCATCAGCACGACGAGATGCTTGTTTTGTAAATTTGTGTAGCAGAAGAGACTACTTGCTCTGTATAATGTAAACACTAGTGCAAATTATACAAATGATTGAAATCAATTAATCTTGATGAGCACAAATTTGTCAGCTTTCTCTGTGATGATGATCACAAGCTGCAATCCGGAGTGAAGCAGGGTTGAGTCTGGATGGGAGACCTTCTGGTAGAGAACAAATTCAAGTTTTAAAGGGATAGTTCACCCAAAAATAAAAAATACCCCATGATTTACTCACCCTCACGCCGTTTTTGATTTATCTTCGTTCATCTGAGGTTTATTTAAAAATATTCTGGCTCTTCCAAGCTTTATAATGGGAGTGAATGGAGGGGGCGAGATTTTGAAGCTCAAAAAAAGTGCATCCATCCATCATAAAGAGTGAAGAGATGGGTTTTTGTAAAAAAAAAAAAAAATGCATATTTAAAAATTAATTAACTATAAAAGCTATAGTAGGTGGCTGTACGCATCGATTTGCGGAGGAAGAGCGACCTCTGACCCGACGCATGATGTAATGACGAATGCAGAAGCACAGAGGAGCATTTTAAAGAGAAATATAAGCCATGTGGATTACTTTTACGATGGATGGATGCACTTTTTTATTGGCTTCATTCACTGCCATTATATAGCTTATCGGATATTCTCTGATTGTGTTCATCTGAAAGAGAATACACCTTGGATGGCTTGAGCGTGAGTAAATCATGTGGTAATTTTCATTTATGGGTGAACTATCCCTTTAAGTTAGCATATCTTTAGATTGTGTACTTCTCAAGCATGTTAACTTGAAATACTGTAAATATAAGCGACCTCATACAATTTGATTGCATGGTCTTGGGAGCAGGGCTCGGTTCCCATCATGCACCACAGCTTAAATGGATATTTCTTGTGTTATTGAAACGGCGTTGTTGTCTCTGTGAGTTATGGGTTATGGCATGCAAATTTAGAGAGGATGTTTGTGGCCTGTCTGCTGTCTCCATTGCTGTAGTTTATGACAAACACAATCCTGCTCCACACACTAGTAATCGCCATCTGTGAGTTGATTAAATCCATCGACAGGTACAGGTGCAAAAAACAAATGCACTGAATTGAGATGGATAATTTTTTTACATGTGCATAAACTACTGACTTTGCCTCAGCAGATCAACTTTCACTGCACAACATCTCAAATGCCTGGGCTAAAGTCGACAATACCATTGCAATAACAGTTATTATCCATTTCAGCCATGGTGCATGATGGGAACTGAACCCCACCCCCTTCAGTTGAAGACATTACTCCATCTGTCTGCGTTAGTTTTACTCAAATGTATTTGAGGCAATGCGTCTCGAGAGCCATGATTTTGAGTGTAATAATGCTGTAGTGTTTGAGGTATGTGTTCATAAAAATAGACTGTTGCCGGGGTTGATTGTTTTGCATGAATGATATTTTATGATTAATACTATATGGTGATTTTCAAGTTTAAATTGTCTTTAAGTGATTGTAATATATGTATTCCAGGTGTGGGAGGGGCAAATGTTGAGACTTGATAATTAAGACAGGATCATTGCTCTAGTTTTGGACAATTTTTGATTGGTCATTGGGCTAGTTTTGCTACAAAGACACTGTAACTCTGCAAATAGTTAAACTAAAGTTCATCAAATTAAAAAAAAAAATCTTTATTAACATACTGGGGTTTACGGAGCCCCCCACATAACATGCAGACATATATATATATATATATATATATATATATATATATATATATATATATATATATATATATACATATATATATATATATATATATATATATATGTATATATTAAGATTTCGTTCCCACAACTATATTCGTTCCCTTGTTCCCTTATTTGTTCCGTCTTTTTGACTTAACAAAAACAAGGGTCAGAATTATTACATATGGCCACGATTTACTAAAACAAGAGAACAAATTATTACATCATGCGCACAATTTACTTAAAGCGAGGGAACGAATTAGTAAAACAAACTGACGTGTTAGTAAGTTGTGGGATCGAATTGCTAATTTGTGGCCACGATATACATATTTATGTCTGCATGTCATGTGCGGGTAATGTGGTGTTACATCCACCAGCTGGAGTGCCCTTGATTTCCACCAGGGGGCACTCCTTCTGTCTTGGTTGGCTCGCCGTGGACTGTTTTTCCCACATTCCCCTGGCTCATTATGCCTGATTGTCTCATCATCTCATTATCCCTGCTTATTTAAACCCTGAGTGTTCATTCACTCATTGCGAAGTCTTGTTTGTGTCACTACAGCGTAATCCTGTTTTCATCTTCTGCTTGTTTGGACTGTTTGCCCATGGTTTTGACCTTATGCCCGTTTAATGGATTGCGATTATGGATTACCCTCAACAAAGCTGCGCTTGGATCTTCAACCTAGTCTCAGACAGTACCACGAGTATTTTATTTTGTCTCTCTCTTCTTGGAAAAGAGGTTGTAATGTTGATGACTCATGTAACACTGCACAGATTTGACCAATCAAAAGCTCCCAAGACTGAGAACGTCTCCCACCCCCATGAAAAAATGACCCAGAACTTATTGGTTACATAAAAAACACACACAAAACGAGCCCTTTTGGATGTATCCCATCCTTTCCTCCAGTTTCTAGAAGACCACTGTGCTTGTCAAGCCATTCCACGCCGTCGCTCAGTAATCAAATGATGTTGTGCTAGAAAAGCAGACAGTGGTTTTTCATTGGATTTTATTAAAATAATGTAATCAGGTCTTCCCAAGGACACTGCGTCCTGTGTACTCCTGCTAGAATCTTAGACATACGAATCCAAGACCAGAACGTTCTGATCGCAATAAAGCAGCCGGTCACGAACGGATGCTTGTCTATGTGTGCTCCTTACGCTTTCTTGAAAACAGTTTCTTGAAAGCCTGCTTAAAGTCCTCGTTGAAGCTGGTGTACAGTAGTGGGTTAATGAGTGAGTTGACGTAGCCCAGCCAGGTGAGCGCGTCCGACACTTGGGGCGAGGGGTTCAGCAACAGCAAGCCCACCAGCAGCTCTTTCAGGAAGAACGGCAGCCAACACAGGATGAAGGCTCCCAGGATGAGGCCCAAAATCCGCGCCGCCTTCCTCTCCCGAGAAGTACAGATCTGATTCCTCTCGTCCAGCTCCGCCGCGTCCATATCGAACGACGGCATGCGGACGGCGACGTGGTTCCGGTCGAACTCCACGGTGGGGTCGGAGGTGGACACGTCCGAGACGCAGAAAGCGTGCGTGACCCGGCAGTGGTTGACCGAGTTCTGGCTGTCGGTGCTGCGGCTGCTGAGGTGCCGCGAAGAGCCGCGCTTCTGGTACAGCGTCTTGGCAGCGCTGTAGATGCGCGAGTACAGGATGAGGATCAGAGTCATGGGGATGTAGAAAGCACCGAAGGTGGAGTAGATGGTGTAGCCCACGTGGTCGTGCTCGATGATGCACTGCTGCGGGCCGCTGCCGTCCCCGCGCTGCCTCCAGAACAGAGGCGGTATGGAGATGAAGATGGAAATCACCCACACGATGACCACCATGACGGCGGCACGCCGGGCCGTCCTCTTGCGGGCGTACTCGATGGCTTTAGTGATGGCCCAGTAGCGGTCCAGCGCGATCACGCACAGGTGCAGGATGGAGCAGGTGCAGCAGGTCATGTCGATGCTCAGCCACGCCTCGCACACGAACGGCCCCAGCAGCCACGTCTCGGTCGTGATGTAGAGGATGCTGATGGGCATGACCAGCACGGCCACGAGGAAGTCCGTGACTGCCAGCGAGCAGATGAGGTAGTTTGCAGGGAGGTGGAGCTTCTTGGTGTTGCAGATGGCGGCGATAACCGCGGCGTTCACCACGGCCGTCAGCAGCGTCAGCAGCGCCAGCAGAACCACCACGGCTAGTCGCTCGGACACCACCACAACGTGAAAAGCCGCTCCTGGTGTGGCGGTGGTGTTGGTACTGTTGGCCGAAGCACCGGCGCTTTCTCCCAGGTAGCGCTCCATCTCCATCCTGCAGCTGGAGTCGCTCCGTCAGACCGGAGAATCCCTCTGGCCCCGCTCCAGGACTAAAGCCCCGAGGACTTCTGCGCTGGGTCAGTGGCGGCCTGTCAAATACAGTCAGATGATGAGTTAGCATGGCTTTTTTGGTTGCTTGACATTTTTTGAATAAATAATGGCTTAAAATGTTCAGAGCATGCAGACACAGTGGCATCTGAAATGATTCTCTTATAGAGAGACTGCTTACATGATGGGCTTTTAATAAAAATGGTCTTGAAATGTGATTATCTGGTGTAAAACACCCATAACGGGGCGTCAGCGTCATTTACTTCGATGCGTTACCGAATTGAACTGACTCTTCGCAAAGACCCCCGAAGGGTCAATTGCGGGTTCCGTTGCATCGTGTCGACAACGCGTTGTTCGCGGCAGAAGTTGAAAAATGTTCAACTTTTCAAGTGCCAACGTAGGCGTCAGCCAAGTTATGTGATTATGTGAGTTCATATTTAAACCAAAGAGGGAACCAATTTATCTATTTCAGTTAGATACTAAAAATAACCATTTTATCATGTGATTTTAATGAACAAGTAGGCCATTATTGGTCAGAGCTATTACTCATACAGTTTCTACTCACAATGATGACTGCAAAACTTCAACATAACAGAGACTGAATATTAAACAAAAGCAGATTTCCACCTTCAACTTTTTGTGTGTTATAAAAACAAAATTAAACAGGTTTTGTTATTGTTGTATTGCCACAACTGCCTGTCTGAAATATTTATTACACAATTCTATACTTAACAGGGAGTCAGGGAAATTAAAATAGGCGTAACATGATAGTTGTTCTTTCCTTTAAAGTCCCACTTTTATCCCTTAAAACTAATCTTTGATGATCAAAATGACATATTTAAACGTTTTTCCTTTTATGCCTTAAAATAGCATGACTGTAACTCTACACCCTTGCTCGATTTGGTATTGGCTGATCCATAAACATGCAAATTAGTCTCCGCCTATCCACTCGCTCACCTGTAGTAAACGCTACATAATGGCGAGTGGAAATATTGGTTTGATTCAGAAGAAGAAGAGGAAGAGCGAATTATACAGGTTGCTCTACAAGATGTATCAGAATGGTAATGTGTTTTATGTTTGTCGGACAGATAACGATATGATTAGACTTTTGCTTTATGTTATCGAGCCGTTAATAATGTGTTGCTAATGTTTCATCAGTCCGATGGTCCATCAGCATATGACAACTTTTAGCTTGTGTACAGGATTGGGGAGTAATGAAATACAAGTAACTTAGTGACGTATTTAAAATACAAAATTTGAGTCACTGTATTTCATTACAGTTACATTTTAAATGGGTGGTAATCAGATTACAGTTACATCTGAAAAGTGTTTTAGATTACCAAAGTGATTACTTTGAGTTTTAATGTCATTTAAACAGCGATTGGTGATTCTCTGACTCTGACCGTCTGAAAAAGTTTCATGTTTTCATGTTTTGTGATAGTTGTTTGTGAGTCATTGTATGATTCACTCGTCACTGCAACTTTTTCTCACAATTTGTTTTTTCCCCTCACAATTGTGAGTTTGCATTTCACAATTATGACTTTTTCTCAGAATCGCGAGATTTAAACTCACAATTATAAGTTATAAAGTCAGAATTGGGAGATATAAACTTGCAATACTGACTTTTTTTCTTGCAATTGTGAATTTAGTATGTGAGTTTATATCTCATAATTCTAACTTTTCTCAATATTGTGAGTTTATATCTCATAATTCAGATTTTTCTCAATATTTTCAGTTTATAACTCATATTTTTGACTTTTCTCAATATTGCGAGTTTATCATAATTTTGACTTTTCTCAATATATAGAGTTTATATCTCATAATTCTTACTTTATAACTTACAATTGCAACTTTATATCATGCAATTGTGAGATAAAAACTTGCAATTACCTTTCTGTGTTTGTTCCACACTTATTAGTATTCCAAAGTATTCTAAAGTATTTAGATTAAGTTACTAAACTTGAGTAATGTAACGAAATATGTTACAAATGACTTTTTAAAGCATGTATTTTGTAATCTGTAGTGAAATGCATTTTAAAAGTACCCTACCCAGCCCTGCTTGTGTATATGTGTGTATGAAAAAAAGGACTCCTTGTAGATAGCATATTATGTTTTTTACAGTCAAAAAATACAAAATATGTGAAAAAGACACAAGTTCTGAAAGGGTTAAGGGAAGTTAACAAAGAGAGGCAGCATGGGAAAACAACACCGGACCAAAAACTGATCCCGAACTTCATCAATCATCTCTTGAACAGACAATTGTGCTCCACCGACGTTAATAAAACAGTTAACTCATCGTAACCACCGCAACAAAATGAATAGTTACATTTCTTTATGTCCTACAAATAAAAGAGTTAAATAGCAAATGATCCTCTGCTCAAACAAGCGTCTTTAGAAGACGGAGTCTTTCTAGAGGATTCGTGTCTCCTCCAGGTCCCAGTGCAATCACACTAATGATAAAGACATGAATGAGCAATCACACAACAGTAGCCTGTAATTGCACAGGTTTGATTGACAGGTCGGACGGTCCCTAGAGGTCAGAGACAGCTCTGAAATCATTCAGAAGAGGTTCAAGCCTCACAATAACACAATCACCTCTGACGCTCTTCACGAACAGCGTTCATCCACCTTTAACGTGCGAGCCGTATTTGCGTAGGCCGACTCATTACATGCAGTTGTTGGGATATTTCTAAAGCGGCTGTCGTCACACGCGGGCCTGAGCGCCCGTCTGTCCGCACGTGCCTAACTGAAGCCCAGGGATGCAAACTCATGAGGGGTGAACAAGGTGAGACAATTACAGATCCCAGGAAAGGCTGCAGTGGGAATTACTGGTGAAAGAATAAGCTTCATTACAGGTTTAATCATTTAAATGTGAACTTGTACACGCATTAGGGAGATTTCTTGTCTTGCTTCATGTAACTACTGAACTGTGCTATAAAAACCAGCTCAATTTTGCTGTAATATTATTAGGGCTGGGTATGTTACTTTTAAAATGTATTTCACTACAGATTACAAAATACATGCTTTAAAAAGTCATTTGTAACGTATTTCGTTACATTACTCAAGTTTAGTAACAATCTAAATACTTTAGAATACTTTGGAATACTAATAAGTGTGAAACAAACACAAAAAGGTCATTGCGAGTTTTTATCTCACAATTCTGACTTTTTCCCTCAGAATTGTGTGATATAAAGTTGCAGTTGTGAGTTATAAAGTCAGAATTATGAGATATAAACTCACAATATTGAGAAAAGTCAGAATTATGAGATATAAACTCACAATATTGAGAAAAGTCAGAATTATGAGATATAAACTGAAAATATTGAGAAAAGTCAGAATTATGAGATATAAACTCGCAATATTGAGAAAAGTCAGAATTATGAGATATAAACTGAAAATATTGAGAAAAGTCAGAATTATGAGATATAAACTCGCAATATTGAGAAAAGTCAGAATTATGAGATATAAACTGAAAATATTGAGAAAAGTCAGAATTATGAGATATAAACTCGCAATATTGAGAAAAGTCAGAATTATGAGATATAAACTGAAAATATTGAGAAAAGTCAGAATTATGAGATATAAACTCGCAATATTGAGAAAAGTCAAAATTATGAGATATAAACTCACAATATTGAGAAAAGGCAAAATTATGAGATATAAACTCACAATATTGAGAAAAGTCAGAATTATGAGATATAAACTGAAAATATTGAGAAAAGTCAGAATTATGAGATATAAACTCGCAATATTGAGAAAAGTCAAAATTATGAGATATAAACTCGCAATATTGAGAAAAGTCAGAATTATGAGATATAAACTTGAAATATTGAGAAAAGTCAGAATTATGAGATATAAACTCACAATATTGAGAAAAGTCAGAATTATGAGATATAAACTCGCAATATTGAGAAAAGTCAGAATTATGAGATATAAACTCGCAATATTGAGAAAAGTCAGAATTATGAGATATAAACTGACAATATTGAGAAAAGTCAGAATTATGAGATATAAACTGACAATATTGAGAAAAGTCAGAATTATGAGATATAAACTGACAATATTGAGAAAAGTCAGAATTATGAGATATAAACTCACAATATTGAGAAAAGTCAGAATTATTAGATATAAACTCGCAATATTGAGAAAAGTCAGAATTATGAGATATAAACTCACATACTAAATTCACAATTGCAAGAAAAAAAGTCAGTATTGCAAGTTTAAATCTCCCGATTCTGACTTTATAACTTACAATTGTGAGTTTAAATCTCGCGATTGTGAGAAAAAGAAGTCAGAATTGTGAGGGAAAAAAAAGCTAATTGTGAGAAAAAGTTGCAGTGACGAGTGAATTATAAAATGACTCACAAAACATGAAAACAGTCGTGGATCATCAGGTCATGACAGGACAGATCAGTTGACATTTTTTTAGAAATCTTTTTAGTCATTTTGTCTTGTTCAGGACAGAACTAAATAAAAATAACAACATTTTTATGATCCTCTTAAAAGTATTAAAATGTTGGTAAAACTTAAGCTTTTTCAGACGGTCAGAGTCAGAGAATCACCAATCGCTGTTTAAATGACATTAAAACTCAAAGTAATCACTTTGGTAATCTAAAACACTTTTCAGATGTAACTGTAATCTGATTACCACCCATTTAAAATGTAACTGTAATGAAATGCAATTTGTATTTTAAATACGTAACTAAGTGACTTGTATTTCGTTACTCCCCAACCCTGAATATTATGCATCTCCAACAACAACAAACTTATTTATTGAGGATTAAAAGAGCTGTATAGGGATTCCCTGTGCAAGCGCTGCAATGGAAAGTCAAGTGACTGGCTGCTGCTGTCACGGGTTGACTGAGTATATAATCAAAAGAGCGAAGCGTGACGGAGAATGATAGATAACCAGCTACTAAATATAATTTCTGGAGGCGTGAACCCATCAAATCCTTCAACTAACTGCTGGAGTATATAAGCAGACACTCCATCCTATTCCCCGACTAGTTTCCGTAAACTTCATTCAGACACAACACTACACACATCCTGAAGACATGATATGAAATTAATAACTGGGATTTTTATTAAAATTAAATTGTTCTTTTCCTACATTTGGATTAGGATGTGCCGCATCCATTCAGAAACTGCAGTTCCATATAAATTGACCGGATTTGTCTACTTAAATGTATTTGTGATATTTGAATGCATTTATTAAAACATATTAAAATGCTATTCATGACTTGAATACAGTTGTGATATGCTGATAAATGTGGGGCTTGAAGCCACAATGTTTAATCATGATGTTTATTAAAAAAATTCAACAAAACACTTTTTACTTTGAAAAATATGTTTGAAATAAGAAGAGATCAAGATTAAGGTGCAGGGAAAATATTTGATGACTTGATGGCTCTACACCACTTGACTGAGTCATTAAATTAACTTTTTTTTAAAAGAAATACTAAATAAAAGAATCCAGCATGAATACAAAGAGTGCATTTCTGAGACCTTGGCTCATGCGTTCCCCTTTTCATCGTCTCTAACATCTTAATTTGTCATGCGCTCGTCTATCAAACGCCTTTGTGTTTGTTGTGTCTGGCCTCACAGTGGCGCGATGACAGTGGGAATGAGCTTTGGAAAGGCTGTTGTGTCACTGACGTGCTGGGGTCGTGACCTTCTAACATCATGATAATCAACTTCTTTCATATCTTTCAGATTGTGAAGATCCTGAAGCTCCTGGAAAGATAAAGAAGATCCATAACTAGAGGTTCTTTTTTCATCCACTTGGTGGGGACAGAGACAGAAACACAATGAGAAAATTGATGATTCATTACATTGGCATTACTATAATGTATTGAATGTCAGGTTACTGGTCATTTTCTTTTATTTAAATTAACTGAAATTTCCAAATTCAGTACAACAAATCATGTTGGTTCATTTTCTGCAGGAAAAAATATGATTTATCGTATCTTTTTGTCCATTTTGGGGTGAATTATGACCAGGGTTGAGGAGTAACGAAATACAAGTAACTTAGTGACGTATTTAAAATACAAAATTGGAGTCACTGTATTTCATTACAGTTTCATTTTAAATGGGTGGTAATCAGATTACAGTTACATCTGAAAAGTGTTTTAGATTACCAAAGTGATTACTTTGAATTTTAATGTCATTTAAACAGCGATTGGTGATTCTCTGACTCTGACCGTCTGAAAAAGAGTTAAGTTTCATGTTTTCCACTGTTTTCATGTTTTGTGAGTCATTTTAAAATTGTAAAAAAAGGTCACTGCAACTTTTTCTCACAATTTGTTTTTTTTTTCCCCTCACAATTGTGAGTTTGTGTTTCACAATTCTGACTTCTTTTTCTCAGAATTGCGAGATTTAAACTCACAATTGCAAGTTATAACGTCAGAATTGTGAGATATAAACTTGCAATACTGACTTTTTTCTTGCAATTGTGAATTTAGTATGAGTTTATATCTCATAATTCTGACTTTTCTCAATATTGCGAGTTTATATCTCATAATTCTGACTTTCTCAATATTGTGAGTTTATATCTTATAATTCTGACTTTATAACTCACAATTGCAACTTTATATCACACAATTCTGAGGGAAAAAGTCAGAATTGTGAGATAAAAACTCACAATGACCTTTTTTGTGTTTGTTCCACACTTATTAGTATTCCAAAGTATTCTAAAGTATTTAGATTAAGTTACTAAACTTGAGTAATGTAACGAAATACGTTACAAATGACTTTTTAAAGCCTGTATTTTGTAATCTGTAGTGAAATACATTTTAAAAGTAACCCACCCAGCCCTGATTATGACAAGGTTCTTGACAGGTTTTGTGAAGCTCACCCAATAACTTTTGTGATTTCATATGACTCGGGAAAGCTTTGAACACATGAGTGTTGTTTTAAAGGACAGGATCACTTAAAGCAGAGCTTCCCAAACTTAAGAGGGGTAAGGCCTCCCAAAAACACTGCAAAAGCTCCACGATCCCGCCGTTAATAAATATATACCGACATTTACCTACAAATACATTTATTAACAAGTTTGTAAGAATTTCATGTGAATTATGATGTAAACATTCTTTATAAATATATTTAAATCCATGACACTAACCTTACATACTTTCAAAAAAATCAAGTTTTAGAACAATTGGAATATTTTAATTATTTTAATATATTGATTTGGACGAGCTACGGCCCACAGTTTGGGAAGCACTGGCTTAAAGAAAGTGATTTTAGATGGTTTTGTCATGATAACATTGCGAATCTCCTCCAGGGAAGGATAACCTAAAAATGATAACATTAAAATTAATTGGTTTTACTTAAATCAAGTAAAAAACGGTTATAATTGCAGGTTACCGCTTTTTGTTTGTCTCTCACAAGTAAAAAATATCTGGAATAAATGTTTGTGAGAGATATGAGATTCGCCTTCTGTTTATTTCTGCTGTTGTGTTCAGTTTAGAGGTTTTAGTAATCATTCTTGGTATGTATAAATCACAGAAATTTTTCATTTGGTCTGATTAACTTTACTGCGTTCATCAGATTTTATCTGTTTTTTCCCCTTCTTTCAGAAGTATTACTGTAAATTATGATTGGTGGTTTTACTTGGCCTTGCCAAAGCTGTTTTAAAGGGGACCTATAATATCAGTCTCTGGTGTCTCCAGAATGTGTGTCTGAAGTTTCATCTCAAAATTTCATCTGATTTATTATCGCTTGTCAAATTTGCCTCTATTTGGGTGTGAGCAAAAACACGCCGTTGTTGCAGGTGTCCCTTTAAATGCAAATGAGCTGCTGCTCCAGAAGAGGGCGGAGCTTTAACAGCTCAACAACAACAAAGCTGGAGAATCTCACGCAGACAAAATGAGGAAAGTGTTCAAACTGATGGAGAGACTCAGGAAGAAGTTTCTGAACGGTTAGTGGATAAATTGATGTAGTTGCTGTGGAGTTGATCAACTCATCACTAGCATGTGTCGTCACGTTCATCTTTTTTCCTTGAATTGACCTTCGTTTGTGAAGCAGTCCGGCATAAAATGACGGCATCAACAACACTCGACTACAACAACTCTAAAGCAGCCCAACATGGCCCCGCCCCCTTTGTTGAGTGTTCTCGGGGGCGGGGTTTATGTAAATTTATGATGTCATGATTAGAATCTAAGATGTGACTTTGATAATCTGGTTTATTTCTGGGCTTGTTTTGGCTAGAATAGTTCATTCTGAAGTCAGTCAACCGCCTAAGCTTTCAGACGTAGTCTAGGACGTAATGGGGATCTCATAAATCTGACGGTTCGGTGATGATGTGACATCAGCGGCTCGAAGACACAGAGACACGTTTCCTTCAAAGACTCGTTTCAGCAGCGTGACTAAACCAGCCCGCTATTGACACATCGGCCGTGGGCGCATTGATTATTCAAGGCTCTGTTAAAGGGAAGATTACGTTGGTTAATGATCAAAGTGTTAAGTATGATCAGCACATGGACAGAAGATCATGAATTAGGGCCAGGTGGTCAGAGCCCCGGAGACACATGAATTATGCAGCAGTGGCTATATTGGATTACACATGGCAGACGATATGCTGGCCGCAGCACTTTATAATGCCAGGCTCCTCGGCAAACCCCGGTCATCTTCACGGATGGCACAGCACTAAATCTTCTCCTGTCACCGAGGAACTCGGCTTGATGGATTTAGCCTCTTCGAGGGGCCGGTTCAGGACCGGTGTCATGTGAGAGCGTCGAGATTGATGTGAAGGACTCTTTTCCCGTAGCATGAGAATCCCGAGGGTCTGAGAGTGCTAGAAAAACCCTTCGGAAAAACCCAGTGTCATGAAGTTTCTTTACTGACCACGACTTCACAGTCCGATGCTTTATATGTGCGATAAAATGATTCCAGTGAAAGCATCAAAGCTTTAAATCATAAGAGCGATAGAGAGCTGTTTAGCTCAAAATAGAAAAGGCGAGAAAAAAAGGTTTTCACTGAATCTTGAGACAAGCAGCAAAATATTTCCCACCGTTTTATTTTTTTAAAATGGCAAGATTTCTATTTTAAAACAAATCAGAGA
The DNA here is from genome assembly GCA_038088235.1 of Zacco platypus. Lineage (NCBI taxonomy): Eukaryota > Metazoa > Chordata > Actinopteri > Cypriniformes > Xenocyprididae > Zacco > Zacco platypus. The sequence continues at coordinate 30,167,591 of CM076072.1, forward strand.
TGATCTGATGTTCTTAGCTTGAGGGAAGCTTGGCGCTCTTTTTATTTAACACATTTTTTCATATCACATATTTTATGGAATTAGGAATCATTCGAAAGCTCAAAATTTAACCATTTTGAAATCGGACGTTGTTAAATTTAAAGTTTTTCTAATCTTGACAAAATATATCGTTGGAGTCTCAAGGTTCCATATTTGGGGATTAATTTGTGATAGAAGTGATATATTGGTTAGAAATTTATAAATTTGTTACGTGAGAATGCATCATAAAAAATAAAAAAAAAAGACACCCGGTGGATATTTTTGGTACAGCGCGTAGACAAAATCTTATGGGAACTTCCATTTTTGTGATATCAACTTCAAATTTGGAACACAACTTATTTAGACGAATGGCTTTGATTTGTGTTTCAGAGTAAAATGTTCATTAAAATATATATTTTATATAAAATATAAAATATTTAGTACATTACATTCGATTTACAGTAAATATAAACTTCCATAACTTCATACTTTTATTTTTTTTAAAGTGCTTTCAATTCAGGAATAATCTGCTGAGTGTCTTCAAGCATTCTTGAATTACAATCTTTTAGGTTTGGATAGTGCATTTTCATGTCTATGCTCAAAAAAGGGCGTGACAACAATGTTAAACATTTAAAATATACCTATTTAAAAATAAATATTTACTTAGTTTAGTATTTTCTTTATGCACTGAAACAAATATACACAAGACTTTAATGTTTATTGTGATGTGTTTGTCACATGCATGCTCTGTTTTGTTTAGTTTCTGTGTTCCCATTTTCCTTAGTTGCTTTTGGTTCTTCATTATACATGAGAAATCAAGTTTTCATATAAACACATTTCGTGAGAGTTGCGGTGGTTCAACAGACTGCCATCTGCTTAATGTTCATCACTGCAACCTTCCATGTGTTAGGAATAAATATAAATATAATACAAAAATCAACACTTTTCACGATTCGTTGATCTCGACAGCTGTAATGGTAAAAATGTAGTAAAAGTATACTTAATTTAAATGCAAAAATGTCAGCCAATCACAATCAGGGTACACTGATAAAAAATATTTTATGGTGAAGCAAATACTACAGGGAAAAAAAAGTACTTTCTACAAGAAAACGTTAGTTTAGGCAAGAATTCAAGCTTGTAGAAATTAAAGCATAAATATCAACATTAAGTAAAACCACTCAACTTTTCTGATACTGGTGTTCCCATCATGCACTGGGCTTTGAATAATTAATGAGCTTGATTTGTCACTGTTTGTGGTTCGGTTTAGTGACAAAATATCTTTACTTAGTAAAGCATTTACTTTAAAAGCGTGGTTTAATTCAGTGTTTGAGTAAAATGTGCTTAAGTAGAAATGACTCTTTTAGCCTAGTTGAAATTCCTTATTTTCTTTTTTAAGTAGAGTTTGCTTAATTCCATATGTGAAATTACTCAAAAGATATGCGTGCAAAAACTTGGAAAAGAAAAATAAATAATATTTTTTTCAGTGTAGAAAATGGCCATTGATTTCTAAATTATGACAATATTTTGATGTAATAATGTAAAATAAAATAATAAAATATCCATTTCATGTCTCCTTTAGCACTGTTTCTGTTTCAGTCAGTCATCCTCCATGTGTTTAAGCCCTCAGTTTCCTGCGTTTCATCGTCTGGAATGGTTTTGTGTTAATGTTCTCCTGCGATCTCCTGAGTATTTCTTGTCTATTTTAATAAAGACTGCTTTTCTTATTATTCTCCTTCGGCGTTCGCTTCACCACAGCCACGCTTGAAAGTCTTTTGCATTTCTGTTGTGTACTAAAGACACTGGAAGAAAATGAATAAAACCCACAATATTTTTTGCAGTCAGTGTGTGTGAAAAAAACTGGATTAAACCGGAAACTATCCTGTTTCATTCACGAATGACTGACAAATATGCATCACATGAAGTTTTTCGGAAATCCTCCTTTTGTGCTCCACTAAGACGGCATATGGGAGAGTGAGAAAATGATGACGGGAGTATTTCTGTAAAGAAGGACGTCTGCTGTACCTGTGCACACAATGAGGAAACGACAAAATGCTTCTGCAGCCCCGTGATCATTTAATGACACTGTCACGATCAGCCCGATATAGATGAGTCTGCATGGCCGAACGTCTTTCATCTGATCTGTTTCATCATAATTTCATCTGTAGCACACATTAATGGTGAAATGTACTCAGGTGATGCAGCACTGGCACAAAGCTGCCACGACTCCTTATATCATAAGAGTGACAGATCATCCATCTCACGCAGCGGCACAGCTGCCTCCTTCACAAGAGAGCGGGAGGAAGTGCGCTGACGATAATGAGCGGTCAAGTGTGGATACATTTCAATTTGAAATCCCATCACATTGGATGATTACAGTCCGATTGGCGTCCGAGGGATCTGATTGGCCGGCCATGCTAATGGCATGTAAATGTATGCAAATGAGTTTCAGGACCACCTAAACGCGGCTTTATCTGGGCTTGTGTTCTTACACGTGTCCACAGTCTATTTCAAGTGGACTAAAAGAGTGATGATGGGTACTAGTGAGCATGGTCACAGTAAAATATATGATTTTTTGAAGTTTTGTGAATAATTTTTGTAGGTTTGTGACTGCCTCCAAAGTCATTTTGAGTCTTCAGAGGATTGTTGTCCGGTATCAAAGGAACCTGATAAAAACTGATGTCAGAATGGAAGGTTTGGTAGAGTGGAGCTCATTGAGAAAAGTGCTGGTGCAACTTGCTTGAACCCAAGGTTCAAAAAGCAAAACCACCAAGATCTGTAAAGAAGGTTACAGCAGCGATGAACCCAACTCAGCGTGAAGAGGAGAATCTCTGCCCAGTGAAAGGGTTTGGGAAGTCTTTGAGGGAGTTGAGGCCGTCTGCTACTGCTTCAACTGATGCTACGGTGGGTCTTACGCTCTTACGCCACACATCAGACCCTCAGGCACGGAGAAGGAGATGTTCACCTGTGTACAAAAGCCTTTCTGAGGTCATGAAGGCCAGACTTTTCATTATGGCTCCATCTGAAAGAGTCATTGTTTTTTTGAATGCAGACATGCCTTAAAGCAGGCCCTAAAAATACAGCCACCCATCCACAGCCAAAAAATAAATAATAAACAACAATTCAAGAGTGTTATAATAAGCTAAGACAATGTGTATTATTAAATAACTGCGCATTGAAGTTATATTGTGATAAACTGTACTTTATTGAAAAAACCACACGCTGTAAACCCAAACAATATAACTGAAGCTGAAGTTCCTGCCATAACCACAAGAGGGCACTGTACCGTGGAACTGTCATTTTCACCGGACTCCATTTCCCATAATTCACACTCATACACTCCCATCTCAGTCACTCTGCACTACATTTCCCAGAAGCCTTCACACCTGGGCTGATTGCACTCTCACCTGATATTTAAGCTCCACACACTCACACAGTCGCAAAGTCTTGATTTGGTAATTCTGTCATTTCTGAGCGTTTATTCCCGTGTCTCGTTTTCCTGGTCTTGTTTTCTGCCTACCTTGTTGGATTAACTGCTGATTGTTGTTTGCCTGCTGACTGCCTCGACCGACCCGCCTGTTTACTGTTCACGACTCTGCCTTATCTCTGACATTCCTGTTTGCCACTGTTTGACCCCGCCTGTTACGACCATTCTGTGTTTCAATAAAGCCTGCTATTGGATCCCATTCCGCTGACTCGCCTATCGTTACAGTACCTTTCACTCAACTATTATTTTTGAGTTCATACAACATCAATCAGAGATGAGTTAAGTTTTTTTATTTTTTTTATTTTAGCGGAGTTGTAAAAACTCAACAAAAGTTTAGAGTTCACGGAACTTGAAAAAATAGATTCAACCATAATAAAATATTTTAACGTCAAACATACGCCCTCTAGTGGCGTTTTTTTTACCAAAATGCGACATCATCTCTGAACATGCACTCGGATGCTTTTTTCACAATCAGTTGCCTAAAATTTTTAAGCTAGAACTTATCTGGGTTTACAGTGCATGTAAACTTTTCAAGTGATTTATTATGAAACTCAATTTTGTGACTCCAATTTTCCAGGAATCCTAAATACATACTACATTTCTGTTTTCTATACTGAATGGATAACTAATATTTATTCAGTTATAAAACAAAGGACAATAATATAACAAGGGAATGTATCATTAGAGAACAATAATGTACAGCTGATCCAAAATTAGTAATAGGAAAGTCAATAATGTGGGATTTTCCCATACCTTTTGTATATGGTTATGATGATTTTTCGTATATTTTCTGAAGATTAGATTACAAGAATCTTTGCTTTATCAAATAATAAAGTTTAAGATATTAACCTTTAACTCTTTATTACCACATTCAATGTTATGAAAAGAGCCATCATGACAGAAATTCACAAATTTATGAATTGTAAGAAATAAAGCTACAATTTGAGACTAGAAACACATCCCATAACCGCGTGTTTGACTTAAAGCCGCAGACTGATCAAAGTACAGCGAGAGTGATTCAGAAGAAAGCTGCTCTCTAATTGCTGTCATGGTACTTTGATGTCATACACCGATCTGTCTGTTCAGTGCTGCTTCAAGTTGAAGTGTCCAACACGGCTGTCACGTCACATGACAAAAGAATGAATGACTTGGACCCGAAGACTCAGGAGGTGAACTAAATATTTCTGCTTTTACTCATCGTTCACGAACCATATTAAAGATTTGTTCAAAATAAATGAATCGTTCATGAACGACACATCACTAGAGGTGTGTAGCACTGCAGAAGTGCATTGTGGGATTAGGGATGCGTATCGAGAACTGGTTCCAAGAACCGGTGATTCGGTAAGAAACGCACATTTTTATTCTTGATGCTTATCTTTATCATTTTAATGTGATTTTAAACCATTCAAGCACAAGAGAACTCGTGCGCTGTTTTCTGTGCTCTGCACACATCCAAAATAGTGATTTTATTGTGATTTTAAACCCGTTTCAGTTCTTCTACCCGTTCGGAGAGGTCCCCAATTCTCTCAGAGAAAGCAGACATGAAAAATTAAGAAAAATTAAGTTTTTGTTTTCCAAAAAACGGCTAAATACTGTAATATATGTTGAATTTGTTGACATTGCCAACCTGTAAATTCATTTGACATTAAGTAATAAACACAAAAAGGATTGGGTTTTGTGCATATTTTTTTTAAGAAACCGGACAATTTCTCACGATTCCCAACCCAATATGGGATTCATCTAGTTTTAGCTGAATCTAATCATCAAACTTGTGTGTATTTTGTTTTTGTTTTCTTGGACTGAATGCATCAATGCACCAACTGCAACAAATGACATGATTAATCATGAATCTTCAAACCAACTGACAGCTCGTATTAAACGTGATCTCGTGAATCTGATTGATTGGTGTCGTACCGCACAAGTAGATGATGTCATGTCAACTGAGGTAATTGTTGGTATGAATTATTATACCATCAGTATATGGCTGCGTCCACACTGTCAGTTTCTGGGATTGATAACCACTGTGTGTGAGTCTTGAAATGCCCCGTTCACAAAGCAACGCTTGCAGTAGCATCTCAAATACTGTCTGTATGAATGAATATGCAGTAGGAGTCTTGTCACTTTTGACACAAAAGTCCAATCGAGCCACAAGTTCATCCATCAAATCTTCATTTTATATCTGGATGGAGAGCGTTTGAGTCACTCGTTGAACACGACACTGACAGGAGCAGCTCCGGTGAAGAACCGTGAACAGGATCTGAAACTTCAGACAGCTCATATCTCTGTCATTGTAAGTTACTGAAACCACACAATCTTTATGTGTCAGAGCGGTGGCTGGGAGGAAAAAGGCAAGAATAAAACCCAGGTAACTCTAAAAACATGAACAGAACAACTACTAATATAAACAATAATGAACAAAGGGCAACTGAGGACTATAAATACACTGAGATTAAACAAGGTAATTAACAAGACACAGGTGAGAAACGTGAGGGCAAATCAGAAACCATGGCAACAGATGAGCATGAACAAAGAAAACACATGAAACTGAACTGAGAACAGTGCAAAACTACAGTATAGGCCAACTAATGTCTAATTAAAACATCTACAAATGTAACTTATCAGAGATCAGGTAAAACCTATAGACTGGATTCAGAGATCATCGCCTCCTAGAGGTGAACCATTGAAATTTAAAATGTTTGGAAACACTTGTGACGTAACGAAGCCTTGTTTACTGAAATCACGTGACTTTGGCCGTTTCAAACATGTTCCAAACCAATGATTCGAAACAAAAAATTCGTAAAGCTTCATAAAGCAGTGTTTTGATCACTAGCTGTCATCGAGAAGGCGGGACTATCGACTGACAGAAGGTGCCGTGAGCGTAAATGAACAATGTTTTGCTCTCGTCCCCAGAAAAGCCCAAAAGTGGACATAAATCTGGATTGCATGGATTTCCTTCAAAGAGAACTGAGGTAACAAATGTTTTATGTGTCTTTTCTCACGGTCACGGTAGTCCCTCGAGTAAACATCATAAACGCAGGGGTATTGTTGCCATAGCTCCACAAACATGTCCTTCATTGTCAAATTCCACCTAGTAGGAACGATACCATTGTCTCTCTTTCGTTTCGGCATGTTTGAAAGCATGTAGGAATGCGGTTCTGAGCTTCTATTGGTCAGTGCCACACATGTGATGGACCTCGTCATAGATAACCGAAAAATTTAAACATGCTTTCTGTTGTGACGTCGTGAAGCATCACAGACGGTTATCGGTTATCATCCACTGTGACACTTAACTAGCTAAAATGACCCCCATTATAATTTACAAATCCCCACAACACGCTCTTGCTTGACATGGCAAAATCAGGCTAAAATAATGTAGTCTGAACCGAGCATAATGGTGCGGTTAAATCATGTCGAAAAGATCGTATTTACGAGCTAAACGCACATGAACGCGACCACAATGTTGTAAACACTAATGGGAAGCTCGGGATTTTCTTTAAGCCCCGATCTGTACGAGTTAGTGGCGCGTCAGTGAGAAATACCACAACACTTGACATTGTCAGACTTTTCCATTTACAACGAAGCACACTAATTGCCAGCATAAAATATGATGGCGTTATCATATAACAATATAACCATAGAGTGGCTTTATAAATTAATTAAAAGCATAAAAAAGCGAAACACACCTGATGCACTTCTATGTTCTTCCTTTTCTAGAAGTTGAAGTGCTGTTTGTGTAATTAATTACTCTACACCGCCATCTTACTCCAACGAAAGTGACTTGAACGGTCGTAAACACGACTTCGTCAAAGTCCAAATGAAGCAAAACACTAGATGTAACATTATGCCAAAAAGGTTTTATATGGAGAAATGTTCTTTTCTAATGATAAACCATGCTTCTGAGAAGTTAAATTCATAGAATTCATTTAAAAATGATTTCTAAAAAATTACTAAGTATTTCACAATCTGCTCAGTTACTGGGATTTTCACACACAACCATTTCTAGGGTTTACAAAGAATGGTGTGAAAAGGGAAAAACATCCAGTATGCGGCAGTCCTGTGGGCCAAAATGCCTTGTTGATGCTAGAGGTCAGAGGAGAATGGGCCGACTGATTCAAGCTGATAGAAGAGCAACTTTGACTGAAATAACAACTCGTTACAACCGAGGTCTGCAGCAAAGCATTTGTGAAGCCACAACACGCACAACCTTGAGGCGGATGGGCTACAACAGCAGAAGACCCCACCGGGTACCACTCATCTCCACTACAAATAGGAAAAAGAGGCTACAATTTGCACAAGCTCACCAAAATTGGACAGTTGAAGACTGGAAAAATGTTGCCTGGTCTGATGAGTCTCGATTTCTGTTGAAACATTCAGATGGTAGAGTCAGAATTTGGTGTAAACAGAATGAGAACATGGATTCATCATGCCTTGTTACCAATGTGCAGGCTGGTGGTGGTGGTGTAATGGTGTGGGGCTGTTTTCTTGGCACACTTTAGGCCCCTCAGTGCCAATTGGGCATCGTTTAAATGCCACGGCCTACCTGAGCATTGTTTCTGACCATGTCCATCCCTTCATGACCACCATGTACCCATCCTCTGATGGCTACTTCCAGCAGGATAATGCACCATGTCACAAAGCTCGAATCATTTCAAATTGGTTTCTTGAACATGACAATGAGTTCACTGTACTAAAATGGCCCCCACAGTCACCAGATCTCAACCCAATAGAGCATCTTTGGGATGTGGTGGAACGGGAGCTTCGTGCCCTGGATGTGCATCCCACAAATCTCCATCAACTGCAAGATGCTCTCCTATCAATATGGGCCAACATTTCTAAAGAATGCTTTCAGCACCTTGATGAATCAATGCCACGTAGAATTAAGACAGTTCTGAAGGCGAAAGGGGGTCAAACACAGTATTAGTATGGTGTTCCTAATAATCCTTTAGGTGAGTGTATGAAGCTCCAATCAGAAGCTTTACTTGAGCGTGTTTTAAAGGACATACAGAACGGTTCATGAGTTTCAGCACTATCTCAACACACACACAGACTCGCATCACTGCGGGAAGATGAGGATCCCAATCAGTTAGGATGAAAGAGTTCGCTAAATGACTGATCATTACTGTGTGTATAGATAACCACGGATACAGTATGTGTGTTTACTGAGTGATGAGCATCCATCACATATCTGACCTCAACAGGAGCGATCCAGTTTATCCACCAGCACAACACTTCACTGGAGGATGATATTACATGCAGTGGCGGCCCAGAAATGGCGTGCTTGAAATATAACAGAAAATGGGATGTTTCCCGGTGAGACTGCTCTCTTCAGTGCTGACTGACCATCTCTAAGTCTGTAAACCTATAAAAGAAAATACTTTATCTGCTTACATGTGCATTACATGACATGAGTCACCTCCACTGATGAGACATGAGATGTAAATAAACATGAGCACATTTGTAAGATGTGAAACGCATGTAAACACGCCTAACATGTGCGCAGTGTACTTTTGTATATGCTGAATACGAAAATTCAAGCATTTACATGCTTCAGATGATCAGATTATTTCAGGTCCACCTCTTTGAATCTCTTTAAAATCGAATTCAGCTCAGTTTAGGTGTTTTCATGAAGGCTGATAGACAAATATTAACCCATTATTTGGATGTAAACATAATGATTATAACTACTTACTCTCATATTATCAAACTAATAAAAAATAGTCGTTATGAATATTTATCAAAGAAAAGATCCAAACCAAGTTCTGAGCTCCACTTTCGCCTGTCCTTGAGCTCATCCTCTCTTTCTCACACACACACACACACACACACACCTTGGTCTTGCAAAGAGCATAAAGTCAATGCCCACCTGGGGGGCCTGAAAAGTGATCTGCAAAAACAGCCTCCCAAAAGCGCAGAAGTGCTGCTGGAGACATTTGTCAAGTTGTCGGCTCGTTGCCGTAATGTTCTGCCACGACCTCAATCGCTCAGATGACCTGATAAAAACCTGCCGCATTAAATAGCATGTCTTTACAGCATGTTAGCAAGAATACCATACCATGGTACGGCTCGATTACCTTATTAATGTACCATCAGACTAACATGGAACGCCAAATCATTAGCTCTTTCCATCCACCTATTTTTAAGTGAGTTTTGGGATATTGCATTAAAAAATACTGGATGGAAAAACGCCAAGATGCTCATAAATTCGGAAAATGCGAATAAAAAACTGCACACGCAAAAGACGCTCTATGTGAACGCCCCTTAGGCTTCCACTGATGTCATTCCTGCTTTAAGGAGCTCCGGAAGGTTCTCAAGACACTTGTGTCGCGCAGGTGTCTTCATTAACATTCACTCCACCGGCCTCACTCTTCTCCAGAGGCTCTTGGCCCCGCCCTGCTTTACACCGCAATTTGCAAATGTTCTATGCGATATTCCAATGTTGCAGCTTTGGATGGAAACATCACGACTGTTTCCCAACCCTGTTCCTGGAGGCACACCACATTTTTGAGCTCTGCCTAGACCTGAAATTGGATGCATTAGATACGGGAGTTATCCAAAACGTGTACTCTTGGTGTGCCTCCAGGAACAGCGCTGGGAAAAAATGGATACAGCATGGCACTTTGGGTAATTTTTTGTTAGTGGGTCACAGATGCTGAACATTATGATCAGACTGATGTTATATATATGCCTCATATAAGGAGAAATCACTGAAGATGACAATGAGATTTGAGGCACTCCCTGATGATTTATTTCATAACCACATCACTCTCTCGAAGGCTGTTCACACAGGACAGGTCCGTCTGCTTCAGTTGACGGTCTGTGTAAAATGGTGGCCACTTTTTATCAAATAATCCACCACTTCTTCCAGATAATGAAACATATTTTGGTATCCAGATGTATATCTTGCAGTGTGCAGTTGAAAAAAATCTGACTAATTTACTAAATCTTAGGTAATTCCACAGAAAAAAAAACTTGAAGTAGTCAAAGATAATTAGATTTCGATGAAGTGATTTCCGTTTACTTTGGAACTGAACGTTCCTGTTGTGAGTTGAAAATGCCTGCAGTAAAAAGTCAGGTGTTCAGGCAGTTTGAATAGAGAAAATGACTCATTCTCCAGTTTTCTGTCACTGTATGTACTGCAATGAGAGCATGGACAGAAGAAAAAAATCAAACTGAGAAGGTCAGGCACAAGTTTATAATAAAGCATGGATGATCTCCGGAGACTTTAATGCTTCCGTATGCGACGCTGTCAAGAGGTTTATGGACCACGGCACTCCAGCCTCGCTGGACAACTTTAACGGACGATCGTCTGAATGGCGTATCGGCCAATTGACACACAAATTCATGCTCAGCATGAAGGTACGACAGTCTCAAATCAAACAATCCGCCATGAGTTCAGCAAACAAGAGTTAAATGACGAGGATCCCGGAAGAAAGCCTGAACGCAATTTGTCAAAACACCTGAACAAGCCCAAATGCTGTGAGAACAGATGAGACCAAATTATAGCTCTCCGGTAAACCACACCATCTCCGTTTACAGAAAACAAAACGAAGCTTTCAGACAAAACAACACGCAGTCAAACTTGGACCATCTTCAGTGATTTCCTTTGCTTTTCCTTGATGCTTTTAGAAAGTGATTGATTGCAGTTATTTTGACCAAAGGCTGTGCTGCAGAAATATCTGAGCTGTCAATCATTTTGTCTCTCCAAGGCTGCATTTATTGATGGAAACACAGTTAAAACAGTAATATTGTGAATGTATATGTGTATATATATAGAGAGAAATGCAAAGTCGTCAGTGTCACATAATCCTTCAGAAATCTTTCTAATATGCAAATTTGCTGCTAAAGAGACATTTCTGATTATCAGTGTTGATGTGGAAAGATTTCTTCCATTAGCTTTGCAATATGTAAAAACATTTGAACCGTTTCGAACATTGATGTGATGGCTGTGTTTCTTTCTCTCGGAGTAAAGCAAGAGGCCAAACGAATGACTGTATTGATTTTCTTGATTGAAAGACTCTCTGAAATCAGCCAAAACTACAGCAGGTCAAGAAAACAGCGTGTGGGTGGCCAAACTTCACAGATTTCACTGATACACAAAACTGAATCTCTGGACCTCAGCTGAAACTTGATTTGCATTACCTCAAGGAAATGGATTGGGTTAAAGTTTGCAGTGTTTTCAGAGCTGCTTCAGAATCAGCCGTTCAACACCACATCCTGAACAAGATGAAGTGACAAGCAACAGGACATTTTGTCGATTGCTTCATTATTATTTCTGTCGTGTACAGAGTGAAATCTCACCGGCCCAAAGTTAAACCCTGAGCGGAATGTCTGAGGAACAGTTTAACTTCTGTAAACCAGATGATCCTGTCAACCTGGACGTATTTAATAGCAGCAGTTATTTTTCAGAAAATGAATCGATGCGAGATTTCCAGCAGCTCAAACAGAAGTACATGCGGCCAGCAACTCCAAGGTCACGGGTTTGATTCCCTGCTCAAATGTAAACATATACACTCTGAAAAATATATGGTTCTTTACCCGACTAGTGGCAGTTCTGTTTAATATCACTTCTTTTTTTTAACATCGCAATATTTTGAATGAAATGTAAGTCACTTTGGATAAAAGAGGATGATCGAAGTTCGTGTGCGCGTTTAAAAAAACGCGAAATAAGCACAATTTCAGGATATTTCTAATGAATAGCCTACATACTGTAGAAACAGCTCGCTCAGAAATGAAAATTATCCCATGAATAGGTGTATATGACTATCTTCTTTCAGTTAAGCACGATCAGAGTTAAATTAAACGGAAACCAGTGATTATAGTCTATATGGATGTTGCTTCAGAAGGTCCCTGGAGCCGTATGGATTACTTTCATGATGGATGGATGCGCTTTTTTGGGCTTCAAAATACTATTCACTCCCATTATGAAGCTGGGAAGAGCCAGAACATTTTTTTTTAATATAATTGGATGACTTGAGGGTGAGTAAATTATGGGTGAACTAACCCTTTCATGTACATTTTAGTATGCTATATTTTATGCTCATTAAATACAATTTGGTGTATTTCTTTTCCACTAGGGACTGGAAACTATAATCCATAAATTAAGTACCTTTACCATTTCTTTAATTTAAGCACATTTCACATCAGTTTGAAAAAACAGAGGTTTCATGTCTCACGTTCTCCTGCCCATCCAGTCAACTAATGGTCAATGGAAGTGGTAAATAAATGTGGATACGAGAATGTCCTGAGGCTCTGCTCAAGCTTCGAGCTAAACCCACGTGACGGTCCTGAACACAAAGAGGAACCGTTGAACGGAGGAGGAGATGGGCGGATATTCCCCGGAAGAATTGTTGCCGGGACAGCTGCTTATATTCACTCCTGATTATGATTGACAGGACTGAATGCTTAGGCTCCTCCTTCATTTAATGTATTCTTAATACACTCCAGATAAATGAAATCAAATGTAAAGACACTGCATTATGGGAAGACCACAAAGTCACCACACAATTCGTGATGCATCTGTGAGTAAATACAACCAGATGTTCATCATGTGTACTAGCTTCACAATGAATAATGCCTCATTTTTTTTTCCAAGAAAAGTGAATCACTGGTAATCTATGGGCTCTGTGAGATGTGCTGACCACTGCATGTGAACTATATGACCAACAGGCTCACTGGAAATATGTGGCTGTGATGTAAATATTTTACATTTTGCACACAACACTTTCAAAGTGAGTGAAAGCATGTTTTGTTTCATCCAAAACTGATGAATATGGCAACATTTTATTTCTTGGTTATTGTCACGTTATCGCAGCGGTTCGTAATGAAACGCCCAGTGAGCGGCACTAAAATAACGTAGCACCTACACTAAACCCTCAACACAACAAAGCGAGTATGAGATAAATACATATTTGCAGAAGCAGCCAAGCTTTTTTGTGCAAGTCTTTGAGCTCTTTTATCGTGACTTCGCAGGACTCGAGCGCTTCACGTCACGAGAGCACTGTTTACTACAGCAGAAAAGAAGCTGTTTTGTGATGCAAATGTCAAAATGACTAAAAGTATTGTGCCATGTGAACAGAATTCTTCATTAATCGATAATCAGCCCCGTGAATATAATTTTGTGTGAAAAAATTGACCCTTCGCAAAGACCCGCCCCCTTTAGTTACTGTTGCTATGTCCGCTCTCAGGCCACACATCATGTTCTCACGCAGTGAAAAATACATCAAGGACACTGACGACGTATGAAACAGTTTCATGTTTAAAATATTGTAATGTTTTAAAGCAGTTGAATCAATAAATAGCGTCTAGTGTGTGTTTAATGTGTGGTGACAGATCGCTGTAGCTCCTCGTGAAGCGATCATCTCTTCATACTAGTTCATTTATAGCATCAAATAAACATGAATGAACATCAGAAGGAATGTTGTTTCAAGCGCGGAAAGACGTGATTCAAGTTCACCAACGTTAATCTACTAACTCCCCTGACTGCTTTGATGGACAAAATGGCAGATTCGGAGGTTATGATTGGTCAGATCGCCTGTCAATCAAACTGTTTGCGACGGGTCAATTAAGGAGCAGCTGTGGGATTGATGAAATGAACAGTATTAGTAACCAAATCACAACGTCAGCAAATTATTCCTGTAACATTAGTGAATTTTAAAATGTTCTAAAGCAGTGCCAATCATCATAAAATTATTTATTGTTAGTATAAGCACACATAGATAAAGTTAGCATCCTTCAAGTCCTTCAAATTTATTTCAATGATACCTAAAAAACAATTGGAGTTCGTGTTATTACAAGATATTTGAAGTGTATCTTCATTACACTATTCCTATTTAACTAGTGCATCTCTAACCCACTCAGTTTTTTATTTTTTATTTAGTAGACTCTTAGTATTCCCGTTTATAGTCCACCACAAATACACTTTACACTAAAGTAACCAAGTACACAGGGTGCATTTTTTCCACTGATGATTTCAACAAACTGTAATTAAAATAGCAGCATGGCATCATGTTTTAAATGCTCAGGCACCACATTTTATTAAGAAAAATGTAAAAATCTATTCCTCTTCTTTTCAAGAGATTTCTGTAATTCAGTCCAAATCACTAAATGTGCGCACTACGTTCAAACGTTGTGTCGTAGCTCATCTGTTCTGCTCCGGTGTTCAGACATCGCCTGAAAGTTCAGTCTTTAAACTGCTCCATCCTTCAACAACAGCCTCACACTGTGACAGATTCATAAATCATAAATCCATCAGAGCTGAAATGTGCCAATCAAACTGTTCAGATCAGACGGTGGGGTCTTGTTGGAAATAAACCTGACCTGAGATTCTTCAGAGCAACACATTTGAGTGCTCCTGCTCTTCAGGAATAACATCTATCAATCCCGCTTCCTCCTGACTGCCCTCAAAAAAATATTTCAGTCTAAGCATAAGTTTTATGTAATTTAATTACATAGCATTTTTCCATCCATTTGGATGACATAGTTTTAACATAAACAAACTAATAAACTTAATGTGATTCATATTTGTCAGTCATATGTAAATTAAATAGTAAGATTTATGTAATAGTTGAGTATATTCGCTGTCCTTCAGTGATTCTGCTTGTTGACAGCAGGTGTTCATCATTAATGCTCAATCATCACTTAATGATCTCATTAACTCTGACACTGCTTCAATGGTACTTTAACTCAGTAGTGTGCACACACATGACCACTAAACAGTGTTCATTAACCTGTGAACTATTACATAAATCTTACCTATTTCATTTACATATGACTGACAAATATGAATCACATTAAGTTTATTAGTTTGTTTACGTTAAAACTATATAATCCAAAGGGATGGAAAATTGCTATGTAATTAAATTACATAAAACTTATGTTTAGACTGAAATATTTTTTTGAGTGTGTGAGGATAAAGGCACGGGAATCCCAGTTTGAAACATGCCAACTTTTTGGCGCTTGCACTGTAAGCATCATGTGACTAATGATTATCTGCAGGAACATAATGTCATGATTGATGACACCACAAGAACACGCAAAATCGAGTAGCTTTTTTCAAAAGCTCGAAGAAAAAGAGCAGAAGAGCAGACATCTGCTGCATTCTGCTACATCAGAAAACATGAATATATTAAAACCATATGCCCTTGACCTTCTTTTTCTACACAACATCATCTGTAAACGATTGAAGCCGATATGAAACCACAAACTGATCGACGTCTAAATATTGAATGTTGTAGAAAGCTGTAATATTTCTCATTATAACTAAAGAATGACGTTTAAATAATTTGATCCATATTAAATACCTAAGGAGAAGATTTGTTAGTAGATCCCTTTAAAAGTTAGAAAAATATGACTTATGGTTTAGACGGTCATCATATTTTTTGCATATACTGCATTGAGATTGGTCTGATTTCTTGCATCTTTTTAAGCATGTTTTGGCACTTTAAATTGCAAAGTGTCACGACAACAGAAGTTAGCTAAACTTTAACACTATTAAACTGAGAAATTAAAGTCTAATCAAACAAATGTTGAAATCACTGCTTTTCTGTGCAGTAAATTCAGAAGCTCTCCACATCAAACCGGCCATTTGATAAAATAGCAAGAAAGAAAAACCTTTTCTGTCGGCAGTGATTGTGAAAGAACTCGTTTCTCATTAAGTTTTTGCTCGTTTCATTGCTCTCCACAGCTATACAATCAGAAACTATTTATGAAGAACTTTGGCTCACCTGCATCTCAAGCGTCCGTGTGCTTCTTCAAAGGTGAATCAAATATCCATAATCTGTGGAAAAGAGTCGCCGCTTGCCGCTTCTGCTCTGGTTTCATCAGGTGTGTATCGATGAATCTCCCTCACACACCTGAGCGGATCCTCTGCGAGAGCTCCATCATCACCTGTCCGAGCTCGTGGAGCCCTGAGCGCTCGCGCTGCCGTGTGTGATGTGACGCCCGGGAACAGCAGAGGGCTCCTCACATCAGCTGCTGAGGCTGGGAACCATGGAGACGGGATAACACGTCATGAAACTGATAACACGCTTTATTATCTGCTAGTCAGAGACATGAATGTTGTGTGTTGAATGCTGCGTGCTGTTTATAGTATAAAACAAATAAATAAATATCGAAAGATCACTATTTTTTTATTTTTTTACACATGGTGTAATTTTAGCATCCTGAAAAATCTACAATATGCATTATGATGCAAAGTTAATAAATCTTTCATATTGTGCATCATTTCTATGTCTATTCTGATCAAATGTCAGTGACTGATCACGTACAGATGGTCTCAGAGATTCATTTATCAGTTCAACCTTTCAGTTTGTCTCATGTTCAGTATTACGGGCTGGTTATCATGTTTACTCCTGTGAAGATTTCTGAAAGTTCATTTAGCAAAATGTAAGAACAATAACTAACTGTTACACTTTATTTTAGTGTCATTGTTACATGTATTTACTATAGTAATAATTACATGCAATTAACCCTAAAGTCAGTTAATTATTATTACGCAGCACTTAAATGTATAATTACACTGTAATACTGACACCTTAAAATAAAGTGTCATGCAACGTAATTGATGTATGAACGACATAAAAAACTAAATATCAGTGTAATTTGTCACAAAGTCAACATGCTGTTAATTTACACTGATTTGACGAGAATATCTTTAACTGTTTTTATAAAATATGAACTCTACAGTAAAAACAGCAAACATGAATAAAGTTAAAATATATATATATATATATATATATATATATACAGTATATATATATATTTTATTTTCTGGTCCTGATATGACATTTAATTTCAAATCTATATCATTATATAGTGACTGTTGTCTTGCAGTGTGTCACGATTCGCATTAACATTATGGATTTTGGCCAAACAGTAAATTAAACACAGTTAATACAACAGTGTGACGGTTATGGACTCTCACGTTATACTTTATTTGGCAACACTTTGTCACTGTTACAATTGTAACATGTAGTTACTACTGTAATAACTATAAATTATGCATAATTACATGCAACTAAACCTCAACCAAACCAAACCCTAATCCTAAGCCTATAGTAAGTGCTTAATGTAGTTACTTAATATTACTCAGTACTTCAATGTATAAATACAGTGTAACCCTTTATTTTAAGTCGTCAGTATTACAGTGTAATTATACATTTAAGTACTCAGTAATAATAATTAGCTGCATGTACTTATTATAGGTAGAGGTTGAGGGTTAATTGCATGTAATTATGCTTCATTTCCAGTTGTAACGTGTAACAAAGACACTGTAAAATAAAGTGTTACAGACTCTTATTTTGATATTCTGTTTCGTTTCCCTTTGTTCTTGTTTCCTTGGTTACTGATTATGTCCTCATATCAACATCACATGCATCATGTTCACTCGATTGTGGATTGGTGGTTTGTGATTCTCCTACATTTTCTATGATCTCCTGTGAGTTATGGATTTATTATAGAGATTATTCTGTTTTGATACTCTTTCATTGTCGTTTTCGCTGCAAGCAAAGGGCACAAAGACATCTGCTCATAACCCATGCTGTCCATGATGGGTGTTAATGAGAGCTGTTGATCCACTGCGATGGAGCAGGTCCATCAGAATCACCGGGAACACTGCTGAGACCCAAGAGCCTCTAAAACAGGATCGGAACCTGGAAATAAAGGCAAAAAGCCAGACTCTCTTAGAGGAGAGAAATGCTTTCTATCGCTCCTCTGTCCAAGAGAGTTGCATTAAGACTGGTTCCTCGCAGTAGTGTTGTGGTCAAGACCACCTAAACTGAGACTTTGGGGGGTTGAAACCAAGACTTCATCTGACATATCCACATTTACTGCCTGAGAAATACCTTGTTTGTAATCCATAATTACCATTAGAATAATAAGACACTAAATAGAGCTGTTACCAATCAGCTGAAATCACTAACAACAAAATTCATCTTTAAACTGCAGGACCAGAACTGGTACAATTACAAATGCATAAATGATGTTTTAAAAGTAAAATTTTGTTTATTGAACGTTTGCAAAAACAGTGTGATATTGCTTAATTTTATCATATGTTATAATATAAATATCAAGACCTCATACAAGCAATCATATCTTGAATTTTGTGGGCATTTGTATTAATTTTGGTGACTTTTTTTTTGACGCAATCCCTTGTTGATTTCTGACCCGGACACAACAGTAACAAAATAAATGAAATAAGTTACTGTGTCATATCATGCCTATGTTCTTCTGTTTCTCCGTTCCCCAGTCCTGTCCTGAGTCACATGTTCTTTGTTTTGAATTCAGTTCTGTCATTTGTCACGTGGCCTTTGTTTTGATTCCTATCTGTCTCATTGTTAGTTCATTCAAGTCAGCCGTGCCTCATTTGTAATTATGTCTGTCACCTGTTTCCCCTTGTTATCCTCCTGGTTTTCAGTGCATATATACCCTCCGTGTCTGTCCAGTCCTTGTCAGTTCTTAACGTTTCATGCGTGGTATTGTTCCATGTATTCCTGTTGTTAATTAAAACGAATTATATTGAAGCAAGCTCTTTGTTCCTGTTCCTTCCGACCACGGTGTGACATACTGACTGCATTTGAAGCAGGAAGTTTTACATCCAATCAGACAATGCAATGGCAATTTAGCAATCTGCGGTTGTGGTCTTGACCGGTCTTGAAATAAAATCTCGGGTCCTTTTAGTCTGAGACCAAGATCTTCAAATAAATGGACCTCCAATGCAGGGAGAGGCCGAATTCCAGAACCAATTTGCCTCTACTAACAACCTCAATATGCTCTGAAGAGCCTTTTTGCATGGAGAAACAGCACAACCGTCACCTCCTGGAACACAACTGAAGCTGCTTTCGCAAAACAAAAACATGGCAGAGAAATAATTTCAAGGAAATATTTGCTAATGCCTCCGTGGTAATGCTCATGTTCCTGCACACCTCGACATCAGGACCATCCGTCGTGTGCTGACTGGACAGACGCCGGACGAGAACGACTTCCTTCCCTTCAGAAGAAAGCCTTTTCATCTTAGAGTTCTCGCGGTCAGAAACACCCTCGAGGGCTGACTATGACACTTTACCATAAATCATATGTCTCCTCGCTTGTAAAGCAAAAAACAAGGACACTGAGACACTCATGGTGCACAGTAACAAATCCTCAGCGAAGACCACGAGATCAAGACGAGTCCTCCCCCAACCAAATGTTGGCGTACGATCTCAAGGAAATATTCTGAATGATATCAATCCCAGCCTGGACCATGTTTGTTCATCTGGCCTGAGAAGAACTGATCCACAGCCTGGATTCTCCCTGATTCTGTCACAGATGGACTCACATTCTGTCACTGTCGCCTATTTAGGGACACTTATTCACTAACATTATTGACCCAACCGTTTACTCTAGTCTGTTTACGGCTGCAGAACTGAAGTCAAGTCTGAAGAATTGAAGATTATTATCCTGCCTTTAAAACAATCTATATTGTATAAAGCACCATAAGGTGACTTGACTCTATTTCGAGCCGTGTGTTTGGTTGATCAGTTTGTCTTTGTGTGTTTGCAAAGCTGGTGAGATCCAAATGCAGCTTTAATGCAAAAACGTAGTCGATTACAGATATTACTGATAGCAGCAAAGAAAGCAATTACAATGAAGTGGCTTAAAAATGAGCCATCTGTTACGTTCGGGTGGACAGGAAGACAGGAGTTGCGGGTAACGGGTAACAAGCAGGTTTTAATAAACAGAGTGGTACACGAAACAGCGTGCATAACACAAACAAGAACCGACACTGAACAGGAAACGGGCAGGAACTTAAATACACAGATGATTAGGGTAAGGCAGGTGATGACAATAACTAATTACATGAAACCAGGTGATGACAATGACAGATAACATAGGACTAAACAAGACGGAACTAGACGTGTGTGACACCACCAAATCAAGCTGAATGGCTAACAATTTTGAGAAATGTTTACACTGTGGAAAAAATTACATATTCGTTGAGATTACAGAGGGAACTTTTTATTGAAAGATGGGCACCGTTAATGACGGTGATGGAGGACCATTAGAATTAACTGGTTATATTTGCCAGGGGAACTTGACTACAACCCATGTTTTGTTTTAAGTTGATGTTTGTTTTGTTCAAATTGTTTACTTTAAATGTTGTTAAATAATTTCTTATTTCTTCTTTTCCTTGTACCTTTGGATATATTTTTCTGTGGAATTGATCATACATGTAAGGATGCGTGAATGTTATGATCCCCTGTAAAGGATATTGTTTCTGTGTGCAAGTAATTGTTGTAAAAGGAGATCTGAAGAACATTCAAAAAAAAAAAAAATAAATAAGTAACAAAAAAAAAAAAAAACGTAGTCGTACAGGCAATGGTCAACACAACAGCAAACAATAACACAGGGGAACAGGCAGATTCGTAGTAAGTGTCCAGGCGGAAGGTCGAAGGCAGGCAGATAAACGTCAGAAAACAAGAAACAGGCAGGATCAAAAAACAGGTAAACCAGACAAGGATAACGTACAGATGAACAAGACTTCGCAAATAGACAGTGAAACGGAACAGACTTAAGCTGTGTCCGAAACCGTCCACTCGTTCACTCGTTCACTAACCCCTATATAGTGCACGGCAGTTGAGCGCACTATATCAGCAAAGAGTGAACGAAAATGAGTGAGTGAATTCGGACGCTGACGTTAATAGCATGCGCCAGACAATTTCGTCATTAATATTTCCTATACCCATTTAAAATGAGCTGCCTAACATCCTCATCCGTCCCTAAAGCAAATAAAAATTTGTCAATACATCATATTCTAAGACGTAGGTTAAATACTTATTTCACTAACATATGAGAAAAATCCACCAAATTATCATATGATAATAAGTATATATATTATGATATAAACCTGTATCATTTCGCTTCAAAATATCTTTACAAAGATGTTCTAATTAATAAAAAATGACACTTACGTTTGTAGAAGTTGCCGCTTCCCGTATTGCCGTCCGCCATATTTATTTTTCTTTCGCGCTCGATCGTCTTATCGCGTTGGATTTTAGATAACGCCGCTTTAACGAGCGTACGTCGAATGTACACTCAAAATCAGAGAGGATTGTGGGTAAAAGTAGTGAACGAATGCAGTCGTTCACTCAGAATTCGGACAGCCCTACAAAATGGCCGACACCCGATATAGTGCACTATATAGTGGATAGGGAGCGGTTTCGGACACAGCTTTAAATAGCGGGGCAGATTGGCTACAGCTGGGAAATAATTAACACAAGGGGCTTATGGGAAGTGTAGTGCGGTTGAGAGAGTCCGTGAGATAGGAGGGCGACATCTGGTGGCAGGTGAGGGAAGGACAACCGAACAGGATTCATAACAGTTTCTTGGATTATCTTTTGTGTTAATAAAAAGCAGGAATTAGATCCTCACCTCAGCTCCTCCTCGCCCTGCAACATCAGAGAGATTTCTGCTAAATATTTTTGTGCATGTTGCAAGTTGTTAACCTAAATCATAAAGTTTATAAAACTAGTTTATTCCTTTTATACGCCTTAGATACATTAAACATATTCACGTTTGTGTGCTTCAAGATGAGTTTTGTTCTGTTTTGACGGTGTTTTGACCCAGTTTCCCAACGTGTTCGACTCGTTCAGATCCTGATCCAACACACCTGTCTGTAATTATCAAGTGCTCCTAAACATCTCAGGTGTGTTTGATCAGGGTTGGAGCTGAGATTTGCGGGAAGGCAGATCTCCAGGAACGGGATTCTGGTCGTCCTGCTTGGCTTGTAGAAATGTAAAAAGCCGAACAATAAAATGAGAATTATCATTCTCTCTCATGTCATTGAAAGCTATCAATGTGTCTCTGACTTATTAAAAACTATGCATAATTAACGTTCATTGTTGCAAATATCACATTATTTATATTCAGCTGTTCTCTGTGCTTTAATTAAGTCTGCTGTGTGCTTTTAAGGAAAAGCTTTGATTTAGATTCAATGCAGAATAATCTCAGCTGTCAAAAAGCCCCAGGAGCCGCTTTAAAAAATAGAAAAGGGGCAATGTAATTACCGGGGTGAGAGAAAAACCATCCAAATCTGCAGCTTAAAGGGCTCATAATGACAAGTGTAATTATAAGTACATGTTTAGATTCGCAGATGCTTCATTATTGTTCAACAAACCTGTGTGTGCGCCTTTGGATTCATCTAATGTACTGAAATATTGCCTCATTATTATCTGGCAAATTTGTGTTCATCACGTGCTGGTGATGCAGGGATTTTGATTCTGTGCTGCGGCTGATAATGCGTGTCAAATCTGAATCTAGATGTGGAAGGTGTTTCCTCTCAGGCCTGGTTTTGGTTTGAAAATGTATGGTCTAAGCAAAGTGGATCAATTTTAAAAAACATTTTGGCGTTGCAGTGTCGACGGTGAAAACGGAGGTGTTTGGAAATGATGATGCATGTTTAGTCATGTGACGCATATTGAAAGTTTACTCATAATTGTTGCTGTGTCCGACAAGCCATGCGCTCTCACGCCACACATCATGTTCTCATGCAAGGAAAAATACATCGGAGCAAAGAGGACACTGACAACACGCCGACAGACAAGTTACTTTTGATATGAAACAGCTTCAAATTTAAAATATTGTAATGTTTTAAAGAAGTTGAATCAATAAATAGCGTCTAGTGTGTGTTTAATGTGTGGTGACAGATCGCTGTAGCTCCTCGTGAAGCGATCATCTCTTCATACTAGTTCATTTATAGCATCAAATAAACATGAATGAACATCAGAAGGAATGTTGTTTCAAGACGTGATTCAAGTTCACCAACTTTAATCTACTAACTCTGTCTTTGTTGGACAAAATGGCGAATTCGGAGGTTATGATTGGTCAGATCGCCTGTCAATCAAACTGCCGGCGAAGGGTTTCGGATTATTAAAATGCTCATTAAACCATTTCCTGTTTTTCAAACCATTAGAAAGGCGTTTGTGTTTGTCATGCATAGTTATAATTAGTTTATGAGGGCAGAAACATCACAGCTTTGCTAAACAGTCCCAATCTATGAATATGCCATTAAGTTGTCATTAAGTCAACAGCGTCCCACGCATGCGTCAATCAGACAGAGACATCTTTAAGGACGACGTCTCCGGAGACTGCTTTTTATATCTTTGCTATCATAAGTGAGGATGAGTGTCAACTTAAAGTCTAGACTAAAGATGAGAAGGCCTTAAAGAATCAGCATTTCATATATAGCCATATCATTATGAATGCTCTTCATATATTTAAAGAAAATGGCTGAGGAAAACTCAGTGCCACGCTACTAAGATGGGTCGGGTGGTTCTTATACTGTTCACTATGATGGTCAGTGGGTTCAACAAGAGACAGTCAGCAAACAAAGACATCTTATTCCACACTGTACAAAGCGCTTCAAGGGTGTTGTCTGTAGGAATTTATTTTAAAAAGTATATTTCTTCCAATAAATTGATTCCCTTTTCTTTTTGTATTCATTTAAGTTTTACATAAGTAAAAAGTGTGAATGTTTTTGTAACTTATTATTACCTATCAAAAAACGATTTTACTGAACTTCACAGTAAATTGCTTCTACAAAACTCTATTTAAGTGTTTATATCCAAAGCAAAAGGTCACGACCCGCAGGCGTCCACATGACAGCGTGATCGTTAACGGTCGTCGTCAGCTGAACCGGACCAGTTTGGGATTTCTGTGGAGTTTTTGAGGGCTTTATTCAGCGTGATGAAGGTGTTCTACTCAGAAGTTTCTGTCATTTTTAATGTTAAAATGTTGCGTTACATTAACATTAATTGTTTGTATCTGGCAGCTGTTATAGAGCTTTGGAAACGAATACCTCTCTTTCCTTATTTATTAAAGTTATGGCAATGCTAACTAATTATTTCAAGTGGATTGATAATTGTCTAAATTAATGAGAGTAAATTAAAAAGTTTAATTTTTTATTTTAAATGTTACTTATTTTAACTAAGTATGATTTGGTCAATATGCTACTCCTCGTCACAAGGGTTAAACTCAAATGTTTAGACTCGACTTCATTTTTTAGCATACAGTAAAATACATAATACTGATTTTTACCAACTCAAAATAGCAAGAAGTTCACTAAACTTACAAAAAGTAGTTGTAAAATGTTGCCTTCATTTTTTTGAGTTGAATTTAAGTAACAGTTTTTACAGTGCACTCACTCATCTGACTGACATCAAAGTGGTCGATTAAAGTTCGTATCGTTCCCAAGTGCCACTTACAGGTTTTGTAAAGCAGAATGGTGCAGCTATTCAGCTATATTCGATAGCTTTTTTGGCATGACAAAAGTGCATTTTGTATTGCCAAAGCATTGCAACGACATGTCTGATCCCTAACATGACACTCAGCCTGTCTGGCTAATGAGGCCGTGTGTAAACACACACACACACACACACACACACACACAAGTGCGGTGTAATTCTCAGTCTGTCGATGAGGAGACTCATCTAAACGCTGATGAGCACAAGGCATTAAAGTCCGCAGGCGTGCTGGCAGAGCTGCTGTCATGTTGCATCTACGCTCTGTGACACTGGAAGGATGACAGAGACACTCCGCTCGCTCTCATAAAGGCATACAGATCGGACCGCTGTGGATTAGTGGACATCCCAGCCCGTTTGTCAAACACACAGTGTGTCCAACATGCATTGTGTTGCAGTAACAAGCCCAAATCTCCAGTCAAAGGAAAGTTCACATTTCATTTGTCCTTTGAAAGCGAGTCACTCATGATATTTGGAGCCCAGATTGTAGTTTAAACTAGTACACACACATTTTTTTCAAAAAGTTCTGTAACATCTCGTGAGGTTTCTTTAGTGCAGTATCACGTTCAGATCACACACAAACAGGCTGAGCAGAAACGGGTTTTGGTGAAAATAAACCACTTCATCGCACTTCATCAAGTGTGCACCAGAAGAGCTCTGTTGATTTTCCAAACCTGATTGACTTCGCTTTTCTCCATGGAATACCATTCATTTAAATTAAAAAAAAATGTGAAGGAAATCAAACGAGTGGAACAAACACAACAACATGATGAAATAAATGATGGCATTCACACTATGAACTCTCAAAAAACTGAAATGACATAAAAAGTGAAAACTATGACATAATGAGCTATTAATTTTGATTTAGTATGCCATAATTCAGACTTCTTAAGACATGCTGTCAATTTTCATATCATAAATCAAGACTAAGCGTGTCATAATTTACTGTCATACTATTCCTTTATTAATGAATAACTACACAGGAACAAACGAAAAATGCAAAATTAACATTCAAGATGACTAACAAGAAACTGATGAATTTTTTAGTGAGTAATAGCTCTATTATGCGATCAAAGACTTCAGAGGGAATTACTTGAAGTGCTTGTAATGACTTGTAAACTTCTGAAGGTTTTGCATTGCATTTGGAAACATTTGAGTCATTACTAGTGGGTTACCGTGACCTTCACTTCAGAATATTGATACAAAAAATTAGTAATTCTTTTAGAAGGATCTAGTAACCCTTTAGTCATTAATATCCAAAACCTTTACGAAAACCTCAAAAGTTTACGATGACTTAAGGCTCCAAAATAATTAGTAATTTCTTCTGAAGGATTTGGTAATACTTGAGTCATTACTAGTGGGATGTCATGATCTTCACTTTAGAATTAATGATACATTATGCATTATTCACATTAATTATGAGCAGGGCAGGGCTGGTTACTTTTAAAATGTATTTCACTACAGATTACAAAATACATGCTTTAAAAAGTCATTTGTAACGTATTTCGTTACATTACTCAAGTTTAGTAACTTCATCTAAATACTTTAGAATACTTTGGAATACTAATAAGTGTGGAACAAACACAAAAAAGGTCATTGCAAGTTTTTATCTCACAATTATGACTTTTTCCCTCAGAATTGCGTGATATAAAGTTGCAATTGTGAGTTATAAAGTCAGAATTATGAGATATAAACTCGCAATATTGAGAAAAGTCAGAATTATGAGATATAAACTCACAATATTGAGAAAAGTCAGAATTATGAGATATAAACTCACAATATTGAGAAAAGTCAGAATTATGAGATATAAACTCGCAATATTGAGAAAAGTCAAAATTATGAGATATAAACTGACAATATTGAGAAAAGTCAGAATTATGAGATATAAACTCGCAATATTGAGAAAAGTCAAAATTATGAGATATAAACTGACAATATTGAGAAAAGTCAGAATTATGAGATATAAACTCGCAATATTGAGAAAAGTCAAAATTATGAGATATAAACTCACAATATTGAGAAAAGTCAGAATTATGAGATATAAACTCACATACTAAATTCACAATTGCAAGAAAAAAAGTCAGTATTGCAAGTTTATATCTCTCAATTCTGACTTTATAACTTGCAATTGTGAGTTTAAATCTCGCAATTCAGAGAAAAAGAAGTCAGAATTGTGAAATGCAAACTCACAATTGTGAGGGAAAAAACAAATTGTGAGAAAATGTTGCAGTGACGAGTGAATTATAAAATGACTCACAAACCATGAAAACAGTCGGAAACATGAAACTTAACTCTTTTTCAGACGGTCAGAGTCAGAGAATCACCAATCGCTGTTTAAATGACATTAAAACTCAAAGTAATCACTTTGGTAATCTAAAACACTTTTCAGATGTAACTGTAATCTGATTACCACCCATTTAAAATGTAACTGTAATGAAATACAGTGACTCAAATTTTGTATTTTAAATACGTCACTAAGTTACTTGTATTTCGTTACTCTCCAACCCTGATTATGAGCTAGTATATTAAGAAAAAATAGCAGTTATTGATTAGCTAATAGTGAACTTCTGCGTTCATCAGAGCACTATTACTAATTTGTTAGTCAAAGTTTCTTTTTTAGTTTCTTGTTCATTAATGACGGTATTCTAAAGCGTTCCAAACTCACTCTTAAAATATTGTCAGATGTACAGCTGTGTGTGAGTGGCAGCTGACAACAGAAAGGTTGTGGGATGCCAGCTTCACACAATGAAGAGATATTAAACTTCAAACCCGTTTGAGATGTCATACACCCCACAATCACAACACAGCTGGAGCCAAATCTCTGCCTTTCCTCGCAACCCCAACACACAAATCTAACAGCCCATCTCTCTCTCTCTCTTCCACCCACTCTCTCCCTCAACATAACTTCAGACTCTGAGGAGGGATATTGTCCGTGATGTTTCAGCTCAGACTGTGGCCAGATGGCTATTCTCATTTTTATGTTTCAGGTCTTTAGCTGAATTGCACCCAGAACGCTGACTCACGCTCATTCCCACTGCGCCGTTCAGGTCGGAGGCGATCAATCTCAGATGATATTAGCATTCAGTTAATGTTTGAGTCAGCTGGAGTCTGAGCTCGTCTTCATACAATAAAGTCAAATAAAGGCTGAAAACATCTAACAGTCAGCTGCGAGAAAAAGATGAAATTAAAAAAAACTAGAATTTTGAAAATCTTTTATAAATATGTTCAGATGTATTTTAAACGTTGTGGTAAATTCTGAGGTTAAATGACCGTGATTTTAAATGCACCTGTCCAATTATGTGCGTGAAACACTCCGATCCAGTTTCACAATGACACGATGAGCACCTAATGAGCCGCTGTCGACAGAAGTACCTATACAAAAAATACATTTGCATGAATTAAACCAGTAACATTAAACAATACTGAGCGTAATCCCGATTTTCCGAGGGTTTGGTTCCAACATCTACAATCACAGATACAATATTTGATTTGTTCGCAAGGGTACGACTCCAACATTTGCAGCTGGTTTGGTTTTATCACGGTTGAGTTATAAAAACAGAGTAAATGGAGAAGCGCTAATCAACTGTCAAAAACACTTCAGCGCTGATTGTTCAATCAGGTTAACAACAAGCAGGATTTGAGATGGGCATCAGCTGTACCTGGGCTATTTCCAGCACCAGGAAGTTTTTGTTTTGACATCTGCCTGCACTAAGCAGCTGTGGGCTTAGGACACGATAATAGGTTGATAGAAAACTACTAATGGATTTCCATTTGGAGCATGTCAAATGGGAAATCCTCACGCATAATATAAACCGTGTGAACGGTGGGTATTGAAAACACTGTGTATTTATACAAATACGCCTTTGGAAAAAAAACATGTTTTGGATGTCTTATACCACACGCTAAAGCGACGAGAGAAAGGAAACCTTTCAGCTGGCAAAGTGGGAAATTACGTTTTCCAATTATGTTTATTGAAGCATTTCTTGGAGCTCCTCCAGACTTGGATTTTCATGTGGAATAGTATGACAGAGGCGTAATTTAAGCATTTTATGTACGTTTTGAAGGCTGCTAAGAGGAAAACATTGAATTGAAATCATGACTCATTGATTGATGAATGACATATTATTGAAAAAGATTATAGTCAACAAAAATGACAGTATTCATTCTGTTTTACCTGGCTCTTAGTTCTTCATTAGTTGTCATGGTTTCTCATTGGTTCTCATCTGTTCCCTGGTTCAGTGATCCTGATGGGTATGAAAGCTCTCTTGAGTCTTCAGTTCATGGTCTTGTATTAAAGATATGTTATGGATGTGAGTGCTATCGCTCGTTGTATTTATTCAAAAGTCAATTTTTTTTAACATTCATTAAATCTTTGGATTTAACTACAACCCCTGACAGAACCAAGACCTCATTATATATCATGGATATCCATGCTGTTCACCTCCTCCTGCTGGAGCAGGGGGATCACTCCCTCGAGGATCACACACAGGATTTTTTTGACCTGGCATGTCTCGTCCACTATACGACTGTTTTCTAAGTGTATTTTTTAATCACACAGGGCTTGACGAGTGGTGGCAGGCAAGACTGCCTGTGGATGGTCCTCGAGGGAGCTTCGCCGAGTATGTGGAATGGGTACTGGTGCATTGCAATTCACCTTTCACTGTTTTCCCCATGGAGGAAGACTTCGCCAGCCCCACTCCAGCCCCAGAGCCCAGCCAGCTATCACCCTTTCACACAACAGAGCAAGAGCCAGAGGCCACCGCTTACTTGGAGCCTGAACCTGCCGTGAAGATCGAGCCAGAGGCTGTTTTCATCCTGGAGCCTGAGCTCAATGCGGAGTCTGTACAGCATGTGTGAGCTGGCAACAACGTTTTTAGTGGAGTTCAAGGGGATGAGTCTGACACCTACACCTGCGTAATGAAAGCTGGAGCTTGACTGATTTAATATTGGATGAGGAATTATTATATGATGAGCTGGATGAGGGTGAGATCCCATCCAGTTTCAAGGTCATTGCTGGATAAACCCAGTTCCAAGCCGTCTTAATCGTCCAGCACCAAATCTTCATCGTCTAACCTCCAGTCTCCTTCATTGTGGATGGCCCCACCTAGCCTCCATCTCCCACCTCCACTGTCAAAGCCATCCAGTTCCTCTGCCTTGTCTCCGTGGTCTCCCTTCAGCCCCTCAGCTCCTCCAGTGGTTCTGTCCTGCTGCACGGATCCGCCTGGGGCTTCGCCTTGGTCTGTGGATCTCTCAAATGCACCTTCTTGCCCCAGACTCCACCTCGGCCCTCCACCCCATCGACTCCATCTTGGCTCCACCATGCACTGCTCAGCTCCATCTTGGCTCAATGCTCCCTCGGTTCCACCATGAATTGTTATCCCTCTGGATCCCTCTTGGGGATCGTCGCTCTGACTTCACCTAGGATTTTCGGGTCAGCAGCTACACTTTAACCCTCCACCCCGTTCTGCAAAGCCCAGGCATCCACCACGGTCGTGCCCACCTGCAGCTCCACCGTGGCACTCCATGGCCTCCGAGTTGCCGTGGCTCCTGGGTCTCGGTCATCTCCCTGGTTCTGCTCGGCCTTTCCACCAAGGCTCCACCATGGCTCCTCCCACCTTCATCTCCTCCCTGGTCAGATAAACATGACTCGTGGAATTTTGATTGACAGATAATCAACAGGTAAATATGACTGACGGAATGATGAATTTGACATGTCATATTTACTACACATCACTTCTGAGTTAATCAAAAGAACATCCGTGTACCATAGATAGATAGATATAGATAGATAGGTTGGTAGGTAGGTAGGTAGGTAGGTAGGTTGGTTGGTTGATTGATTGATTGATTGATTGATATATCAATTGATCGATCAATAGATAAACAGTTCTGATAAGTGACAACAGCATTATTTAAACCCTTTCCTAAAGTTCTCTCCTGCCTCAGAGGACACTTCACACTGCTGTCTCTTCATTCATAGAGTGTCTCCCTCACACTGAATGGAGGCGCTGAGAGGATGAGCAGCCATCCGTCTTTTCCTCTCTGTGTCAATGGAATGATGCTTTTTATCCGTGAGAGCTGGAGGAGAGCGAGGAAATGTTTCAAAATGAGAGGGTCATGCTTGAGTGGTCCGCTAGTGTGAGGTGGTTTAAGAGCAGCTGGGATACTTTGGATTATAGATATAGCAGCACTATTCTGTAAGAAATGAAGCCTGTTCCATTTCACTGGAGTTAATTTTATACTAATACAGAGAAGCATCTCCAATCGTCCAGCAGGTGTTTGGTTTCATTAGTGTGAGTCATAATGAGTGGAACAGATTTATTGAAATCAAAAGTTAAATGAGAGTAGAGTATAACATTGAACAGGTTACTCTTACTTCACAACGCTGATCCATTCATTTATCAAGTGCTAACAGCAGGAATGATGTTATCAAATTAAGTGTCACAAGTTCATTTGAGACTGAACGGGTCAGTATGATTGAATGTTGCCTCAAAGTCATGAAAATTGATTTACCACTGCGTGTTCTTCTTTATTTAAAACAGTGTGTTTCCTGATATTTGTATATATATTTTCTCCTTGGCTGATATGTCCTGTAGTAAAAGCTGGTGCCTGGTTTCCATGGAAATCCAACCAATGATGCTGTGCAGCAAAACAGAGGCAGCGGCATCATCATCATCATCATCATACATACATTACAAATGTGACTCTGGTTCTTCAGATATTTTAAAAGATTTTCTCATCTCATCGTGTGGTAATGAAATCCAGACTCATAATCCATTTATTGAGAGCTGATCAGTTTATGGGTTGAAAGTTTAAGGTGGCAGACAGGTTTTATGAATATAGAATCAAATCTCATCAGTTCATTTATGTTACCGGCGCAGTGAGATGATCCAGTTTCATAAAGCTCTGTTAGAAACGTTGAGGAGGGCTACTTTATAGTCAAATCGGTAACACTTTACTATTGTGTAGCCTGGGTTCTTCCCAAAGGTTTTTTTCCCCATGGTTACCACCAAAATGGAGCTTCGTTCTTTGCCATCGTCGTGACTTGTTCACAGAAAAATGAAGTCATTATGTGCTGACCTTCTAGCAGCTCCCTGTTTAAAAAAAAAAAAGAAAAGCGGTATGAACACAGTCTTTACCACGATATAAGTCATTTTCACCCAAAGTAAGGAACGGCATCGTGTTATTATCCTCCTTGAAATTAGAGACATTGCTGACTGAAATCGAAAATTTCTCATCATTGTCACTTGCACTGATAAGCCAAAACATTATGACCAGTCACAGGTGATGTGATGTTAAGCAAACAGTCAGTTCTCGTCGCTGTAGACCAATGCGAGTGCCTATAATCACTCCTGTCCGCAGTTGAAAGAGCCTACAATGGGCATCCGAATATCAGAACTGGACCTTGGAGCAGTGGAAGAAGGTCACCTGGTTCGATGAGTCTCGTTTTCCTTATATCACATGAACGGTCGTGCACACTTGTGCCATTTACCTGGTAAAGTAGGACAATGTTCTACAGGGAAACCCTGCATCCGGCCTTTCATGTGCATGTCAATTTGACACGTGCCACCAACCTAAACATTATTGCAAATGGCCGCTTTCAGCAGCATAATGTGCCTTGGTCATAATGTTTTGGCTCATTGGGATAAATGACTCTACTCAAAGTCATTTAGCAGATGCGTTTATCCAAAGCGACTTACAAGTGAGGCAATTAGGGGTTAGGTGCCTTGCTCAAGGGCATGGTATCAAGAGTGCTGTTAATTCACAATACCCACTTTCAATTCCTGCCGGCATGGCAATCGAACCAACAACCTTCAGGTTAAAAGCCCGACTCCCTCAATGTGTGTAGTATGAGTGTAATCTGTACATACTATTTTCACCATGCTGTCATTATCATGTTCATTTCATCGCCATTCACAAATCCTCTCCCGTGGATTCGGACATACTTTTGTCACGTACTATGCAATTTCGGATGTCTTTGTTTGGTCTTTATGTTGATGTTGATGTTGTTGAATGGACTCACCTTCTGCTATTCTCCAGTGAAAACGACTTACCTGATAAGCTTCAGATTCACATACAATCAAATCAATGTAGATTCGTGACCCGCAAAACTTGATTCTTCAGCTTCTTTTGGATCTATTTTCTTAGGGTAGGGACACAGAAGTGCTAAAGGTCACTGCCTTAGAAGCTTTTCTAACAGCCTCAACACAAGGATGGTCCTCTCCTTTCATTCTCTAAACTGCTTTCTAGTTAGGCAGCTCACTAGGTTTTGGAACAGAGCCAGTTCCTCTGATGAGCTCCAGGGAAACTTTTTCACACTTATTACTTCTGAACTTAATGGACAATATTCATGTGTTATTTCATATATTAATGGATTCTTTTATTTCATTCCTCTTTTCTCTCTACTTGTCAGCACACAGTTACATCTTTAATAACCTGCCGACTCCTATGGGGAAGTGCGTCCTTGAGAAGGATTTCATTAGAGCGCTCTTGAGTTCTCTGCCTGGTGCACCACAATCCACACATTTTCTCCCGCAATCATGTTCCTCACGGAAGAGCGTACAGGTGCGAGGAGCTGCGCGGGAAGTAAAATACTGTCATCAGCTCCTGTGAACCTCAGCCCCAGTGATTATTTATAAGAGACATTTCCATCTGTTCCTGGTTTAAATGAACTTTCCTCTAATGAAAGTTGCATTAAGCCATGCGAGGTTGATTTATAAGGACTTCGATGGCCTGGGGCAGTGTGAGAAATATTCAGATCAGTTTACTGTGTTTTTCTGTGAAGTATTGGACAGTGCTCAAATGAAAATATGTACATTCTAAAAAAAAAAAATGCCGGGTTAAAAACAACCCACGTTGGGTTGAAAATGGACAAACCAAGCGATTGGGTTGTTTTAACCCAGCGGTTAGGTTAAATGTTTGCCCAACATGCTGGGCTGTTTTATTTAACCTAAATGTAACACAGTTCGTAAATATGGGAAGAAGGAGGCGGGAACTGGCGAACATTCAACATAGTTTAATAATAAAATAACCAAACAATAAAACGAAAGTAAAAGGGCGGCAGTTCCTCACGGCGACTGCCGCCCACACAAACAAAATAAAACACAACATAAAGTCCAGGCCTGGTCCTCTCTCGTCCTATTGTCGCTCCTCTTTTATGCTTCCGGAGCTGCTCCGTGAGAGACACGAGACCGGTGTAGCGTGCAGGTGACGCTCATTATCTCTCGCCCTGCTCTACACTAACTATAGTTTAAAAATGACTATATAGCTGGCTTAAAATGAACCAAGTTGAAAATTAAAAGTCAGACACAAAATTCCCAGAGGCAACAATAATAATCAAAAGATAAACATTTATTAATAAGCAATTTGTTTAATTATTCATTAAACATATTAATAAATGTTCATTTCCCACATATCCTGGGTTCATTTAGTCCATTTTCAACCCAGCTCAGGTTGTTTTTAAGAGTGTACCTTGTTAAAACATAGATTTTTGTAGAAATTCTGTCAATAAACACATTATCTACAGTATGTATTTTTATGCTTATTAGGTGTTTAATTCAAGGACTGACACTGTAAGTATTATGTATGGTTTTTCGAGTGTAGTGATGTTAGTATGAGTGGAGTCTCTCGTGAGCTTCTCGTGAGCACTGTTATTTGTATGATTGCATTACATAACACAATATCAAAGCCGGTGTCACTGATGGAAAGAAAGATGCACAAATCGAAACATCTGACAGAGAGAACGGCTCAAACAATAGATGTAGTGTTGAACGAGAAGAGTTGTGTTTCTGTGAATGTACACCTGCTGTTCCTCCGTCTGTGAACTACATCCACTAAAACCGATTCAAACATACTGAAAAAATCATGTTAGTGAATTGAAACGATGCTGCGCAAATGTGCCACTGTATTTTTATATTCCTCACAATGTGCACGGTTCATATTTATTTCAGATTTAGATTGGAATAGAAAGCTGAAAAGTGCACATGATTTCCTGAAGCCTCTTTATATGGCGCCTTAACAGGTAATAAAAACCTGTGCGCTCAGGATACTCCTCCGAGAGTACAGATGTCGTCTCCTGATACAGACGTCTATATCCTCTATCGAGCTGAAGGAGGAGCAGAGAGTTCGTGCCAGGGAGACGTGAGTGCTGGAGGCAACAATGGCTCGAGAAATGGAAAAGCATTAGTCCAGATGAACTCTAGAGATCTAGAGATGGCAATTACGTGCCCTCACAAAGCAGCGGGCTGCAGAGGAATTATGGGTAGCTGAGACTCCCTTTGCTTTATCACAGAAGTCTTTGTGGCAGCCAACAAAACAAGCACCAGCTGCTTATTATGGACACACACATGGAAATAAAGGCATGTTCAAGTGTTTGTCCAGTGACAGGCAAAAATAATATGGTCTGGAGAGGGGGAAGGACAAAGAGACCCTCGAATGTGAAAGCTACGCTGAGGACTCGCCGCTGCAGGAACGACCTGTCAGAGGATCTCATTAGTCTGAGCTTTAACCGCTGGGAATTCTAGCAACTTTCCTTGAGATAAAAGAGACAAATAGGTAAAAGTGTGAAGTGTGTGTGGACAGACAGTATAGAGCTGTGATTTCCAAGCAATGGTTGAGATTTAGATATAACCAGGGCTGGGTTGGTTACTTTTAAAATGTATTTCACTACAGATTACAAAATACATGCTTTAAAAAGTCATTTGTAACGTATTTCGTTACATTACTCAAGTTTAGTAACTTAATCTAAATACTTTAGAATACTAATAAGTGTGAAACAAACACAAAAAAGGTCATTGCAGGTTTTTATCTCACAATTCTGACTTTTTCCCTCAGAATTGTGTGATATAAAGTTGCAATTGTGAGTTATAAAGTCAGAATTATGAGATATTAACTCACAATATTGAGAAAAGTCAGAATTATGAGATATAAACTCACAATATTGAGAAAAGTCAGAATTATGAGATATAAACTCACAATATTGAGAAAAGTCAGAATTATGAGATATAAACTCGCAATATTGAGAAAAGTCAGAATTATGAGATATAAACTCACAATATTGAGAAAAGTCAGAATTATGAGATATAAACTGACATACTAAATTCACAATTGCAAGAAAAAAAGTCAGTATTGCAAGTTTATATCTCCCAATTCTGACTTTATAACTTGCAATTGTGAGTTTAAATCTCGCAATTCTGAGAAAAAGAAGTCAGAATTGTGAAACACAAACTCACAATTGTGAGGGAAAAAAACAAATAGTGAGAAAAAGTTGCAGTGACGAGTGAATTATAAAATGACTCACAAAACATGAAAACAGTGGAAAACATGAATCTTAACTCCTCTTTTTCAGACGGTCAGAGTCAGAGAATCACCAATCGCTGTTTAAATGACATTAAAACTCAAAGTAATCACTTTGGTAATCTAAAACACTTTTCAGATGTAACTGTAATCTGATTACCACCCATTTAAAATGTAACTGTAATGAAATACAGTGACTCAAATTTTGTATTTTAAATACGAAACTAAGTTACTTGTATTTCGTTACTCCCCAACCCTGGGAATATAACTTTGTTAAACGTAGTACTGCAAGAATAGCTGAAACTCAATTCCGCTTCACCTGACAAACAAACAACATATTAAAAAATAAATAAATAAAGGTAAATTTTACTTTTACTGAAATGTTCCTTTATCTATAAATCCATCTAAAATTAATACAAGGCATTCACTTTTTTAACAAAAAAAAAAAATGCATTACTCCAAATCAACAACAAAATGCTCTCAATAAAAAGGCGCTTGTAACACTTATAAAACAAACCAAACAACTGCAAAATATTAAGCCTCTGTTCAACATGATTAAAGTAATTGATAGTTTCTGGAAATAAAAGAAAATAACAGGCCTGTGTGTATATTTTGTGTGGATGACACTTCTAACGGCTTATATGTGCATATAATAACAATAATAAAACAATATTCTGTTTCCGTCACAGCTCACAGCACACACGCCATCATTAAACTGTTGTAGTTATAAGGGTTTTGTCAGGCTGTTTGACAGCAGCTTGTTATAAGTTAGTGGCATCAGAGTTTTATCCGAGGCTCTTACACTCAAATGCTGGGTTAAAAACAACCCAAGTTGGGTTGAAAATGGACAAACCCTGCAGTTGGGTTAAGAGTTTGCCTAACACGCTGGGCAGGTTTAATTAACCCAACTATTGTTTAAAAAGGACTTAAAATGGACCCAAAATAGGTTGGAAATTAAAAAATATGAATACTAGAGGCAACAATAATAATCAAAAGGTGAACATTTATTACTAAATAATTGAATACGTTTATGGTTTATTTCTTAATTAAACATATTAATAAATATACATTTCCAACATATTTTGGAGATCATTTTAAGCAATACAGTAATTTTTAAGCAATAGTTGAGTTAACAAAAACTACTCAGCATTGGGCATTTAACCCAACCGCTGGGCTTGTCCATTTTCTACCCAACTTGGGTCGTTTTTAACTCCACATTTTTTAGAGTGTAGCATTAGAGAGTCATATTTCTATTGAAAGACCGACTATACAAGATTAAATGGAATTCACTGTGAATTTTGCGCCTGTTTGCAGTCTGGATAAGTTGATACGGTTGCTGGAAGTCAGAGCCAGTTTGCAGATTAAAGACTTCACAGAAAATCACGTAGTGTATGATGGGCACAGACTATGACTTTTAAGTTTCAGACTAAAGGATATCAAACACATCTGATAATTTTGGCCAATTTATCAAAATTTTGAGCTTTGTCCAGTTACCCCTTTGTTTTTGCTCCTTGATGCTGTCTGAGGTGATCGCGCTCAGGAATATGTGTTACCTGGCGAATCAACCCCAGAGTTGAAGGATATATGTGGGGTGATTCCTTCAAGAAGGACATTTGAGACGGGGTGTGTGGTTGGGGACGTGGTGTAGAAGTGATGAAGTCGGGGGAGTGTAAACTTTTCCTGCCCTTGAGTCTTTGAAGCGTGTCTTTGGACAGACTATTGACGGTCCAGCACTATTTGTCAATAATTAATTGCTCAAGAAGGATACAACTCAATTGTTGATACAGAAGAGACGTTGAGAAATGCTATTCCAAGCACCTCAACATAATCCTATGGAAGAATATTTGGAGGTAGAAAAAATAAATAAATCGATTGATGGCCCATTTCTGGGCACGAATGTCAGCTTGTGAATCCGCCAACCTCTCTAAAAGTGCTGATGTGCACTCTTGTGTTTGGCAGCGATTGTGCTCAGCTCTCAATTTTAACCTTGCCCAACCTCATTAGGTTTTTTTCTGCTTCACCTGTTCCTCATTTATTCCCGTTTCATTATTTATGTTCACATCTAGCGCCGTCCTCTTGTCCCTTCTTGGTATTATCTCATGGCGCTTTTCCACTGTGTTGGCACGGCATTGCACGGCTCGGCTCGCGTTACTTTTGGTTTGCTTTTCCGCTGTAGTTCAGTAACACTTCAAAGTGGGTGGGATTATATACGGATCATTACAGCCTCTGCCGTGGATCCGCTCCTCGGCTACCAACAAGAAGAATGTCTGCATCTCGTCTTCTGACCACAACCATTTATTTTTCAAGTTGTGTGCGATGGTCATTAAGGGTGCGTTCACACTTGTCATGTTTGGTTCGATTAAAACGAACCCTGGTGCGATTGCTCAGTTAGTGCGGTTCATGTGTGAACGCTGCCATCAGAACCCTGTTGCGGACCGAGAGCGCTAAAAAGATGGGTCTCAGTCCGCTTCCAAACGAACTCTGGTGCGGTTCGACTGATATATGAACGCAACACGGACCAAAGACATGTAAACGAACCAAAAACAGGACGTGATGTCACAAGATGCGACGCTACGAGTCAATTGATGTGACGACGCGGGAAGATCGGTGTATCCAAAATGAGTCGAGGGCAAACGTGGAGCAACGAGGAGGTGAAGTTTCTGTTTCTGCATTCAACGGAGGAAATCCTGCTGCTGTTTTGAATGTTTTGAACATTTTATGAGCTCTTCGTGAGTTCTCAGCTGGTAAAAATAAAGCATATGTACATGCATAAAATGATGGCGTTTAATCCAGAACACAGTGTTGTTTTGAATGTTCGGTAAGCGAGCTCCGTCACCAAATATACGTCATGAAAGACGACCAATCAGGTCGTGACCGTATCTCTACGCTTTTGGTTCGGTAACTTTAGGTTCGCTGTTAAAAATGCCAGTGTGAACGCTAAGAGGACCAGGACTATATGTCTTGTTTTTTGGTCCGGACCAAACCAACCAAACCAACCGAACTACAAGTGTGAACGCACCCTTAGTTTGACTAAAATCTAAATGGGTTTAAATCTAACGGGTTTGGTGTCAATGATAACGATTCTCTCTGACCAATCAGTCATCTGCAGAGTTTACAGGTCATATTTTAGTATTGGTAAGGAACCTCAACGGAGGCGGTACTATTTAAGTGAGCCGTACCATGCAGTGGAAAAGTGCCATTAGTTGTAACCTCTGGGTCATGAACAAGCAGTGCTGCCAATTTAGAAACCTCCTCGCTCATTTTGAGAGTTTTTTCAAATCTAGCAACTTCTTGGACAAACCTTATCCAGATCCCATGACTCGCCCACTGATCTATATTTAATCAATAGTTCCTGGAGCTTGAATGTTTGTGCTATTCTCACATCACAAGTCTGACTGACTCACTAAAAAGTGATCATCACACCCGGTCCAGTGGATGTGCACATTTACACTGGCTAAAAGCTGCACTGTGCATTAGAGAAAGTACTGTATGTGAGCATCCAAAGAGCTTCAGCTTCTCTCAAGGGACAGAAATCAGACCGTAGTGGAATCGATCACTATTGAATGGTTCACATACTAATGCTTTCATATTTCACCGTTCCAGGTCCCATGGTGGTGATTCAGAGACCTTTTATGAATGTGAAGAAATGAATGACCTCAAAACAAAGAGACTCTCCAACAATCAGTCAAAGCCGTACAGCATGTAAATGACTTGTTAAAGGACGATGCCGAGAGCGTTAGAGGTGACTGCGGTAAGTCATAAGTCACCGCTTCTTACACACATTGCCACAGTGACTCCTCTCCAGCGGACCAACACAGTCCATCAGGAGCGAGAAACAAAGATGTGAGAAATGTAAGACAGCAGCTTCTTATAAGTTAGTGGCATCAGAGCTTTAAAGTACACTCAAATGCTGGGTTAAAAACAACCCAAGTTGGGTTGAAAATGGACAAACCCTGCAGTTGGGTTAAGAGTTTGCCAAACACGCTGGGCAGGTTTAATTAACCCAACTATTGTTTAAAAATGACTTAAAATGGACCCAAAATAGGTTGGAAATTAAAAATATGAATACTAGAGGCAACAATAATAATCAAAAGGTGAACATTTATTACTAAATAATTTAGTACATGTTTATCGTTTCATTCTTAATTAAACATAATAATAAATACACATTTCCAACATACTTTGGAGATCATTTTAAGCAATACAGTCATTTTTAAACAATAGTTGAGTTAAATAAAACTACCCAGCATTGGGCATTCAACCCAACCGCTGGGCTTGTCCATTTTCTACCCAACTTGGGTCGTTTTAACTCCACATTTTTTAGACTGTAGCATTAGAGAGTCATATTTCTATTGAAAGACTGACTATACAAGACTAAATGGAATTCACTGTGAATTTTGCGCCTGTTTGCAGTCTGGATAAGTTGATACGGTTGCTGGAAGTCAGAGCCAGTTTGCAGATTGCAGGAGAAAGAAAGATGTACGAAATGAATTTCAAGTAGCAAGATGACTTTAGTACATTGAATCCAGTCGTTAAATAACACACGGCATGTCGCTGTCATGTGACACTCACTCATCATGTTTCTGTCTTATTAGAGGCGAGAAGCGCGCTGTCATTAATTCACACGGTTGTTATTTAAAGACCTTGGACTGCTTGAAAGGAGATCCTCGAAATAGCTCTCCTCATCCAACAATCTTTGGCTCTCCTTCACGGAAACTAAAACAGCGGTTGAAAAACTGAAAATATTGACAAACTCCTCACATGGCACAACAATCTGAGCGGCATGTCTGTGAGGGAGAACTCGTCCCTTCTGATGATGGTGATAATGGCAGTGAGGTTGAGGATGCCAAACCCAGGGGAAAAACGTCCAATTAACACTAGCGGCACCAACATCCTTTTCATGAAAATTATAATAAGAGGGGCAGACTATCAAAACACTTTTACCATAGACTTGTAAGCTGATACATTTTAACGTATGCGTCACATAAACAACTCTATATGTAACCAGTGTGATAGCGGACATTGGTGTTGTGGGCGCTGACAAAGATGTTGAACGCCATAGCCTCTTAGTTTTGCTTATTAGTTGAGTTTAGTTTATGGTTTAGTATAGGCGTGAAATTTTTCAAAACTTGTAGACCATCAAGTTTCAGTGTATGTCTCAGCCGCCATGTCATTAAAGGCATCTCAATTTGAAGGATACTTGGAAAGCAGTCTTTGTTTCGTAGACTTCATTTGGCGTATTTTAAAGACGTTTTAAAGCCTTGTTCCGATTATTTGTGTCTCCAATTGGAATCTGCTCTAAATGACTGACTGCAACTGTTCGGATCCGATCAGATGCTCTGATTTATTCCATTTTCACTAGTTAAAATGTTATTTCTTGATATCAACAATTCAATTTCCACTAGTATAAACTATAATTGTTGATATCTGTAATTGTATTTTTACTAGTGAAATCTCACCATAGGCTGCCATTCAAATTCAATTGTTGATATCAATAATTCATTTCTGACTAGTTGAAATTCCAGTTTCACATATCAGGAATACAATTCTTACTAGTAAAAATCATCATTTCTGATATCAACAATTACATTGTTACTAGTGCAAATGTCTATTCTTGATATCAACAATTGAATTGCTACTAGTAAAAATGTTCATTTCTGATATCATGAATGTGATTGTTACTAGTAAGAAAGCCGTTTTAGATATCAGAAATTATATTGATATCAGGAACTCATTTTCAGATATCGGAAATGAACATTTTTACTAGTAGAAATTTAATTGTTGATATCAAGAATAGACATTTGCACAAGTAACGATGTAATTGTTGATATCAGAAATTTGCATTTTTACTAGTAAGAATTGTATTCCTGACATGTGAAACTGGAATTTCAACTAGTAAGAAATGAATTCTTGATCTCAACAATTGAATTTGAATGGCAGCCTATGGCGAGATTTCACTAGTAAAAATACAATTCTTGATATCAACAATTATAGTTTATACTAGTGGAAATGTAATTGTTGATATCACAAGTTCATATCCTGAAAATGAAGCCATACAACACAGCCTTGTTTCTGCAGTGACTTTCCGCAGTGTAACAATACCTGACATGTTCACACTTCCTAAATATGACTTGATTCCAATAGAATATGCTCAAAAATCGGATTTGGACTGTCAGTTTTTGCGAGGCTTAAGGGTATCCTCTACACTCACCACCCACAAAACACATGCAAACATTCACATTCACAAATAATGGGCAGAAATGTGAACGATGTTAGCGTGTCAGTCTCCCTACACAGTACACTTGTATCGTTTTTATACAGTGGGCATAAAAAGTCTTCACATGCCCTGTTAAAACAGCTGTTTTTTGTGACAAATCATATCATCGCACCAATAATGTAAAAGACTATGGAAACCAAAATGCACATATAATCTTAAAATAATCTAACTGCACAAGTGTGCATGAGCTTTTATAACTGATTATGTGGCTGTGTTCAGAATAATCATCAAGCTCATGTGAAACACACCTGTCTTCACCTGAAGTGACTCTGATTAACTCCAAATAAATCTCAGTTGTTCATGTAAGATTTTTCTGGCATCTTCTTGGCTGGATGCTACTACAAGAGCCACGGGCCACAAAGAGCTTACAAATTAACTGTTAAAATTTCCTAGAAACAGAGTAAAGACAGTCATCAACAAGTGGGGAAAGTATGTCACAACGGTGAAATTATCAAAAGTTGATGAGAAGACAAAGAGAAAATGGTCGCCGTCTACAGCAACATTAAAAGAGTTGGAGCTCTTTCTGACAGTTACTAATGGCTCTCTACATGTGGCCACCGTCTCCCGTACTCTCCATCTGTCTGGGCTATGAGATGCAAGGATGTTTTCTGACTGAAAAAACATCCCAGCAAAAACATATATCAAGCCTCCTAAAACAATGTGATACGGTCTGAAGAGACCAAAGCGGTGTCTGAAACCGCTCCCTATCCACTATATAGTGCACTATATCGGGTGTCGGCCACTTTGTAGTGCTGTCCGAATTCTGAGTGAACGACTGCATTCCCTACATTCGTTCACTACTTTTACCCACAATCCTCTCTGATTTTGAGTGTACATTCGACGTACGCTCGTTAAAGCGCCGTTACCCAAAATCCAACGCGATAATACGATCGAGCGCGAAAGAAAAATAAATATGGCGGACGGCAATACGGGAAGCGGCAACTTCTACAAACGTAAGTGTCATTTTTTATTAATTAGAACATCTTTGTAAAGATATTTTGAAGCGAAATGATACAGGTTTATATCATAATATAT
This sequence comes from Zacco platypus, assembly GCA_038088235.1. NCBI lineage: Eukaryota > Metazoa > Chordata > Actinopteri > Cypriniformes > Xenocyprididae > Zacco > Zacco platypus. The sequence goes on from CM076072.1 coordinate 30,210,969, forward strand.
ATACTTATTATCATATGATCATTTGGTCGATTTTTCTCAAATGTTAGTGAAATAAGTATTTAACCTACGTCTTAGAATATGATGTATTGACAAATTTTTATTTGCTTTAGGGACGGATGAGGATGTTGTCTCAATAAACATGACAAATAAACAGTAATATACAATTCATTAAGCTAAACAGGACATATTACAGACGGGTATAGGAAATGTTAATGACGAAATTAACGTCAGCGTCCAGATTCGCTCACTCATTTTCGTTCACTCTTTGCTGATATAGTGCGCTCAACTGTCACGCACTATATAGGGGTTAGTGAACGAGTGAACGAGTGGGCGGTTTCGGACACAGCTCAAGATTGAACTTTATGGCCAAAGTATTTTACTGAGGTTTGAGGTTTTAGTGAAGGTGGAGGGAATCAATGACTCCATGTACGAGTCGATTCGACACAAGCATCTGCAATTTACATATGTGGTTTCAAAAACCAGATGTTTTTACACATTCACACTTGTCCAGTTTCATTGGGAATGCGTCTCGAACCGCCTCCTGAAGCGGTTTGAGCGACTGGATTTAGATCTTGAACATGTTTCGCATGTGGTCTTTCCATGTTTGTCTTTTCATGCACGTATGAACTGGATTCAAGGGTGCTTCATCTAAGTATTAGTTCAGGGTTGTGCAAATTTATAAGTTTTAAATGTGTCACTTTGGTTTTCAGTGCCATTCCATAGGTAGCCATTTTTTTATTAAATGTATCATGGGATCAAGTGAGGCAAAAAAAAAAAAAAAAGAGAACTCAATGCAACAATAGTTGCATTTCTAAGTTGAAGTTGTTGACTTGGACTAAACTTTCCCAGCGTGGTGAGTGAGGTTTTGTGTTGTTTAAAGAGTTTAGTTTCTATTATGTTTGATATGTGAATCGCTGTTTGTAATTAGCGTAGCGCCTAATCGGCTAATTTTGTATATTGTGTTTATGTTGTTTTTGAAACACTTGCGCAATATATGTTGTATTTTCTAATGTATAGACTAAGTTTAGTGAGCGGTTATGACACAGTGACTGTTTTGAGGTTGTGTCGTTGATTATATTGCATACTTTATTGTGCTTAATGCTAACACAGCATCTTCACGGAGAAATGCGATGCTAGTATTTGTATGCGATACATTTTGATTTATCTAGCATTTTAATTCAAATAATTTAATTTAAAGTTTGCCGTCTGAGGCTGATGTTGAAATGTTTGTGGAGGTGATATGGTGATGTAAAGTACTGAATTTAATTGTAAATCGTTTTCTTTGTTTTCAGTTTCGGTTTCATGCACACGCGCATGTGATGTGCATAAATACCAAATAAAAGGAAAAGAAACTTTAAACTACAACTACAACAACCAAGTGTGCACGTTTGTGAGTTCTGCACGAGAGGAATAAAGTCAAAAATTCAAGTTAATGTTATCGTTTTATGGGTAACATGTACAGAGGTTCTAATGTGATTTATCTTTCACACCACAAAAAAAACCCAAAAAAAAACATCTGTTTTAACGGCTAAATTCAGAACATGATTTGATTTGACTGAACATGACGTGACATAACTTGACTTAACGTGACTTGACGTGACAGAAACGCTAACCTGAGGCTCGGCTCTTTCCAATTATGAACTGAGACATTCCTTGAAGATTTGGATTGGCTGGATGTTTAGAAACTTTAAGTGCATTTATGTGCTGGATACTATTTGTACATTCACATAATTTTCAATGCAGATGTAAGTTGCAATATTAAATTCATACGTTGGAGTGAGATAATCAACAAAATCTTGACCTCTTTCATCAAAATAATAAAAAAAAAGCCGGTAACACTTTATTTTACAGCGTCATTGTTACATGTAGTTACTGTAGTAATAACTATAAATTATGCATAATTACATGCACTTAACCCTAAACCCAACCCTAATCATATTCCTATAGTAAGTATATGCACTTAATATTACTCAGTACTTAAATGTATAATTACAGTGTAACAAAGACGCCTTAAAATAAAGTGTAACCAAAAAAGAGCGTTCGCCAGTAAAGAATGTTTCTAATTGCTATGGAATTAAGCTGGAATTCCAGGACGTTTGACAAATTAGCCCCAGAGCAGAAGAACCGGAGGTGTTTTATCATTGTTTTTCCTTGTCTTTCATTTATTTACAAGCTCTTTGTGTGCTGAAGTCTCTCCAGGTCTGAGAGCGAGAGCGACCCTTCAGTCCTTGTTAGTATGTATGGAGCAGATGATGTGTGAGCGAACCCTCCGCTGCACTCGTCACGCCGCTAAATTTTCAAGAGGCACGGCATGCTGGGAAAAAAAACGCAGGAACTGTGAGAGATAGCTGTGGTGTTGATCTCTTAAGAACATCATTGCCAAAAATCTCATTAGCTCACTGTTTAATGCACCGCTATCACGCAGTCTTTAAAAATCTCAGCCGACGAGCCTATAAAAAGAGCAAAGCTTTGTCATTAGTGATTCTTATTACAAAGCAAAAGTGACACACACACAGAGGAGCCCGTGATAAAATCCTGTCAAATAAAAAGCAATAACAATAAATCCACATGAAATTTAAAGGCCGTTTCATTTTCTGCTTTGTCGAAGCCGAAATGATCCAAGAGGCTTCTGATGTGGAGAAACACTTGCTGAGATCTTAGTTAAGTGACATTTACTGACATTTGAAGAATTTTTCCCTTACATATTTATCAGTACATTTCATCTCGACATCACAAGGGTTTGAGACTGTGATGCGATCGGCGGAGTGATCAGTCAAATCACATCGATAGTGAGCTTAACTGTGGATCATTTGTCATTACTTTAGCACAAAACACATTCAGTGATGACATCTTTCAACTTGAATTGAATTCTTTTATCACATTTAGACACAAACAGCACAAAAGCAGAGTTAAAATTACAAAGCAGAAGAAACATTTGAAATGCATGTTAACACCAGATATAACCAGCAAATATGGCACATCTTAGCAGATAATGTTTTGAACAACATAAAAATATATAAATAAAGACAAACTCATGAGAAAGATGACCAGAAAGTTTGAAGTAGTTTTAAAAGCTTGACTGTTTTGAAGGCCATCTAGTGGAACAAAGACTTGAGAGGTTGCATAGCTTGTTGCTATGCAGTTGCCAGGGTACTTAGGGTGCTTGCTAAGGTGTTGCTATGCGATTGATAGGGTATTCTGGGAGGTTAGTAGGAGTTTGCTAGTGTGTTCTTGACTGTTGCTAGGGTACAATGGAGTGTTGATGTGCAGTTGCTAGCAAGTGTTATTGCATTGGTAGCAAGTTTTATACTGTGCTGATTAATAAGTCATCAGTAAGACTCAAGACACACATAAAAACCAAACCTGAAGTCCCCACTGGGATGTGTTTAACCCCAGAACAGTTATTGAACCTTCAGGCAAAATATCTTTGTATATGTGCTTTTAGTTGAGTATCATATTTTATACATCAGGCTTTTCCGGCTCAAATAGTATGAATAGAGAGTCAAATAGTAAGAATATGGAGCTCAAACTAGAGCAAAAACACCTCAGAGCAAAAGTGAACTGAGCAAAAATATGCAATTTGGTGCAGATGCTGATATTTATATGGTCAAAAACTAACACAAAATTCTGACACTTGTAATGTAAACCAATGAGATCTTCATAACAGCATAGCAAATATTTACATAAAATGCATATAAATATCAGTCGTCACTCTATCTGCCAATAATACGTCTTGGTAAGATGATATTTAAATGTGTATGTTCTTTATAGTGCTGCTGATGAGGGCTAGATAAGATCCAGGTGTGCTTGAATAAGTGCCAGGGAGGATGTTGGGAAATGCAGTCTGTGACATAAAGTGAGCCAAGGTGGAGCCAGGAGCCTGCCTGACTGAGGTGGAGCCAATGGAGGTGGAGTCCAGACGGAGCCAAAGAGGAAATGAAGGTCTGATGGGCGATAGAGAGATCTAGTGCAGTGCCAAGACAAAGGCCCATGACAGAACCAATTGAGGGAGCCAAGGTGGAGCCAGGAGCCTGCCTGACTGAGGTGGAGCCAATGGAGGTGGAGTCCAAATGGAGCCACAGAGGAAATGAAGGTCTGATGGGTGATAGAGAGATCTAGTGCAGTGCCAAGACAAAAGCCCATGACAGAACCAATCGAGTAAGCCAAGGTGGAGCCAGGATCCTGCCTGACTGAGGTGGAGCCAATGGAGGTGGAGTCCAGACGGAGCCAAAGAGGAAATGAAGGTCTGATGCGTGATAGAGAGATTTAGTGCAGTGCCAAGACAAAGGCCCATGACAGAACCAATCGAGTGAGCCAAGGTGGAGCCAGGATCCTGCCTGACTGAGGTGGAGCCAATGGAGGTGGAGTCCAGACGGAGCCAAAGAGGAAATGAAGGTCTGATGCGTGATAGAGAGATTTAGTGCAGTGCCAAGACAAAGGCCCATGACAGAACTAATTGAGGGAGCCAAGGTGGAGCCAGGATTCTGCCTGACTGAGATGGAGCCAATGGAGGTGGAGGTCCTTGTGGAGCTAAGGAGGAGATTCTGATGGGCGATAGAAAGCTAGAGCAGAGCCAAAACAAAAGGCCCATGGCAGATCTGATGGAGGGAGTCAAGGTAGAGCCAGGAACCTGCCTGACCGATGTGTAGCCAATGGAGGTGGAGACCCAGGCGGAGTCAAAGAGCCAAGATCCAGAGTGGCTGTCAGGAACTGGCTGTATTTGGCAGTGGAGGAGGGAGAGGAAGGCTGACCGGGACGAAGATGTGATGAAGGAGACTTGGTGCTTGGCAACGAAAACTTGGAACTGGGCAGAGCCAATGGTGATGAAGACGAACCAACGGTGGCAACATGGCTTGAATGTAGGAGGGAATCAGGTTATCAAGGAGTTCTGAGACTTCAGGGGCGTGAGGATGAGTGAAACTCTACTCCACAATGTCAAACTCCACCAGCACTCCCTCAGGGATGATCATCAGTACCGGCTCACACACCTGGTCAAACTTGGCAGGCATCGGCTCTGGGTCTGCGGTGGGCTCTGGCTTGTGGTTCATGCTCCTGGACAAATGGCTTGGATGACTGGAAATACCAGTAGCTTGCAAGGTAGTCAGGAACATCTAGCTGGTAAGTAGCAAGGTAAGTAGTCTGTAGCATCAGACAAAGATTGAGAGCGTGTGTGTGCTGTATATAGTGCTGGTGATGAGGGCTAGATGAGCTCCAGGTATGCGTGTTTAGGTGCAAGTGAAGATGATGGGAAATGTCTGTGACACTTACATTTACTTCATAAAACTCCATAAAAAATTTCACTGCAAATAGACACGCGAAACAACCTGAAGGTGGACGTTTGTACAATTATACTAAAAGGCCTTTTACTTGGTAAAAAGGTCTAAACTATTAATCAGATGACACGTTGATCTTTTAGAGGCCTTAAAATGTGCACATCAAATATGATACACTAGCCATACAGCGCTCAGTATCCCTGCAGAACAGCTGGGAATCACTGCACGGAGGAGATCTGACTGTGTGCAGAGTGTTGCAGTGACAACACTAAATGCTCCTAATGCAAACAGACCCGCAGAACCTCTGAGTGATGAGGGCACTCACGTTTGACCCCGAGGTCCCGCTCTAATGAAGCTGGCTGCCAAAGGGTGTTAGAGAGGTTGGCGGAGAGACATGAATTGGCAGGCTGGAGTGACGCTCAACAACAATTACAGCAAACCCCGGGATGTTTTGTTTAACTATCATATGTTACTCAGCAAATGCAACAAAACAACATGCTAATTCTGGCGGACACATCAAAGCACTGGTGCAGGAGCACAACACCCCTCCAGTGGGCTCAAACAAACCTTAATTTCCCTTAACGCTCCTTAGAAATGAGAATAAATAATGGCTCTGAATTGCTGTTTGAAGTCAAATAGCTTATCTTTTCTTTCATTACACAAATTAATGTTGAATGAACCGATTTCAATGTCACTGCTTTGCAGTTAAACAAGCACTTTGTGTGGGTTTAAAAGAAATCACAGGAATATCTTGACCATAGGATTGTCCAGAGATGTCATGCAGCATTCTAGCCGTCAGCACATTTTATGATTTCATTTACGATTCACAGTGCTTAAAGGTGGCAAAAGTTATTTGAGGATGTGGATAACTAATGCCGTCAACTGAAAGGGAAAGTCAGGATTATGAAGCCAAGCATTTATTTCTTTTGAATATTGTGAATGAAGTCTTAATGAATCATTCGCAATAAGGCCGGGACATGATTTAAAGTAAATAAGAGAGATTATGTTCTGTCCTGTGTTGCTGCAACAAGATCAAACTCTTTTTCAATCTCTCTTCAGAATCGTGCAGAATACATGTCACCTCAAGATCCGGTCACAGTCAGCATGGCACATAATGCAGGAGAAGTAGAAATCCTGAAGGTTTTCAAAATTTCAAAAGGGCAGAAAACGTGAACATAAGAAGAAAATATACAGAAAACATACTTATAAATATGGTGCACCTACATTACCATGTGCTTTTTTCACATAAAAGACAGAAATATACCTCAAAGATAGGGATGGCTGACGCGAAACTAACGTTTCGACACAGTGTCGAGATCCTGAAGCGTAGATGTTTGGAAACACTGCTCCGAACTGTGATTCAAAACACCCATGTCACGTGACTACGGCTAAACGAAGCTTCTGCGCTTTTCGACAGGAGGCGTGCTCGCCGAGTCTGCGTTTGATTGACAGGGGCGGGAACAAATCACACAATCGCTCATCTGTCTCAACTCCCACAAAGTTTAAAAGAGGAGTTAACGCACCTTCACCTCGAGGGTTTTTGTGAGAGGAGAAAGATTTTGAGATAGCATTTACGATATAGTGACATTTATAATAAAAATCTGTAAAAAAAACAAACAAAAATGAGAACATTGTGGATTGATTTGTTTTATTATTTTTCATTTTCATGACCAAAATAACCTACTTATTATTATTATAGTTATATAATGAGGATGTTAAAAACGCACCACATTAACAAAAACACAACATTTTTATTTTTTTAAATGGCTTGTTGTCAAAGTTGTTTCAGATAACATGTGCAATTGACCACTAGGTGTCACCGTGGAGACGGTGTCGGTATAGTTTCGACACAATACGGCACATTCGCTTCGACTGTTTCAGTGTTTCATGAAGCCTCGCTCTGCCCATCACTACTCAAAGAATGCAAAAATAACGAAAATAAGCCCAAGGATGAATAAAATAGTACTATACACATTAGTATGGGTGGAAATACAGACATAAAAGATATAATTAAAATGAGGATTAAATAAAATTAACAGGATGACAAAAGAAACCTACCTCTTCCATTGAAACCAAAAGGGAAGAGGAGGAGAAGAAATTAGGTCATCATGTGACCACGCAACACTTAAAGGGGAAGCGCACCTTTAGATCAGGTATCATATAACAGAAGAATTTAGTGTGAATTATAACAATATCTAGTCATATACTTTGTATATCTGTTACACATGACTGAAAAAAAATTCAACTGTCTGCAAAGGTATGGCTTTATTATGTCTTATAAGAGAGCTTTTATTGGGTTTATTGGTAAACTTTGAGGCTATTTAAATGATTTCCTCCAAAGTCAAAACAAAAACGCAATAACTAACCGACACATAATCAATAACGAGAATCAATATCATACCACATGTGCCTCATCAGATCAATTCCGAATGAGCGCTGTGGAGCATTTATTAACATATGGCATCTCTCTAAATCAAATCTCTTCTCCGAGGTCACAACTTTGAGCCTGGAGATTTTGTGTCTTTTTGGAAAGTCGCTGTGTCTTCAGTCAGCTGGAGTCTAGATCTCCAGCACAGTGAAGCCCAAACATATTCAACCCATCTGTCCAATATATAGAACATTAAATTAGTGCCAAACACTGTCACCTAATCAGGATTTATGCGATACTCAAATGAAATATTCTCAACGTGAAGTCAAAGTGAGGACAGGGAGTGAAAACCCTGTCCTTCATCAAAGTCAAGCCTATTTTTTTCTCATTAAAACTTAACAATGGTGACATTGATATTGATTGCGACCTTTGAAGTACAGTAATTACAAAGTGCGCCTCAAAAGCAAAAGCAAAAAAAAAATACTCCCTCCGGGTTTGGGCCGCTTGACATGTTTGAATCAGAACGCAAACCAGGGCTAAAAGAATGATAAATGCTTTTGGTTCTGTATTCATGTAGTCTGTTTATTCCTCTCTTTGTTGGAATTTTACTCCTCGGGCTGATCAGAGAAATTTATAAAGGTATTTATAAAGAGTCCCTGTAAAAACTATTCTAAAATATAGTTTGTGTCTGTGTATAAGCCAATAAAGGTCCTGTGGAGATAAATAGTCCAGTGGAAATGCTACAAATACACTCGTTTTTTAACATGATATTTATTGGGTTCCACAGTTAAATATCATATCAGAACAAAATACAAGTTGATCTCAACAAACAGCAGGGGAAAAATAATTAGATGAGGTTTATCCATTTTGTCCCAGTGGTTATCCCAGTATTTTTCAAACTGTTTCTTCTAGTTAAAAGTTAGTGAAACACATAAGAAACATGAGATTAAAGTGGACCCAGTCCCACTCATTTCAGACTGACTGTCCAGGGAGAGTGTGGGGTAAAATGTGTCAGCTCCACTAAAAAAATATAATTTTTCGATTGTGACCATAGATAAAGTCGTGCATCAGCTGCCCGTGACTGAATGATGAGCATGCTTTTCTTCATCCTTTTTTTCCCCAATTAATGTGCATTTCTACATGATGTGACAAAAGATGAGGCTAGTTGTAACAATGGCTACACCTACAGTAAACTTTTTGTGATTTGTGTGTTGAATTTTACAGCAGCTACAGTTCTATCATGTTTCACATTCCGTGAACTTCTTCAGCAGAAGACGTGAAGTGGGAGGAAAAGAGACGAATGTCTCTCATTTTTCTTTTTCTCCCTTAACTTCCCGGACTATTATCTCAAAACCGTAACGATGAGCTTTAATTTATACAAAACACATCAACTCTGAGCCGACACCAAAGGTCAAAGACATAACAAGAAGTTCATCATGTCATGCTACGATTAATGTGTGTGGAGACCCTCTCAAAATGAAAAATTAAGTTCTCTGACATTTTGCTTAAGGTGTTCAGTGTTGCTAACTCAGACCAGCTTTACAGAACTTCCCAGAGAAGTGAAGATTTCGCCGAACAAAAGGATTTTCAGTTAATTGTGCTGAACAGAACTGTTCCTAATGTTCAAACAACTTGATGTTAACTCATGATTGTTACACACACACACACACCCCTGAATCATTACATACATGAAATGACGTTTACCTACAGACATTCATTCACAGTGGAGCACATTTGATGTACATGTTCATTTGGATGTACACGTTCAATACATGTTATTGCTGCTGCTGCAGGGCAAGTACGGGACTTGCTATTGCCGAAACACACGTTACGCTGCTGTGAGCAAGTAAGACATGCTGCTGCTGTACAAAATAGCATGCATGAATTAACCATAGCAGGTGGAGCTGGGGAAGATGGAGGGTTCCTGAAAGTGTGCTGCAACCGTTACAGCAAATGCTGACCCAGTAGGCTAGCTACTGATATAGAAAGAACCAATCAGTTGTGCCCTATAGAGAATGATGGGGTTGCAAGTAGCCTGCACCATCTAGAGTTTCATGACAGAACTTTGTATTTATCAACGCAAATACATAGAACATCAAAAATGGTAAACAGAAGCTCAACTGTTCTTGCTTGACACTCTAGAACAAGTAAGTTTTTTCTCTTGTGCATCAATGCACAGGGTTGGGGAGTAACGAAATACTAACTTAGTTACGTATTTAAAATACAAAATTTGAGTAACTGTAATTCATTTCAAATGGGTGGTAATCAGATTACAGTTACATCTGAAAAGTGTTTTAGATTACCAAAGTGATTACTTTGAATTTTAATGTCATTTAAACAGCGATTGGTGATTCTCTGACTCTGACCGTCTGAAAAGGCAGAGGGATCATAAAAATGTTGTTATTTTTATTTAGTTCTGTCCTGAACGAGACAAAATGACTGAATTTATAAAAAAAATTGCCCAAATGTCAACTGAACTGTCCTGTCATGACCTGATGATCCACGACTGTTTTCATGTTTTGTGAGTCATTTTATAATTCACTCGTCACTGCAACTTTTTCTCACAATTTGTTTTTTCCCTCACAATTGTGAGTTTGCTTTTCACAATTCTGACTTCTTTTTCTCAGAATTGCGAGATTTAAACTCACAATTGCAAGTTATAAAGTCAGAATTGGGAGATATAAACTTGCAATACTGACTTTTTTTCTTGCAATTGTGAATTTAGTATGAGAGTTTATATCTCATAATTCTGACTTTTCTCAATATTGCGAGTTTATATCTCATAATTCTGACTTTTCTCAATATTGTGAGTTTATATCTCATAATTCTGACTTTTCTCAATATTGTGAGTTTATTTTTCTTAATTTTGACTTTTCTCAATATTGCGAGTTTATATCTCATAATTCTGACTTTTTTCAATATTGCGAGTTTATTTTTCTTAATTTTGACTTTTCTCAATATTGCGAGTTTATATCTCATAATTCTGACTTTTTTCAATATTGCGAGTTTATTTTTCTTAATTTTGACTTTTCTCAATATTGCGAGTTTATATCTCATAATTCTGACTTTATAACTCGCAATTACAACTTTATATCCCACAATTTGGAGGGAAAAAAGTCAGAATTGTGAGATAAAAACTTGCAATGACCTTTTTTGTGTTTGTTCCACACTTATTAGTATTCCAAAGTATTCTAAAGTATTTAGATTAAGTTACAAAACTTGAGTAATGTAACGAAATACGTTACAAATGACTTTTTAAAGCAAGTATTTTGTAATCTGTATTGAAATACATTTTAAAAGTAACATACCCAGCCCTGTCAATGCAATAATAATTTATTCATGCTGCGGTGCCGGTGTAGAACTATGGACTGTCAATCAGTTCATCATGGAACTACTACATCAACATCTATCTACAGCACAAGTCTCATTGATAAAAATTCATTCAGTCAGCAAGACTCATTCCATGTTTACCTAAACATTCCACTGCATCTAATGATAACACTATTTACTTGAATGATCTTAATCCACCACCTCTGAAGATACATTGAAGTTAAAGCATCTAAAATCTGAAAGTTTAGCAATGTTAAACTCTTGGCTCTTACTTTCCGCAAATTGCTCGCATGTTTCAGAGTGTAGACGGTGTAGAGAGCTCCAGCAGAGCCCTGCGGTTGTGCCCTGAGGAACCGTCTGCATCTCGGCTTTGTTATTTTTATGTTCTGTACGAGAGGAAGTGGGCAGAACGAACAAACTGAAAAGCTTCTTCCAGTCACCGTACTTCACTCCGAGAACCGCATGACTCAGACGAGGAGAGAGATAAACAAAAGAGAGCCGTTAATCCGGTTTCTCTCGCTGCCTCATATCTGTTTTCTGTTCTTTCAACGCCTGTCATTCAGTGCGTCGGATTCAAGGTCATTTCTTTCAGCTTCTGATGGGTCGCTAAATGACCTTCGCTTTTAACAGCATTGACTCACTTGTAAGGTTTTCTTATCTCTCGAATCTGACATTCTTGCGCTTGGCATCAGTTTAACCAACAGAGATGGTAATGTCATGGCATCGTATCACTACATGTATGATCACCATCTAAGAAGTACTTCAGATCATTCTGCATTTGAACTGTCAGAACACAGGTGTTTCTCAGGCACTTTTCTCCATCACACGTCTCAGAATTCACACGATCTTTGAGTCATTAACAGTCACGTGACCTCAGGGTTTAGTGCATCCACTATATTTTTCAAATGAGAAGACACCTAAGCTGTGTCCGAAACCGCCCACTCGTTCACTCGTTCACTAACCCCTATATAGTGCACGGCAGTTGAGCGCACTATATCAGCAAAGAGTGAACGAAAATGAGTGAGCGAATTCGGACGCTGACGTTAATAGCATGCGCCAGACAATTTCGTCATTAACATTTCCTATACCCATTTAAAATGAGCTGCCTAACATCCTCATCCGTCCCTAAAGCAAATAAAAATTCGTCAATACATCATATTCCAAGACGTAGGCGTAATAAATACTTATTTCACTAACATATGAGAAAAATCCACCAAATTATCATATGATAATAAGTATATATATATATATTATGATATAAACCTGTATCATTTCGCTTCAAAATATCTTTACAAAGACGTTCTAATTAATAAAAAATGACACTTACATTTGTAGAAGTTGCCGCTTCCCGTATTGCCGTCCGCCATATTTATTTTTCTTTCACGCTCGATCGTCTCATCGCGTTGGATTTTGGGTAACGGCGCTTTAATGAGCGTACATCGAATGTACACTCAAAATCAGAGAGGATTGTGGGTAAAAGTAGTGAACGAATGTAGGGAATGCAGTCGTTCACTCAGAACTCGGACGGCACTACAAAATGATATAGTGCACTATATAGTGGATAGGGAGCGGTTTCGGACACAGCTCTACATTATATCAAGCATGATGTCATGTTTTAGCACATTCTAATAACAAACTAACTTTGTTAGAATGTCGGCAACATCACACCAGTTTAAACCAGCTTGAAAAGCCATCTGAAGGTTTGAAGGTGAGGTGGACCTTGTGTCTTGATTTTATTTTGAGTTGTTGCTAGGGTACTTCACTACAATTTAGTTGCACAGTTGTTCTGGGTGGTTTATATATAGCTGTTAGGTTGTTTCTAAGGTATTCTGTGTGGTTGCTATTTTTTGACTACCCACTAATGGAAAACTGTCAATTAAAAAAGACAGAACACACTAAAGGCTTGTTCACACCAAGGATTGAGGACAATAATGACAACTGTAAGTCTAAAGTTTTAAAGCCGTCATGAAACAGAAGTTGTACTAATCTTTTCTTCCATATTGTGGCGTACATCCGATTGAAACGGCTTCTGGAACAAGAACAAATGTAGGGCGGGGCTTGATTTTGTCCGTGTGGAATTGATTGGATGGTGGTGGTTTGCTATTGGTGGATCTCATGTGACTGACAGGTTGCCCCACCCTCATCATCAGAGAAGAAAAGTCACTGCATTTCGACTTATAATAAACAAAATATCAAACAGCAACACCTGCAGGTGAAGTTACAATGGGAGGCTTGCCTCCTCTGATCCCATTGACTTTTAACAGACACCCTAAAGTGTGCGCTGGGTTTAGTGGGGGGTAAATGAGAATGAATAGGGGAAAGTCAGGTGAGAGAGGGTGCAATGCCTCCATCGCACTATGATTGGATATGTTTGGTTCGTGCAATACTCCCATCTCTTGTTTCGTGCACGTTCTCGAACCGACCTGAATGAAGATGGGGTAATGGGGAAGATTAATTAAAAAGTAAATAAACAACTCAGTCACTTATATATCACTGCTTTATGTCCCATCAAAATCAAACTTGAAATGGCCTGAAATATGATGACTGTGGGGGTTTTTATTGCGCAATCAGCCTGGGGAAATTAAAGATTCATCTCCGTGTATGTGAGCAGTGTGCACAAGCTTGACTGCTGAAATTAAGTTGTCTACTAAAAAGAAAGCTGAACAAATAAAAGATATTGTTTAAATTGCAATTGCCTTTAGTTATTTTGGAATAAATGTAAAAATATGTAAAAACACTGACTTGAAATTTATTCTTGGTTTTAATTAATAGAATATTACATAGTGTAAAAGTACAAAGTTGAATTGCATTTAGTTTTATGTGCTATGTTTATTTAACCAGGAAAATTAAGTGCAACAGGGACATACATTTACATTTGAGATATATATATACATATATACATACATACACATATATATAAATAAATAAATAAATTGAGGACTTTGCCTCCTCAATATAGTTATAGGTTATATCTTGGTAACACAAAAAGTTTTTGTTTATTAATTAACTATATTATTTAACAAACTAACAATTAAACAAGCTTCAATACAATCTTAGTTTATATTAATTTCAACATTTACTAATACATTATTCAAATCAAATGTTGAATTTGTTCAAATTATTACATGAACATGAACTAACAATGAACATCTGTATTTTTATTGACTAACATTAACAAAGATTTATAAATACTGTAACAAATGTTTTAGTTAGAAATATCATTAACCAACGGAACCTTATCGTGAGCAGAAGCTTCAGCAGAAGTTACAGCCAGAAAAAGGTTATGAATTCTGAGCCACGTTTCTACAATAACCGTATGTTGGCTTTGTCAAGACAGCCTAATGATTTGGATGCGGCACCGTTTCAGAAGGTAATCTCACATGATCTTACTGTCCACTTGCTGTCCAGAATCCATCAAGCTTAGCCCACATCTCAGCATGTAACCTAGCAACATGAGCAGATAAATGAAGCCTGCCTCAGTTGTTGCCGTGCCACAGATACAGTAAATACTGTGTGTGTGGGTGATTAGTGAGCTTTAGGAGGAAAGGGTCTTCTGAAACGCTCAGTGTGCTTCATGCCAGCACACTCCGCCAGCTGAATCACCCTGATGCAGATAATTACAACACTAACTACCATCGCTGGAACGAGTTCCCATCTCACAAGACATCTGTGGTTGTTTAAGCAAAATAATCTCTTGACACTTTTTTGGTTTTGCATGCAGAGAACATTACGGATGGAAGTAGGGTCAATGCAGGTAAAGCAGGACACATGAGCTCTATCATTCTAAAATGAGCGTAAAAGTTTAACTTAATCAAGCGCAGATGTTATTGATGTAGCCAACGGCATCATTCAACTGATCAGAAAGTGTCTCACTTTAGTTGAACCCTGTGAACCGAAGCTACATCGTCGATTATCCAGTATTAGCCTACATTAAACTGCCATTCCTTCTCATTTTCTAATCATTTTTTATACAATTAAACAAGAAATCTATTTGCTAATTATTGCAAACAACACTGAATGAAGATATTGTATAATGAATAAAGTCCATGTATAGTTGTGTAAAGCCTGGCCAGATAATAAAAAGTGTAAAATCTATACAAAAAGAATTATATATTGACCTGATATTTAGAAAGGGCTCATGCATCTAATTTAAAGATGTAAGATTCAGGGAAAAGTCAAACACTGCAAACTGTTCTTTCATTTCCAGGTAAATTTGCAGATAAAATGAGTCAGTTTTTATAGGCATAAAACCTCAACCATATATTCTGCTGAATTATTAATGTATGAGACCATAGAAGTGCTTTGGCTAAAGATTTACCATGAATTATGAAATTACTCAACATGCCAGCGGTGGGGTAAAGTGTGTTGGGTGCTTTGGGGTAAGATGTGCCAGTGGCATTCATTATGAGTTCACTACATTCAAACAGGGCTGGGTTGGGGTATGTTACTTTTAAAATGTATTTCACTACAGATTACAAAATACATGCTTTAAAAAGTCATTTGTAACATATTTCGTTACATTACTCAAGTTTAGTAACTTAATCTAAATACTTTAGAATACTTTGGAATACTAATAAGTGTGGAACAAACACAAAAAAGGTCATTGTGAGTTTTTATCTCACAATTCTGACTTTTTCCCTCAGAATTGTGTGATATAAAGTTGCAATTGTGAGTTATAAAGTCAGAATTATGAGATATAAACTCGCAATATTGAGAAAAGTCAGAATTATGAGATATAAACTCGCAATATTGAGAAAAGTCAGAATTATGAGATATAAACTCGCAATATTGAGAAAAGTCAGAATTATGAGATATAAACTCGCAATATTGAGAAAAGTCAGAATTATGAGATATAAACTCGCAATATTGAGAAAAGTCAGAATTATGAGATATAAACTCGCAATATTGAGAAAAGTCAGAATTATGAGATATAAACTCGCAATATTGAGAAAAGTCAGAATTATGAGATATAAACTCGCAATATTGAGAAAAGTCAGAATTATGAGATATAAACTCGCAATATTGAGAAAAGTCAGAATTATGAGATATAAACTCGCAATATTGAGAAAAGTCAGAATTATGAGATATAAACTCGCAATATTGAGAAAAGTCAGAATTATGAGATATAAACTCGCAATATTGAGAAAAGTCAGAATTATGAGATATAAACTCACATACTAAATTCACAATTGCAAGAAAAAAAGTCAGTATTGCAAGTTTATATCTCCCAATTCTGACTTTATAACTTGCAATTGTGAGTTTAAATCTCGCAATTGTGAGAAAAAGAAGTCAGAATTGTGAAACACAAACTCACAATTGTGAGGGAAAAAACAAATTGTGAGAAAAAGTTGCAGTGACGAGTGAATTATAAAATGACTCACAAAACATGAAAACAGTGGAAAACATGAAACTCAACTCCTCTTTTTCAGACGGTCAGAGTCAGAGAATCACCAATCGCTGTTTAAATGACATTAAAACTCAAAGTAATCACTTTGGTAATCTAAAACACTTTTCAGATGTAACTGTAATCTGATTACCACCCATTTAAAATGTAACTGTAATGAAATACAATTTGTATTTTAAATACGTAACTAAGTTACTTGTATTTTGTTACTCCCCAACCCTGCATTCAATTATATCCTGCAAGGTAAACCTTTTCCTAACATGAGGTGAGCCTAAACTTAAAGCTCATATCTGCATTGCGGTGTGTTATGGCTCCTGATTTTACCTGACATGGCAGGCACCCTGAAATCTAATTAGGTGTATTAGTTTAATCTCATTTATTCAAATTGAGCAGAAAGCGGCACAGCTTGAGTCTAAACCTGAGAGGTTCCTGGCAGAGTTTCAGTCCGATGCGAGTACGAATGGAAGATCTTCTTACCGATGACATGAACTCTGTGGTCTGGGAGGTCGGCTATAATTTATGATCCCAAGGACTTGAGCATCATCAAGAATTTGGGACTTTGCTCTAACCTAAAGGAAATTAATCTGCTGCGAGAGTTACTATTCTCATTACTAATATAAAGGATTGAATTTTCTTTCAAATATTTTCACATTCTCATCGAGTGGACAACAGAGAGCTGAAGTTATCGCCATGGCAACCAGAAACACTGGAATCTCTGCAATTTCATCTGATTGCAACAAACTACCAGCCACTTTTAGTGTTATTGAGCCTAACAGCTGAAACCCGACGCACGTGACGTGATGTGTGTGAAATTTAAATCCGTTCAAATCCGTCTTCACAATTATATGATGAAGAGCAAAGCATATAAGTGTGTAGTATATAGTATATAAAGTTCTCACTTTTTGAGTTTCTAAAGAAATGTTAGGTGTTAAATGCGGGTCGGATGTTTTCTCAGAGGTTTCTGCTTATGAAAGTCATAATGCAGTCAGGATTAATAAACCAGTGCAAGATGATGTCACTTCCTAGAGGGCGGAGCTAAACCTGCAGACCTACACAAGCTGGCAGAAAAATAGAATTATTAAGAATAAAAATTGAATCACTCTGAAAAAAAAACAAAAAACTCTCGAGGACAATTGTGTTTTTTGCTGGGCTGTGACATAAACGCAACACTTGCGCTATTTTTGGCCTGCATGCGGCGACTCTGTCTCCTCTAATTTATGTCTACACAAAAACTGCTTGTGTGAACAAAGACCAAACTGTTTATTAACCGGTGGCGACAGCAGTTTCATGCGAGCAGGTCTGTTCCTGAGAGAAGCAGCAGTGTCGCACATTTGCCGATCTGTCCAGATGTCAAAGAGAAATGCTATCTTCACACAGAAATGCAAGAGAGACGAGGGTGAGAAAGAGGAGTGATGAGAGAGACACAATGAGTGTGATTTACCCACACGCGTCCACAATAAAGCCATGACCAGCTGGATTTACACGATCCACTAACGAGACATCCACAGTAAAATACCGCATTTGATTCACTGAGACAGCAATGAGATTGAACGGAAAGCAAATGGAGACTTTTTCTGAAGTTTCCTGCTTCTCAAATGTTTGTCTTGAGACCCCATTAAACTCACATTTTCAGAAGAGATGTCAAATGAATGTTCACTTATTCCAGGTCTGCTCGCTGCAGTATTGTCAATAAATATCATGAGACTTTTCAGTATTTTAACGTTTACTGCAAGAAAGAAATATTCTGATGTGCTGGACAATCAAAATCTTGTCAAAATTCAATTGGGACGAATTCTTCTACGGATGTATTCCATTATTTGCGGACACTCTACACAGAAATTACTAGTACATTCCAAAAATAATTATGAAATACATTTAATTGTACTTGAAATTTTGAAGGTTGAAAGTACTATATCAATCTTTTTTTTAAAATGTACAACTTCTATGTCAATGTTTTTGTCACATGTAGGTCATGTTTAGTTTTTTTATCATGTCTTGTCTAGTTTATAAGTCTCATTCAGACTGTCAGTCCAGATCTGATTTTTGTGCACATCGGATTAAAATTCGATCAGATTTAGCAAGTGTGAACAGCAAAAAAAAAATCACTTGAAATGCCATTTTTACAAATCCGATTCGAGATACGTTTATATGTGGTTTGAAATCCCATTCGAATCTAATTTCTGGAAATCCGTTTTTGTCTGACTGCTCTGATCAGAGTTTGCGTGTTTATCTGACGTTCTCACGCCGCATAAAATGTAAACGTCAGACGTTGCCGAAAGTCACTGCAAAAACAAGGTTGAGTTGTTGCAAAGTGCCGGACAAGTAAAAAATATAAAAGACATGTTTCGAAACGGTGGAGACGACAGCACGAAACGTTTCTGCCATAGAAACCAATGCAGATCTTCTGGAAAACGAAAAGAGTGGCATGGACCCAAATCAGATCGGAAATATTATTTATAAAATTAAGTTAGATACATAAATAATAACAGTGGGAACGACTGTTAGCATAGTTTCATTGTCACTGTCGTTCTCATTCATTTGTTACTATGGTTTCTGATTTGTTCACACCTGTTCTCTGTTCTGTTGATCATCACTCCTTGTGTATTTAAATTTTCCTCTGTTCGTTGTCTTGTGTTAAAGTTATGGTGGCTGTGTTTCCTTCTGTGTTTAGTAAAGTTATTCCTGATCACTCATTCGATGTCACGGATCATCTGTTGGATTATCTATACAGCGTTTTATTTTATCTATTTTTTTTGTTTGTGTATGCGTTCTGTGCATTTTAGTCTTGCCTTAGCTACCTTTTGTTCTGTTGAATCTGTGTTAGAGAAAATCTGATTTAAAACTGTAACGCAGTTCTTAAGTACGGGAAGAGGGAGGCGGGAGCCGGCGAACGTTCAACATAACTTTTAATCAAATAAATAAACAAACAAACAACAAAACAAAAGTAAAATGGCGGCAGTTCTTCAAGGAGACTGCCGCCCACACAAACATAATAAAACACAAAATAAATCCAAGCCTGGTCCTCTCTCGTCCTGTTGCCGCTCCTCTTTTATGCTTCCGGGGCTCCTCCGTGAGAGATACGAGACCGGTGCAGCGCACAGGTGGCGCTCATTATCACTCACGTCACCAGCCTCGCGCTGTTCCCTCACGGCTCTCAACACTGTGCTCAGAACTGCTGATGATCTCAATATGAACTCAAACATTTCTCATCAAACGATCTGAGCTGCTGCAGATTCAATTATAGCTCTAAAATTATGATATTTTGGTCTTTTATGTCTTCGGAGAAATTCAAGGAGAAACATCTGAGACAAGATCTGATCTCAGAGGAATAAAAGGAGTGGAGATGTTAATCAGTTTAGTATGATTTGTGAGAAGTGAACAGCATGTGTGACTCAGCTTGTGCTACTAATATAAGTGACAGTCCATGTTCACAGGTGTCTATATATGGTAGAATATACTACCTGATGGCTAACGCTTACATAAGCTCTCTCTGATCAGAACAAGATGTTCAAATCAGCACAGAATTGAACTCTTTCAAAGCATCATCGTTTAACTTGAATTCAAAGCCACATACAGTACAGTGTCCATACGAACAATCTTCCTGAAGAAAGCGGAGGTGAAATGATCTGCTCAAGGTTGCATAGAAGATTAGAAAAAATGTAGAATTTGTATCTGCTCTTTCTGTTCAACTTTGTAACATTTCAAAACAATATTTTGATCTATCTGACTTCCTGACAATATGTTGTATTATTACACGTCTCTCTGAAATACTCGATTGTGGCTAGTCAGAAGATTCTGCAGTCAAATATGAATTATGCTAAACTGTGTCAGCTCAAAATCAACATCCTGGTAGAGATATTTTGATGATTTTTACGTTTTTACAATAACATTCACACTGAGATTCAGGATATATAATATTCAGAATTTTTAGTCTCATTGACTAAAGATCAGTTGAATTTGTAATGTTGGGAGTAACGCATTACAAGTAACGTTGAGTTACGAATAAAATAACGCATTTCTTTTAAATTTACAACAAAACTATCTCAGTTACTTTTTCAAATCTGTCCTCACGTTGAGAGGAATCGTGAGTAAGTGCGGAGGCGTTGTGTGTGAACATGATGGGTATTGTAAATCTAGACTAAATGTGAGAAGGCATTTACTCATCTCACACACACACACACACACATTCAATATTCATCAAAATGAGTAAAAACAGTGAAATGTAAGCGCAAATTATTATGCAAACCTGCAAAAATGAACTGTTAGGCTAAATGATATACAAAAATACTTTAGGTATTTAATATGTGTGTAAGTGTGATCCAGAGAAGGAACATATGCACAAAAATCATGTCAACGGCTCTCTTCCAGATGTGAAATATATAAATCACAAATCGCAGCTGAATGATTTCAGAGCTCCACCTTGTAAACGCCGCCTAATTCATGTCATTAACGTATAAAAGAGCACCAGTCAACGTCCAAATGCTTTACTAAAGAATGGAGAGCGGCAAGAATTGCTTAGATTACCCGCAGAATTATCTGCCACAAGGAAAAGTTTGTTCGCCTGCTCAAACCCTGACATGGCGCTAAGCACTTTTCCACGTCAAAGAGCGTTTTTATAAATATGAATGTTGGCGTGGATTTTAGCATACACACACACTCTAAGATCAAATTTGTGCATACGCACGTTTTATAAAGTGTGGCGAGCAGGGCGGGCGAGAGCCATGAGGGAACGGCGCGAGGCCGGTGAGGCAAGTGATAATGAGCATCACCTGCGCGCTACACCGGTCTCGTGTCTCTCAAGGAGGAGCTCCGGAAGCATAAAAGAGGAGCGACGACAGTGAAGGACGAGAGAGGACCAGGCCTGGACTTTATGTCGTGTTTTATTTTGTTTGTGTGGGCGGCAGTCGCCGTGAGGAACTGCCGCCCTTTTACATTCGTTTTATTGTTTGTTTATTTATTTATTAAAAAGTATGTTGAATGTTCGCCGGTTCCCGCCTCCTTCTTCCCATAGTTACGAACTGTGTTACGTAAAGGATGCAGCACATTTGTGTTTCTTTTTGTTGTTGTTTTTGATGAAGTAAGAGTGTCCCTTTCTATATCTATCGTCTTAGGCTGAACTTTCTTCCTCTGTGGTTTGTAATCTGCACACCTGAGAGGTTTGTTTGAGCTGTAAATGAGTTAAGTGTGCATTTCAAAGTGGTTAATGGCTTAAACATTGGCCAAGTTTAAATGAACATGCAAACTGTCAAGCACTGTAGCACTTTAATTATTATTTCTCAAATTCTCCAAAAAGTGTGAAGTGGATGTTTTTCAGTGAGAAGACACGCTTCACAACTTATGCAGAGAATTATCACTTGCAGTGAATGGACTTAAATATGTGAAGTGTTCATTTCAAACGCTTACTGTAAACTCTGAGAAAGATGATGCATGGTACACGACTGTGAGTATACATTATAGAGGTTTACATAATAAAAACAAATACTAATACGCTGCAGGGTGGGTCAGTTTAGATCATTGCACTGGCTGTACCCTCAACATCGCCTGCAATGCCTAAAGCTTCAAAAACCCAAGGTTGTAGAAAGAATCCTTCACAACTTTTCACATGCAGAGTGCAAACACAAATACATACGGGGATGTTTGAAATATCTGCGGGTAATGAACTGAATCGGCACTTTGAAATACTGGCACTGTAGAAAGTCATTAAAGTGTTCAAATTTCAGTGTTGACTTTTTGGGTTTTACTTCAGCGTTGTCCCTCTCGTCACATCTTTAGATGTTTTAACCCCTGATGTGTGTGAAATGTAGAAGTCCTGCTGTCTTTAGTTTCTTCTGTCTTACGGTTGTGAGACACAGAGAGCACTGTAACTATGACACGTGTCTGAACCACATTATTTGCGGGGGCCGTTAATGAATTCTCATTCGGTGGTGTAACCAGTGGAAACGAGGGGAAGGGAAGGCTGATCTTTTTGAGGAGGGCGACACAAAAAGATCTTCAAAGGGCCTGAATTTTGATCAGAGATTCATGAGTTTTGGAGAGGTATCCAAGGCAACAATTTCAAGAAGGGTGATATGAAGCTGTTGAGATGAAATTAAAAACAAATTTGTTCCACCGATGATGACGGCGACATGGCGTGCGGCTGCTCATCAAGAGCAACAGCGATCACAGTCAAGAAGGGCGGAGAGCAGTGTGGGATTTCCATGAGGCTTCCAAATCAGCGGCTTGAGTTTCACTGATCGCTCTGATATTGTGTTTTAACAGTCGAGGATGAATCATCTTACGTGGGTGAATCACTTAAACACAGTTTATAAAGCGCCAAGCAGCAAAGGTGAAACACACAGGAACTGGTCTCTTCAGTCGAACCGGCTTTATTCTTGATCTCTGCGCATCACTGAAAATACTGGTTTCTGTACGCAATGGATTAAAACATTCAGTGCGTTCATGTTCCTGTGTATTACACTATTGCTGATAGTTGAGAGCATATTGAAATTAATTGAACACAGGATGTGAATGAAGGCCATTCAAATTCTACAACGCCTGAGAAACCTTCTACAAACGCCTTTTTAACAGTGGTTAAAAGGAATTCAAATGTTTTGATAATTTACTCACCGCCATGTCACACAAGATATTTGTCTTCAGTCGAAAAGAAATTAAGGTTGAGGAAAACGGGTTGAAGGTCCAAATGTCAGTTTCAGTGCAGCTTCAAAGGATCTTCATGATCCCAGACGAGGAATAAGAGTCTGATCTAGAGAAACCATCCGACATTCACATTCACAAACACAATAAAGGTCATTGCAAGTTTTTATCTCACAATTCTAACTTTTTCCCTCAGAATTGCGTGATATAAAGTTGCAATTGTGAGTTATAAAGTCAGAATTATGAGATATAAACTGAAAATATTGAGAAAAGTCAGAATTATGAGATATAAACTCACAATATTGAGAAAAGTCAGAATTGAGATATAAACTCACAATATTGAGAAAAGTCAAAATTATGAGATATAAACTCGCAATATTGAGAAAAGTCAGAATTATGAGATATAAACTCGCAATATTGAGAAAAGTCAGAATTATGAGATATAAACTCGCAATATTGAGAAAAGTCAAAATTATGAGATATAAACTCGCAATATTGAGAAAAGTCAGAATTATGAGATATAAACTCGCAATATTGAGAAAAGTCAGAATTATGAGATATAAACTCGCAATATTGAGAAAAGTCAGAATTATGACATGTAACTCATACTAAATTCACAATTGCAAGAAAAGTCAGTATTGCAAGTTTATATCTCCCAATTCTGACATTCGACTGAAGAAAGACAAACATAAACGTCTTGGATGACATGGGGGTGAATAAATGATCAGGAAATTTGAATTCTAAAGTGAACTAATGCTTTAAACATTTTCATTTAAACAACCAACGTTGAACGTACCACTCAGCATTTCTTCGTTTCCACAGTCAGTCAGGGCTGAACCTCTTGCACGCTCTCCTTCAGCTGTAACCCTCTTGCTGTGAACATGTATTCGCCCAGAAGCTCTGAGATTTCAGCTCAACCTCATCACCGATGACCCAGAGGCACTTCAAAGCTTACAAGTGTCTTAAAATACTTTTATACACTAGTCATTTTTCCAGTACAACTACTTTTGACTACTGGAAATGCTGACAAAACTTTCTTCAAACTGTTTCATCTGTTAAAATATTTATCTTCTGTCCTGGATTAGAGATCTGATCATGGCCTCAATCGTGATGTTACAAAGTGTGATGAGTTTTGATACTCCATTTTTCAGTGTCTGAATTATTTTCTGATTTGCCAGCACAAGTTAACTAGCAGCCAGCTTAATTTGAACCATCTGACACCTAATAAAACAGCTTATGGACATTTGAAAATGAATGACATTTCTGATCTTCAAAAGGTCATTTCCATTATAATGAAATATAAAACAAAGTGTGCTTTCGTGTGTTGATTGTTCTGTTGGAGTGAATGTTCCATCTTAAAGGGGTCATGACATTTTTTATTATTTTAATATGTTCCTTGAGGTTCACTTATAATGTTAATGAATTTTTGCACAAATTCCATCCATTGCACTGTTACGACACCAGACACCTGGCCTCTGCAAAATGCTTTTATAATTATTTTGAAGAGGATGTTTTCCCACTCCCAACTCCTCTTTCAAACTCATCCAGTCCGTCAGCCCTCCCTCCGCTGGTGAACTTCAGCTCCTCGGCTCCTCCTCTGACACTTCTCCACTGTGTGGATTAGCTTCGTGTCTTCTGTTCTCCAGCATCGCCCAGGCAAATGGATCCCCCGGCTCCACCTCCAGCCACGGGTCCTGTCGCTCCACCTTGGTCCGTCGACCTGTTGGCTCCACCCTCCCTCGGCTCCACTGAGCTCACTCGTCCCTCCGGTTCTGCTTTGGTCAAACACCATCCTGCCTACGCCATGGACATCCAAGCTTTCCACTGCACTCCGTCTCTCAACCCCTCCGGCTCTGACTGGCTCTACCTCGCTCTTCAGTTCCACCAGCTTCACCTCAGTCCTCTGGTACCATGGATGCTTGTTATAGTGGTTTCGCCTCGGCCTCCAGAACCATTGGTCTCGGCCGGTCCCCATCTGCACGTAGGGCTCCACCTCCATCGGCTTCATCTCCATCAGTCACCCCTCGGATGGCGTCAGCAAAGTCTCCACCATGGCTCCTCCCTCCGTCAACTCCACCGTGGGCTTTCATCCTGGATGAGCTCTGGTTCCCAGCCCGGCTACTCCTACTCTTGTACTCCTGGTCTCTCCACCTGTAATCTCACCTAGTTTCCTGCCTTAAAAGCTCCATGTCCACCTCCAGAGCCACCATACTCTCTTCTCAGTTGGACAGTGATGCGTGGGGGACGGTACGTTGGGAGTGTAATGTGTAGTTCTGTTTTGGTTGTTGTCTGTGTTCTGTACCCATGGTTATTCATTGAGTTTGCATGCGTTTCTAAGCTATGCTAATCATTCTCCATGTATTTAAGCCCCGAGTTTCATTAGTTCGTCTCGTTTACGTGTGTTTAAGGGTGCGTTCACACTTGTCATGTTTGGTTCGATTAAAACGAACCCTGATGCGATTGCTCAGTTAGTGCGGTTCGTTTGAACACATGTGAACGCTGCCATCCGAACCCTGGTGCGCACCAAACAAGCGCTAAAAAGATGGGTCTCGGCCCGCTTCCAAACGAACTCTGGTGCGGTTCGATTGATATATGAACGCAACACGGACCAAAGACATGTAAACGAACCAAAAACAGGACGTGATGTCACAAGATGCGACGCTACGAGTCAGCTGATTTGAAGATCGTTGAATCCAAAATGAGTCGAGGGCAAACGTGGAGCAACGAGGAGGTGAAGTTTCTGTTTCTGTGAACAACGGAGGAAATCCTGCTGCTGTTTTGAATGTTTTGAACATTTTATGAGCTCTTCGTGAGTTCTCAGCTGGTAAAAATAAAGCACATGTTCACGCATAAAATGATGGTGTTTAATCCAGAACACAGCGTTGTTTTGAATGTTCGGTAAGCGAGCTCCGTCGCCAAATATACGTCATAAAAGACGACCAATCAGGTCGTGACCGTATGCCTAAGCCTTTGGTTCGGTAACTTCAGGTTCGCTGTTAAAAATGCCAGTGTGAACGCTAAGAGGACCAGGACTATATGATTTGTTTTTGTTTTTTGGTCCAGACCAAACCAACCAAACTACAAGTGTGAACTAAGTGTGGTTAACTGCGGTTTTGCTGAAGTGATCGTTGAGTTTATTAAAAACTACTTCCATGAATCACTTTGTGCCGTGCGATTTATTATAGCCACACAGATATTGTTACGGACCGGAGGCAACAAGTATATCGCAAGTGCTTTTGTACACTTCCTGTCAACCCGATGCTGAGTGCATGTTTCTTGTGCGTCTGTTGTTGAAGCATCGGCCCCGAGGGGCTTCTGAGGGCCTCCGTGTGGTCCGAGCTCCTTGTCACGGTTTCTCTAACCGCTCTCTATTAATCTCTGCGTTCTCTCGGCTCTGAATTCAAATGAATGAGCATTATGGGCCGCTGCGCTGAGGGGCTGTTACAGAGGCCGGTGTTAGTTATTCAGTTCATTCATGACAGGACCCTCAGACTAACACACAGGGGAGTTTCTGCAAGGAGCCAGAGACTGAAAAAACACGGACAGAAATAAATATACAATCTGACTATTAAGATGTGTGTAAATCACTAGAGTAACACTGTCCAACAGCGACACCAGCAGATGAACTTCTAGAGAGAGACAGACATTTATTTTGTTTCAATGTAATTTGGTCAACCCGTTGTGAACTGAGGTATGTAAATTAAAACAAAAAGTATATATATTTTTCCATTTATTACACGAGATGTGTTGAAATTGGGTAGTTTTGGAGAAAACGTGTTATTTTTCAAGAACCCCGTTTATAAAATATTGAGTAGAAAACTCGAGAGAAACGAATGTACACACAAAAAACATGCGAACGCCTCTTTCAGATGTGAAATTTATGACTTGCAAATGATCCTGAAACTGTGCGCAGATGAATAAACCCTTCTCCGCCTAGTAAACTCAATTCAATTCAATTTAAATTTATTTGTATAGCGCTTTTCACGATACATATCGTTTCAAAGCAGCTTTACAGAGAACGGATGTCAACATTACAATTTAAAGAATACAGTTAGCAAATAACATAATTTAGTTAATTCATTTACAATCAGAGTTAGCAGTTTAACTGAAGTTGGAAGCAAAGAGCTCCCGGAAAATACATTACATTAACAATAATTAGGATATAGAATTGGGCAATGTGCATGTTGATCCAGATGATTGCGTCTTCTGAAGTCCTCGCAGGAACTGGCGCCGTCTCTTCACAGGTGATGATCATCTGAGGTCTTCTGAAGAGGCTGGATCTGGACTAAACGCCCCCTAATTAATGTCATTAACATATAAAAGAGCACCAGTCAATGTCCAAATGCTTTACTTGAGAATGCCGAAAGCCAAGAATTGCTTCGTTTCCAAATACCTGCAGTACTCCGACTCTCTGCTGCAAGGAAAAGTACGTACTGTACGTCTACTCAAACCTTGATGTTTTCATAAAAATGAACATGGAGTGGATTTTAGCGCACACACACACACACTCTCTAAGATCTAACCTGTGCGTATACACGTTTTATAAAGGAGGTCCCTTTTCTTCTTTTTTCTCCATTGTAGTATATATTAATAATTTGAACTCTTTATGGATTTATACTTTTTCATGTTTTGAAACAATGTTCTCTTATAGTTTAATTTAAAAAGCAAAAGATTCACTCATTAAGACAGTGACTTGCTGCCACCTTCTGGCCATTTTAGTTTCATATTTAAAAGTATCATTTACTTTTTCAATCATTTCACATGTTCAATATTTTATATTTAAGAAATTAATCTCTCTGGCCGTTTGGAGAATAGATGGATGACGGAGATGATGACCTCGAGGGCAGTGCTCTGAAACACGGTTCCAGTTCAAGTCCCATTTCGTGGTCCTTCCCAATCCCGTTTTCTCTAACACAAGCTTGAAAGAAGTCTGTAGACCCAGTGCCACCTCGGCATTGCAAAGAAAGATTTAGTCTATACTGATTTAATTTGGTAAAATCCCTACAAGGCTCTCGTTCTTCTAATTGAATTTATTGATTGCATTTAAGCAGCGGCGGATGGAGAAAGTGGATGATGGGTGGGCCTTGAAAAGTGTGGGTGCGCTGGAATAATTCGCATCACCCCATGTTTTTTAACCAGCTTTTAATTTGGAAGAAAATACTGGTTCCTGCGCGACACTATGAGGGTCCGTGACTTAAAGGTGAAGTATGTAAGGTAAAGATGTCAAAGCGAACGGCATTGTAAATACAATGCAATACAACATCATTGCTCATTCAGAAAGACAAATGTTCCAGTTTATAAACTTTCATCTGATTTATCCAGTGTGAACGATTCTCCCGGTGCAAATCTGTTGAATGGGTTTATTTAAATATAATAGTTCGCTCTAGACAGAGTGCTTAATTTAACTTAATTACTTACTCATGACACAGCAACATAGCTTAAGGTATTCCTCATGTTGGACCTTTTATTGTCTAATAATATAGTCTATTTCTACACATTGAGACATGCCTCAGTACGAGCGGTGTTTGTAATTTTTGCGTTTCAGGCCGTTTGCAAGGTTGCTTTATTTTTTAAATGACCCTACCGTAAACCTACCCTTAAAACAATGCAAAAATAGTTAGTAACCAGGGTTTGGAGAGTTACTTTTAAATGTATTCCGTTACAAATTGCTTCATAATAAAGTATTCAGTAATGTAATCCAAGCACCACAGTATGAAAGTAATGTAATCTGATTACTTTTGGATTCCTTCAAGGTCACATATGCAAATAAAGTGAAGTAAAAAACTTTTATTTCATATGAACTTAAAATTAAAACTAATAAAACTAGGCTGTTAAAACTAAGCAATAGTGTTGTTTCATCAACTAGAGATTACACAGCCCCATATATAAAAGGCTATACAGACCTCTAGTGGCTACAGATTATTTTTATTTCTTTAACATGTACAAGCAAAAAGTAATTATAGTTTATACACAGTATTAAAAAAAGTAATAAAAGCCACGGCGGGCCAGACTAAAACCTGCCGCTTACCTTGAACGGCTGATTTCTGTTTTAAACCAGTCAGAGACTGAGTTCTGAATTTAAGATGCTGATAATATCGTCGTAATTCTAATTATCTGTTAGTTTTCTTTCAAAATACAACGTTATCAAGTTGTTACGCCGTCGTGTCAACTTCGTCTAGACGTGTTTCTTGTTTAAATGTGTCACAGATTTAGCGGTTTAGCCATTTTTGTAATAACATAAAAAGGGCGCGGCTGCAAGTTTGAATCCGGAAATTGGCGCGAAGAACATACTGGCGTGCCGTGGGCCTAACCGACATATTCTCATTAATATTAGGAAAGAGTTCTAATGCATGACAACACAAATCATAAAATAAAACAAAATATAAAATAATTATATTAAACGTTAGAAAATTGTATTTAAAAAAAACGTATTTCCCAGAATCTGACAAGATCCGCCCCTTGAACACATTTTATACATTCAAAGTTAACTGATTGCTATTTGTTTCTGTTAGCAAGTCATTTTTCAATAAAAAAGCCCCAAAATATTATCATCTCACACAGTATAAAACACCTGATCACAAGATATACAAACATCAGTTATGAAAAGCTAATTAAGGCGATACTTTTTATAATTTTTTTTTATTTTAGTAAACTAAACTTCATTTAGTGTGTTTATCCAATTGATTTCCCCTAATTTATATGAATTGACAATTTAAAAAAGTTCTCTTACCTTCTCTCAAAAGTGTTTTTTTACACTTCATGACCCAGTCTTTAGTCCAGTGCGTGATTTATTTTTAAGATTAACCTAATTTCACATCTTCATAAAGTAACAGAAGAGCAATAAATCACTGAAATCAAACGGTTGTTGAGGTACAGGCTACATCTGCTCTGCTATTGGAAATCAATGCAATTTAACTTTAATCATTCAGGTTTAACACCACGTGTTTTTTATTTGCAAATTTATCTTTTTTGTAACAAATGTTAAATTTTTTAACTAGAAACATGAAAAAAATCAATAAATTTGAGCAATATTTTATACTTTATCATTGTTCACAACCAGAGAACATGGTTGAATACCCGGATCAGGCTAAGTTAACACAGATCATCAGAGCAGGATAGATTACAAAGTTACAGAGGTTTAATTCAGTGCTGTAAACTACACCTGTATTGAAGTATTCAGTATTAAAGCACTGAAGAGCTGGCGACACCTGCTGGTCAAAAGAGTTTTCAAATGACTGATTAGATCTGATATTCTGTGTGGATTCATTTACTCATCTAACCAGCGCTGGGTATGTTACTTTTAAAATGTATTTCACTACAGATTACAAAATACATGCTTTAAAAAGTCATTTGTAACGTATTTCGTTACATTACTCAAGTTTAGTAACTTAATCTAAATACTTTAGAATACTTTGGAATACTAATAAGTGTGGAACAAACACAAAAAAGGTCATTGCGAGTTTTTATCTCACAATTCTGACTTTTTCCCTCAGAATTGTGTGATATAAAGTTGCAATTGTGAATTATAAAGTCAGAATTATGAGATATAAACTCGCAATATTGAGAAAAGTCAGAATTATGAGATATAAACTCGCAATATTGAGAAAAGTCAGAATTATGAGATATAAACTCGCAATATTGAGAAAAGTCAGAATTATGAGATATAAACTCGCAATATTGAGAAAAGTCAGAATTATGAGATATAAACTCACAATATTGAGAAAAGTCAGAATTATGAGATATAAACTCACAATATTGAGAAAAGTCAGAATTATGAGATATAAACTCACAATATTGAGAAAAGTCAGAATTATGAGATATAAACTCACATACTACATTCACAATTGCTAGAAAAAAAGTCAGTATTGCAAGTTTATTTCTCCCAATTCTGACCTTATAACTTGCAATTGTGAGTTTAAATCTCGTCAGAATTCAGAAGTCAGAATGTTGAAACACAAACTCATAATTGTGAGGGAAAAAACAAATTGTGAGAAAAAGTTGCAGTGACGAGTGAATTATAAAATGACTCACAAAACATGAAAACAGTGGAAAACATGAAACTTAACTCTTTTTCAGACGGTCAGAGTCAGAGAATCACCAATCGCTGTTTAAATGACATTAAAAGTCAAAGTAATCACTTTGGTAATCTAAAACACTTTTCAGATGTAACTGTAATCTGATTACCACCCATTTAAAATGGAACTGTAATGAAATACAGTGACTCAAATTTTGTATTTTAAATACGAAACTAAGTAATTTGTATTTCGTTACCCTGCATATAACCTTACATGCTGTAGTAAATAAATGTTGGTGGGAATTCCCAACATAAGTTTGAAAAACTGCAGGAAATAAAACTATGCGCTTTGCGCAACACCCACAATCCCTTGCTGAAATTAAGCCCTGATTAATTATATAGATATAATTTCCATGACTTTTTCAGGTCTGGAAACGGCCATTTTAAAATTCCATGACTTCTCCAGGTTTTCCAGGAATGTACGAACCCGGTTATTAAAATATACAAGACATAATATTTCCAGCTACACATTTATTTCACAATTTAAAAACCAACCTAGTCAAATAAATAAAAATGAAAGTTTGTCAATTTACAGGCCATCTTAGATGGAAGTGTTTCAAGAAATGATTTATACGTCTTGTTCTTCAATTCTTGTAAAAAAAACTTATTAATTTAGATTTGTTTTATTATGAATATATTTGTTTTTATTATGGAGAGATGGCTAAAGTTACTGCAGATCTCACAAAACAGTGGGAAAAACATCTCAAATGATTGAAATTGAACCTCTTTCTGTCCAACTGTAATCCAAAATTTTATTGAAATCTACAAAGGCTTTTGATTTTTTTTTTCCACAATATAAAAACCATGACAGTAAAATAAAATGATGAATGAAAAACAGAAAGCAGTCCGTAGGAAATCCCTCTACACACATACAAGCAACAGCGCTTGAAAAGGTTTGAACGAAGCCTCCACACCGGCGGGACCATCATCTGCGTGAGGAGCGAACCTCCAGGATCTGCACCACCAGCCGGCTCTTCAGACTGCGCAGTTTGGTTCTGTAATTCTCCTGCAGGACTGCGTCGAGTCGCAGGCGAAGACTGCGCAGACACGGCAGAGCGCTGCAGTCCGGCACATTCAGCAGCGTGTGGAAGAAGTCCTGCCAGAGATCCGCGTGAACGTTCCTGAAAGAGACAGAGAGAGCATGAACATTACAGCCACATCCAAACGTTTAGAGCTGGCGAGTTCATCACATGATCAAACATGCATTCATGTTACCTTTTGAACACGCCATTCGTCCTCCAAACGCCTCCTTCCTCTTTAACTTGCATGTACGTCCCAAACAGCATGCAGTAGACCGTGCCGGCAATGCCGAAATAATCCGTCTGTTAGACGAGAGAGACGACAGGCGTGACCAGTCAGACGGTGCACTAAACCGACCGGACTGGACTTTTAGAGGTGAAGTTTACCTGGTAGCTCCAGGGTCGGCCGCTCAGCATCTCCACGCACTGGAAGCCCGAGGTCATGCATTTAGCAGTGAACGCAGTGCCTTCTGGGAAGAGCGTCATATCGATGCTCTGCCCCAGATCAATCAGAGCCAGGCCGTGCTCCAGGTGATCCCGCTCAAAGCAGTCGTTCTCCAGAAACCTGAAGAACAGCGACGGGACACGTCAGTCAGCCTGTGACACGCTGCAGTAGTGCTGCAACGACGTCATCGATTACGTCGACTACGAAAATGCGTCGACGCGTCACACTGTTTACATTTATCTCGTGTAATGGCGGCTTCTGCTCCTGGGAACGGAGAAAGTTCCATTCTATCATGAAAACCTGGACCACGATTATCAAAAATACTTTAAACAGAGGCCAAATAAAACGGTCCTTTTGCAGAACCGAAATGGTGTACCACCTGTGGAATTGGATCTCTGCCAAATTTTTGTGCACGCAAGATCATATTTTGAGCGTGAAACAGGGCATTTCGCGCGTGAACTGAGTTGAGGAGAAAATCTTCGTTTCGCAAATAAGAAAATATTTCAAGCGAACAAAAATCAGTTTTGCATTTCAAAGAAGTTTATTTCCAAAATTCCAGCCAATCAGAGATGAGGCTGCAAAATTCTGATTGACTGGCATGACAACCAATCACAAGACTCGCTGCATCACATGAGGAAAAACACATGGTTCAGGAGACGTTTGTTCAGTGGCTTGAACACTATCAAAGTTCCTTTAAGACTGTGTAGAAAGTCTTTGACACTCTTCATGTTAAAGTTCAAATGTCGACCACACATAATGACTTATTTTTAATCAAAATCAAATCGTATTATTACATAATGGCGTCTCCCAGTGTTTCTACACCTCAATGAACTGATGAATTAGTTCTAACTTCTTACGTAAAAAAAGATTAATAAAAAAAAAAGTTAATAAAAATAATCATTAGATTAGTCGACAGAAAAAAATAATCGTTAGTTGCAGCGGGACGCTTCGCAAGCACGTACCTCTCTCCCAACAGGAAGTTGTCAGGCTTGATGTCGGCATGTATGATGTTGGCCTGATGCAGCTGCTCGACCATGTGCAGGATGCAGACGGTGAAGTAGAGCACCAGAGGCTGCGGCATCACCTTCTCGCTGCGGCTCTTGTACAGGTTTACAGCGCTCTGGAGGACACAGGACAACAGCACAGTTCAGGGACAGTCGCTTTGCTTGACAGGAAGTGTCAGTGGCTCAGCTTCTGCTTTCACTGCATCTCACTGGTGTCCAACATCACGATTTTAGATTAAAAAGTCTATGTATGAGCATAAGATAAAACAAATGAAAAAGGAGATATAGCGCTGTTGGGCTTAGGGTGACCCGAGTTCGAGTCCCGGCTTGCAGACCTTTCCTGATCCCACCCCCCCCTCTCTCTCACTTCCCCATTGGCTACATGTGTTTATGGACAAAATTTGTGTTCTTTACTGGCTGATCAAATCAGTAATGAAAACCCGGCCTTCATTTTTGAGTGCGATTGGCTACTCACCAGTAGTGTGCCACAGTTGTGCAGCTCTCCGATCAGGACGCTGCCGTTGTTGAAGAGGTGTGCAGAGTATATGGTGTTGAAGAGGTGCCGCACGCTGGGCTGCAGACGGGCGTTCAGCTGGCTATCGATGTAAAACTCCCATGGGTTCGCTGGCTTCTGCACCTACATGCCATTAGAGGAAGACCACATGCTATTTGATGCATCTATCACAAGAGTTCCCTCAGTTTCCACCAATGCAACATCACACAGAATCATGCGTATCATTTTCAGAGCCACTACAATTTGCAGGTCAGATCTTTGAGAGAAGAGAAGAGAAACCATTTTTTGAATGCATCATTAATATCTTTGCATCAGATGTGTGTGCTTGATCACCTTTAGGCAGAGTTTCTGTGTGGTCATGAGGTTGGTGGCCTGGTAGACTGTGGCAAACGCTCCTTGTCCAAGAACAAAGTCCACTTGCAACATCTCTCCAGCTGAGGGGGACACATGAAGACACACATCTGCTCAACATTGACCTCAATCAGCACAGTAACAGCAGGATCATCATGACGTCTGTATAGCAGTGAGGTTCATTCTCGTGTTACGCAGCTCTTTAGTGGTTTTGCCCAACACTGCTGTAGATACGCCTCATCTACAATCATTGCAACTACACAGTAAAAACCCCAGAGTTAAATCAACTCAGATAACATTTGGTCCCTCTCTCTATAGTGTTAAAGTAACACTGAAGCAGAGTTAAAGTTAATGAGATAATTAAGCAATTAATGAAGCGATGATTGAACATTAATGATGAACACCTGCTGTTAACAAGCAGAATCTCTGAAGAAAAGAGAAACACAAGAACAACAACTGACTTCAGCCACAGTCTTAGATGAAATCAACTGAAGATAAAAGACATTCAATCTCTGAAGAGTGTTACTTTAACACTAGTTCAGTGTGACTTTAACACTATTTAGAGAGGGACCAAATGTTATCTGAGCAGAGTTGATTTAACTCTGGGGTTTTTCCTGTGTACACAATGATAAAGCATGTCTAGTAAACGGCACTGAAAGGTGTGGAGCGCTGGCTAGATTAGCAGGACATACCGATCTGGACGGTCATTTTGGGCGTGATGCTGGGTAGGCGACAGCTCCAGACGGTGAGGTTGGGGTGGGAGGAGAGAGGAGGCTGCAGGCTGGAGAGCAGAGACACGATCAGCTCCTCGTCCCATGGGTCTGACACCAGATGATCACAAACTGCAAAAACAAACACATGATGAGGAAACTGTGCATTATAGAGACACGAGCAAGATGAAATCTGAACAGGCACTAATACCTGCTTTGGATGTGTCCATGGGGCTCATGGGAGCACTGGGTTTCCTGGAGCTCGGAGGTGGGCTGGCCATGACATCCAGATCCGGTTCTGTCAGCCGGTCTGGGCTCCTGGACTCCTCCGGAGTGGTGTTAGAGGTTTGTTTTGGACTCATTAAAAGAGATTCATGCAACATCTGAAGTGCCTTTCCCCCTGATTTCCGATGCTGGAACGATTTTTTGGGAAGCAGAACATCCACTTCCCTCAGCACAGAGAGCATGTCAAGATTCTGCTCCGCCGCTGGCTCTGGGCTCATCGCCCACAGGAAGTCTGTTTTGGGTGCTTTCTCCGGGCTCTGGTAGACGGTCCAGCCGGGCTGGGTGGCTACAGAGACCAGAGCCGGACTCATCATGACATCGAGATCTGGTTCTGCTGCGTGGGCCGAGTGGTCCACCTGGAACCAGTTCGGTCCCAGGGCAGCTTTCGGACTCATGAGGACATCTTCCTCAAGAGGGACGTCCTGCTGCTCCAATGGCTGCTTACGTCTGTGAAAGGACCTCTTCGGCAGGAGAACATCATCGACTGCTTGATCCAGTGGGTCTCTGGCGGGAAGCGTGGGCTGTTTCTCTGGGCTCTGATAGATGCTCCAGCTCGGTCTGCTGCTCATGGACTCATCCTGCGTCCTCAGGGCTGTTTGGTCGGGGAAGGACAGGGCGGCCAGCGGATGTCTGCTGCTGTTGCAGCTGCTTTGGGCCAGAGAAAGCCCTTGAGTCGGTTGAGCCAACGACACACCCTCGCCAACGATCGTGCCCTGAGCTCGCATGCTGCACTCCGCCAGCTCTGACGGCTTCTCCTCCACTGGACTTTGCTCGATGATTGGACTGCAGGCAAACAAGACACTAGCCCATCAGACACATTGGCTGACACAGCAGAAAGAACGAAGACAAAGCCAGAGCTAAGACGTATAATTCACAGGAAAAAGCTTACTTCTGCGTTGCATAATAAAGTGCAAACTGTATGTAAACTATGGACAATATGCAACTCTTTTGCATGCAAGAAACACCCAGAAGACCCAATCTACTGCGATCATGACAAACTTCTACGATCTTATTTTAAAATGCTCCCATCTGAAAGACAATGGCATGAAAAAAGCAAGCAAGTACACTACTGATCAAAAATTTGGGGTCAGTAAGATATTACTATTATACAATTAATATTTTTATATCAACAAGGACACATTAAAATGATCAAAAGTGACAGTAAAGACTTAAGGTTAAAAAAAGAAACTTCCTGTTCAAAGAATCCTGAAACATGCATGATAGTTTCCACACAAATCTGAAGCAGCACAATTGATAATAATCAGAAATGCTTCTAAAGAATCAAATCATCATATCAGAAGGATCATGTGACACTGAAGACTGGAGTAATGATGCTGAAAATTCAGCTTTGATCACAGGATATAAATAGTTTATAAAATATTCAAATAGAAAACAGCTGTTTTACATTGTAATAATATTTCACAATACTGTTTTTGAAAAGTCTCTTCTGCTCACAAGGCTGCATTTATTTGATCAAAGATCTAAAAAAAAAACACGACACTATTTAGATGATCCACTTTAGACATTCTACTAACTATAAGTAACTTTGTAACTACATGTCAACTAAGTAGAGCTTAATATCTGCCAATACTCTAATGACTGCTAGTTGCAAAGTTACTTATAGTCATGTCTAAAGTGGACCATCGAAATAGTATTATCAAAAAACTTCTCCATGCTTATGCATTTAACAGTTCAAATGAACTCCGATGACAGAAACTGAATGAAAAACAGACACACTGTATAACAGGATATGGATCTGAACTGCTGGAGAGTAATGCTGCTGTGTCCAGTGAGGACATTACCTGAGTTTAGTGGGCTGTCGTACGAAGGGATTTTCCTCCGAACCGCTGATGGTCCTGGCCACTGCGTTTTCCTCTGAGAGAAG
Organism: Zacco platypus; assembly: GCA_038088235.1. Lineage (NCBI taxonomy): Eukaryota > Metazoa > Chordata > Actinopteri > Cypriniformes > Xenocyprididae > Zacco > Zacco platypus. The sequence continues at coordinate 30,248,264 of CM076072.1, forward strand.
ACGGTCACAAATCAAACTCAGATAAACACAAAAGTAGCAGATTTACAGCATTTTGCGACATCCTGTGGTTGAATACCTCGCTCCTGCTCCATATTCCACGTGTGCGGCGCATGAGGGTGGAGGGGTGTGGACACCAGGTGAGCGGACAGGCTGAAGTCACGGGTGTGGTTGGGACACGGGCCTACCGAGACGTTCCGCGCTCCCCACACGGTGCTCTCATCCGTGATGGACTCGGTGCTGACGGGAGTGTCCTGATAAAGACAAACACCATGAAGACGGAAACAGACTGGAAAATATTAGGGTGAATACAGCAGTTTCCATCCTAAGTTGCAAATTTAAAACATTTGCAAATAAAGCAGCGAGATCAAAATGGTCACTTCCTCGGAAACTGGCACAAAATATCTGCTAAATATAAGTAGATTGAGTTCGAATGAGTTCGTCTCAGAGCGGCAGACGAAACAAACGCTGTCATTTTTTCGGATGCTGGTGTTTGGGAACACAATCATGAGAGACCCTTCAGGAGGGAATTAAACCAAAATCGTTCTGATGACAGACTTTGACTCAGGCGTTTGAGAACCACCAAACCAACATCTGAGACGCTGGGATGCGATTGGTCCGCTGATTTGTCCAGTTAACCAATCACAGCCTCTGCTGTGGCAAAGTCAGATGAGGTTTTGAGGGATTTATCGGAAAAAGATGTTTTTTTATGTGCATCTTTTAGAATTCAGGCTCATTTTCAGCCTGCGATCACTAAAGGAACGAAGGCTTGTGGTACCGTCACAGAGAGGCACAAAATCACTCTCCAGAACATTCTCCTTCACTGCTCCCTGCTGGTGGAATGATCTCCCTACCTTCATCAGGAACACAGAATCCCTGGCAATATTCAAGAGACAGCTGAAAACTCATCTCTTCCGTGAACACTTAATCCCCTCATAAAAAAAAAAAAAACAAACCCTTTCCTTCCCTTTTCCCTTCCTACTCTAGCTTATGGTACTGAGCAATGTATGAAACTTGTATTGTGAGCACTTCCTGTGTTATCTGCCAATTCATGAAGAATCGCTTGTTTGTTTTCCTCACTTGTAAGTCGCTTTGGATAAAAGCGTCTGCCAAATGACTAAATGTACAAATGTATTTTGATGTTTCCATTCAGCGCTTTTTATGCAACGTCCCAAAATTCACACAACAGGTGGATGGAAACAGCTCGACTTCACACTGCTGACAGTACTCACATTGGCTTTGGACACTGGGATTTCCGTCAGCGCTCGGGTCGCTGCTGGTTTGCTTCTGGCCTGATCAGAACTGAAGGACAGAACACAGTCAGAGCGCTCTCTCCATGACAGACTGAGAATCACATTACTGAATGAACGAAGGCCTCGTCTCACCCTCCGTTCTCCTGCTCATCGCTGTCCTGGTAAATCATGAACGGAGTGCTGGGCGCTTTAACACACGAGGGGGCATTACCTGAACAACAACAACAACAACAACAACATTACAGTTAAAGCACATTCAGTGTTCAATAAAACCACAAGATTACTTTTGACATCAAAATAATTGATTACAACCCTAGTTCTGATTGATTGGTTGTCATTTCCAATGGCCTGGTGATTAGTGTTGTTTGCACTTTACAATCCCAATCAAAGCCTCATTTCATCTTGATAAAACTACATTTAATTAAAAAAAAAAATCCTATCACTTAATATTTATTATTTGGTCACTTCATCCACTTCTCTGTGACAAAAATGCTCCTTTAGATTCTATTGATCTGAAACAGCATCAGATGAATTAGAGATGTGCAGGTACAGGGCTGGAACGTGTGTGTGTATTTTCTTAATTTATGGACACAAATCTGTATAATGACATGGGTATGACACTGGTATTATGACGTAAACATGATTTGCGTGCGTCTTCATATTTAAAATAGCTTTAAAAACATACTAAAACGTATGAGTGTGTTCAGAGCAGGACGTACTTATTCTGCAGCTCTTCTCAAAACTGTCCTCCGGCTGAACGGTGCTGTTGAACATGGACTCCTGGAGGAGGGTGGGGGCCTGAAACATGTCCATAATCACACCTACAGGACACACACACACACGTAAACAATACAGGCAGTGTACCGAATCAAGTGACAAACACTGTACTCGACCAGGGCTGGACGGTGTGACGGCAACTATGTACGTTACAGGCATCAGCCACTAAACATCAGCTTTGAATGCGTCTCACAACTTCATTTATAACTTTTAAAGAGGACATCTTATGCTTTTTTCCATGTCCATCTGTGTACTGTTGCCGTTTGAAAAAGCTCTGCAAAGTTCAAAAGCACAAAGTCCCTCCGGCGAGAGATCTTCTCTATATAATCAGATGGAGAGACTTTATAGAGACAGGAACTAAACAGAGCGTTACTGACATAATGAACAAATCAAGCATGAAAACTTGTTCTAGTAGAGCCAAAAACAATATCAAGACTTTAAAAGAAAAGAGCATAATAGGTCCGCTTTAAATGAAACGCCTTTTATTTGCAAGTAAACAAAATGAAATACTCTGACAGACCATCCAGTCCTACACGAGGCCCATGCGAACACGTGATTTCAAGCTTTGAATCTGGTGTGTGATGTTCTTACCTAAAGCCTCACGTGTGTTGACAGTGGGAGAAGGGAGAACACGGGACGGCGTGGCCTGAACAAAACCCAGAGATGAGTTTGGAGTAACATGAGAGTGATTGAAAGCCCCACATGACGCTGAGAGAAAGATGGAGAGTGAGTGAGAGAGTGAACGCTTTTACAGCAGCTCTACAGGATCCAGAGAACGTGAAGAGAAATACTCACTGTCTGCAACGTTTCCATCCACATCTCCCTGTTCACACGCGGCACTACAGACAGACAGACACACGTTACAACAGATTCTACCGCATCATCGTCACGATTCAGCTCGCAACACTCGCTCTCAACTTGTCTAGTGCATTCGGTTTGAAACAGAAAAAATGTCAAAATGTTTACTAATGTTTCTGCACATCTGGTGGTCATTTTCTTCAGCACTTATGTCCAGCATAAAGCTTTTCAAAGTTTAAGAGTACATGTCAAACAGACGAAGTACATCAGAAAATCAATGAAGACTAAAACAATCGCTTTGAGGAAAGATTTGTTACAAGACATGAAATTGTGTTTTAACATTCTACATGTGACACATGACAACAGTAACTAAAGGAAGTGCGTACATTTACGGAATAAATTAGGGGTGGATGACATGGCAAAATATGTCACGATTTTTTTTTTTTCAGGCGGGATCACAATTTTATGATTTTTAATAACAATGCCGGTTTTGAGACTATTTTGCAAGTTACGGAGTAGTGCAGGCAAACTAATTTCACCATTTAAAAAATTATAGCCCTACAAAGTAAAACTTGACTTTAAATATTTCTTAAAATCACCTGTGTAGTGTATCAGCAGGATTTTTAAAAAGCTTTTAAAGATTTGCACAAACAATTAATTCCTTATTGGAGGGAGACCAGCGTTTACGTAAACTAGAAGATGACTAAAAATGATGATTTAAACAACTTTTTTACGTTTTGACAAAAACAAGATTTATAAAATTATATATAAAGAGATTTCTTTTTAAACCCTCTCAGCTGGTGGATGTTGTGTTTGACACTCACGGATCTCTGTTCTCGGGGACGGTGCTCTGGATCAGGGATGTGCTGTCTGACGGCCGGTCCGTCTGTCCCAGCAGACTCTCCCTACAGTCACTCACACACTCGGGTCGGGAAACGCACGCTGCACTGGGGAACGAAGCCGTCAGCGGATGACCGGTTTCTGCCACGCTGCTGTCCCGTGTCCCAGCATGCCCTGTGAGGGTGTCAGTGTGGAGCTGCAGTCCTGTCTGAGGTCTGAAGGGCCACACTGTCTCAGGAAGATCAACTTGGTGTAACGGCGCCATCTGCTGCTCCTGCACGTCATCATAAACACAAACAAATCATCATTCAAAGCCTAACAACTCTGAAACGACTTCTAACGTAACTTAAGGAAAAATGTGATAATCAAGTCAATTTTATCATTATGTTTCCCAATACAAAGCAGCTTTACAGAAAATCGAAGCTCAAAATACCCTCCATTTCTGATACAAGTGTGAAAGTGTTGATGAGTGCCACTCAGGCAAAACAAGAGTGTGTCAGTCAGATCTCTACCGTAAGAGTGGGCGTCACTGGGTTTCTCTCAGGGTCCAGATTCACGTTCTTCTCCAGATCTTCCAACAGCTCCTTCATCCTCCTCACCTCCTCCTCTTCTTCCCAAAGCCTGCGCTGCTCCTCAGCTGATCAAACAACAGTCATCAGAACAGCAGCACCGCACGGATCGGACTATACAACACACACTATATTACAGCTGCAACTAACGATTATTTTTTCTGTCGACTAATCTGACGATTATTTTTATTAAGTTTTTTTTTTTTTTATTAATCTACAGATCTTTTTTTACGTAAGAAGTTAGAACTAATTTAGCAGTTCATTGAGGTGTAGAAACACTGGGACACGCCATTATGTAATAATACGATTCGATTTTGATTAAAAATAAGCCACTCATGTGTGTTCGTCCAGTGGAAGACATTTGAACTTTAAAATGAAGAGTGTCAAAGACTTTCTCTACAGTCTTAAAGGAACTTTGATAGTGTTCAAGCCACTGAACAAACGTCTCCTGAACCATGTGTTTTTCCTCTTGCTCTGTCTGTAATGCAGGGAGTCTTAGCGAGCGCGCAGGGCGGGAATCAGGAGCGCGAGCGACTCAAACCTCGCACGTGCGAAAGAGAACGTCCGCGCACATCCAAATAAACTTCTTTGAAATGCAAAACTGATTTTCGTTCGCTCCAAATATTTTCTTATTTGCGAGACGAAGATTTTCTCCTCAACTCAGTTCACAAACGCAAAAATTTGGTAGAGATCTGATTCCACAGGTGGTACGCCATTTCGGTTCTGCAAAGGGAACAAAGGAGCGTTTTATTTGGCCTCTGTTTAAAGTATTCCCATACTTTTGATAATCGTGGTCTAGGTTTTTGTGATGGAATGGAACTTTCTCCGTTCCCAGGAGCAGAAGCCGCCATTACGCCAGATGAATGTAAACAGTGTGACGCGTCGACGCATTTTCATAGTCGACGTAATCGATGACGTCGTTGCAGCACTAAACTATATACACAGTCTGGGTTTTGTCTGGCAGCTTATGCAGTGCATCTTCAACATCTGAAGGGTCGGTCACATGATCTCATGCAGTGTAAAACGGAGGACATCATCTCACCCAGCCGCCGCTGCTCTTCCAGGTGTCTACGTTTATCAAAGTAGCGTCTGGCTCTGAGCTCCTCAAAAGACAGCTCCGACCCCTCACACTGCAGCTCATTCGCGCAGTACATGGACACACTCTCCACACTGCTGCTGCTGCCGCCCGACCGCATCGGGTTATTCTCGGAGCGAGAGATTCTGAGGACGCAATGACAACATCATCACCAAAGCCACTCCTGAACATCACAGATCGCTGTTGAACATGAAGTTAATGTCACAAACACTTACACGCGCACCATTCGAGGAGCAGGAGAGGCCGCTTCTGGATCCTGCAACAAATTTGTTGGTCAGTTCAGTTCACTATAAAAATGGAAATACGGTCAATGTTTGTTCAAACTTCAGAAGAGTTGAGCCTATATGACAATTGGATATGGACAATTATGATTCTGTTGTGCGAAAGAATTGTACTTGTATTAGGGCTGTGCAATTAATCGCAAAACAATCGCGATTTGAGCGCATGCAATTTCTAAATCGCATAAGTCTGCAATTTTTATTTATTAATTTATTTATATTTTAATTCAGAATACTGCAACGTTATTGAGCGCATGTTTAAGATGTTAACCAATCAGAGCTCACTCAGCACACCGCACAAATTACAACAAAGCAAAGCGGGAGAACAGAATAGGCAAACGGGAGGAAAGAAGAAAAAATATGGATGCGGTTCAGAATAAAAATGATTTGGTACCAAAGAAAAATTCAACATCAGTCGTTTGAGAGAATTTTGGAGTCAAACACTGGACAAAAGAGACCAGCTGCACTTATTTCACACAAGTTGCTGTATGAGAAATGTAAGGCGGGCGTTGAATACGAGTTTAACCAGGTGAAATAATCATAATTTATTTTATATTGTGTTTTTAAGAATTTTTTTTAGTTTTGTTTATCAAGCAGTTAATCCTACTGTACAGTGTGTTACTTCATTGTGAAATATGTGCACTGAAATACAATTTTACTTACTATGACTGGAATTTCAGGTTAGTTAACCTTCATTTATTTTATGTTGTCTGTTTTAAAGACAGTTAATTACAGTTTTGTTTATGAAGCTGTAAATACAGTTACTTCATTGTGAAACATTTTGTTATGCACTTCTTGTGCACTGAATACATTCAGAATGTGGCATGTTTGAAAAAGCAAAAACAATTACCAAAATTGCAAAATTGATAAAAGTAGCTTGATTAACATCAATAATGAACTTAAAATTCAAAAGCTTTAAAAGGATGCAAAACAAAAGTCTGACAAAATAAGCCCATGTGACTCGTGCTGCACATTTGAAGTGTTCTGGAGGCATATGATTCAGTTTGGTGGAAAACTAGTCAAAATATTACTAAATATTGACTAAAATAGTTTCAAAACATATTTCCCTTTTCTTTTCCCACACCTCAGGACTCCTCGTGTTCAGGCTTGTAACGATATAATTAAATGACATTGTTCATTTCTCAGTGACCCGCTCCAGTAAAGTCCATGAATTCGACCGGAGATCGAGATCGGGCTGTACCTTGCACTGCGGCTGAACAGCTTCTCTCAGTCGGGGGTTTTGATTGACCAGCTGCGAGGTCTGCAGCGGCTGCCGCACATGATCTGAGTGATGAAGAGGCAGAAGTGTGAAGATGACGGTCATCGGTCACAGTACAGCGAGTGATGGAGCACAAGAGCGAGTCACTCTACCTGGAGCTGCAGTCTGAGCGTTCACCCGTCCCTGGAAGAGCCTGCGAACACATTACATCAAAGATGAGCTGAACGTTCTGAACATCATGACGGCTGTGGCTCATGACTGCGATCAGGTGACCTCAGAAGTTTAAAAATCCTAATATTTCAAAGATATACTTGATCTAACCTACAATAATTACTTCTGCTGAAAACATCAGATTGACTGAGATTCACATGAAAGCAGTTAATGTAGATGTTCAAGTAAAGCACATTATTTAAGTTATCTGAAAATCTTTTTAGAACATGAACTGTAAGAAGTATTCTCTGCCAATATATTTACACCACCTCTATGAAATGTTTTGAGACGCGTCTTTTGATTTGAAACCATTCCTCTGTATTGATCACACATATTTAGCATTAATAAATTGAGATAAGATATTTTAGTCACGGTATGGGATAAATAAAGAGTGAATGACATACAATCATTCTTAATTCAGTTAAAAAATAAAACAGATTGCATGGAAAATAGACTCAGATTTCCTATTTCGAGCAACAGAGAGTTAGTGTTAGTTGAGCCAAAAATGAGATTTCTGTCATTAATTCTCCCTCATGTGGTTCCTCATCTTCAGACACAAATGAAGATATTTTTGATGAGGTTTATGACTCCATAGATCAATATAATCAACACTTTCAAGGTCCAGAAAGGAAGTAAAGACGTGGTTAAAACAGTCGACGTGATGCAGTGCTTAAAGAGAGCAAAATACTTTGTGCGCAAAAAACACAAAAATAACGACTTTGTCGTTTTCTCCCCAATCACACGCATGTATTGTAATGATCACGTGATCAGCGTCGGCCAATAATGAGCCGGCATTCGGACGTGAACGCGGAAGCTTCACTGTGCGTCACCTGCGTACGGATAATGACAGGGAAGAGATTGTTGAACATGGTTATTTATGTTTTTGCACACACAAAAAGTATTCTTTGTCTTTAGTTCCTTTCTGGACCTTGAAAGTGCTGTCTATGGAGTCATAAACCTCATCAAAAATATCTTCATTTGTGTTCTGAAGATGAACGAAGGTGTGGAACGACATGATGAAGAGGAATTGATGACAGAAATCTCATTTTTGGGTGAACTAACACTAAGTGTGATCAGAATGGTGTGGTGATGTCTCTCACCTGTACTGCTGAAGCACACTGTCCTGCGGCTGAGCCTTGTTCTCCACAGCTCTCTGGAACACCATCTCAGCCTGGGACAGCTGCCCTCTCTTCTCAAACTGATGGGCCCAGTCTACGTACAGCGCCGCCGTCTGCGTCCCCACGCCTCGGCCGTGAAGACGGCTGTACACCTCGATCGGGTCGCTGTAGAAGTTGGCCTGGACAGAGAAAAGTATGAGTTTTGATCTCACAAAGCAGGATCCCGTCTTCAGAAGAGCGACTGTGGGAGTGAACCTACAAATCCGATGCAGTGGGTGACGTATCGTGGGTCGTTGTGGTATCGTTCATCTTGAAGGAAGGTCTGAACGACGCGCTCCAGAACCTCAGACAAACACTTCCTCTCTTCCAGTGACAGCTTGCTCTCTAGAAACTGTACAAACCTGCCAAAACACAAACCAGCCATGAGTAACAGACAGAAATGGGATCATAACTATAACAGACTTTAAAGATGCTCTTACTTATCCCAGGGATCTAACGGGTCATCTCCAGCATAACTGCGCACGCTCAGCTCAAAGGCCCTGCAGTGAAGATGACCACTCACATCAGAACACAGGTCACAACACAAGATGATGATGATGATGATGATGATGTGGTTTCACAATTTTGAGTGCAATTCTCTCGTGTAATAAATCTTTACACATCATACAGTAGTAAACAGAACACTATATGAAGCAGCCAAAGATTCAAACACTGTCATAAATGAGCTGTTAAACTGCAGGAGTATAAAATGTGTTAAAAACACAGAGAAGAGAGACACACAGTTGAGTTATATATAATAAAACACCATGGTATTGTATAAAAACCATATACGTACAATAAAAACCAACTAAAGACAGAATCATAAACATTAAGTGTCGAGGACGAACACTCTCTCAGTCAGATGCTAACGCGCTACTTACTGAAAATATGAATTAACATCCATCGTTTCTTCTTGTTGCACTGAACGTCCGAGGGTTGATGTTTACGGCTAAGCAAAATTCATTAAAACATTTTTATAAAACTATTTTAATCCCTAATAATTACACTAACTAGCACCGCTCTAGTCACTGCATACTGGCAACAACGAACTATTTTCAAATTCACCCCTTAGCCAATCATTAGCCTTCATGTGGATCAACAGCCAATCAGAGTCCGACAGAACTATACGTCACGTTTACCGCTTTTCGAAGGCAATGGGCGGAGCAAACATGAATATTCATGAGTTTTCTGTTTCGTGTTGAAAATATGAACCCCTTCAGAACGGAATTATTTTCCACTGAGCAAAAAATGTTTTGTGCACTTGATACTTGCTCTTTTTTGATGTATAAATGAGTCTAAAAAAGAAGATTTGTGCAAATTGATTTTTTATTAGATGAACAGGACTGAAGCAACACAAAATTAGTCATATTTTAACCGTACAGTTCTTATGAGCTGGAGCTCAAACACAATATAAAATTTTCAAAAAACAAATTGGAGTATGTGTGTATTTCTGTGTTATACACATTTTACATTCGCTGTTTCTGTTTTTTACTTAAACTAATGAAAAACTGAATGACAGTTTATGGTCACAACATAAAATCAGATAAAAAAAAAAAAAGTCATTTTATTATGGCCTAATGTCCATAGAAAAATCTGAAAGATCTTCAAATTAACTTTGAAAATTATCACTTGATATAAACTTTATAATATTTGCTGGTTAATGATGCTACAATGAACATAAATCTGCATAAAAAAGAAAATAAAGCACACTATCAGGAGACGTGATTTATTCTGAGTGAATTCAGCCTCTGATTCATTCTGCTGATCTCTCATCATGTTTATTCATGCTGTCATCAGTTCACATCAATCATTCATAAACCACTTCAGGATTAAATCAATCACAAATGTACTTTTATTACTTTTGATGAGCAGTTTACAATATAAATATTAAAGCAACCTCATTATATTTATGTTTTTACATGTACAGATGAATGTCTGATCTAGATTTATAACTTATACATAATAATGAAAAAAAACATTAATTTAAATTGAATAAAACTAATTATTTGAGATTTGATGACTCTGTGAGCATGTGGACATTAAAAAGCGGATTTACGGGTGTGTGTGTGTGTTGTTTAATTTAACACAGAGACACTGAAGAACAATTATTAACCCTGAATCCAGCATAGAGGGGTTCAGTGAATGTGGTGTTGAATGTGTGTAAGTGTGTGAGTGTGTGTGTGTGAGAGACGCTATAGAAGGACAGAGTGCCGGTCGACACGTCCACATACACTCCTACTCTATAAGGGGATGAATGGACGCCAGGTATATCAGTGAAGTTCTTAAAGTGATGGACAGTGAATCTGTCATCAGAGCAGTTCAGACTCCAGGATTTGTCATTGAATCCAAACAAACAGTCATCACTCCATCCTTTCCTGCTGATTCCTTTATATGTCACTGATATAACAGCTCTTCTGCTGCATTCAGCCTCCCAGTAACAGCGTCCAGTCAGTCTCTGTCCACACAGAACCTGAGGACACTCATCAAATCTCTCTGGATGATCAGGATACGGCTGATGCTCCAACACATGCGTCACCTTCCTGTTCTCCTCAGACAGAATGAGACGAGTGTGTGCTGTGTTTGGATCCAGTGTGAGATGACAGGCATCTGAACACAAGAAGAGAGAAACATCTATAACAGGGGTATTAAATTAAAGTTCTCTATATTTCCTTCCCAGTGGAGGTCCGGACAATACTTATTTGGAACAGCTATACATTTCCATCAGGGCAGCTTCAGTACTTTGTAAAAGAAAAATCCTAAACACTCGAAATAGTCAAAATAGCTAAAGATGAGAATCCTGAACCCCGAGAGCCAAAGCACTGATGTCTAAGAATTTCCTGTTTCACATTAAAGCGACTGAAAATATTAATGCTCGCTGGAGCAGAAACTGTTTTCAAACAGGTCATTACGTGTCGGTGTAGCCTAGAAAATAACTGTTCATCCATGTACAACATTTTATAGATTGTAGCTTGTGCTATTAAAGATTTTAACTATTGATTGGCCAGATATTAAGAACTGTTATAATCTTCTGTTATTTTTGTTTTATCAAAAAAATGTAAATATTTCTCCCAACTGGATATACAGTTGTGTTCAAAATTATTCAACCCCCACTGAAATTGATTGTTTTGGCCGGTTTGACATTGATTTTGATCATTCAGTCATCCTGCTTACAATTAAATCAAAGAGGCACGTGTAGGTCAGACAAATATAACATAACATTTATAATGAAATAACCACAAATGTCTTTTCTCTGCTCACATCATTATCAGTTTTATTCAACCCCCAAGTGACATTCAATCTTAATACTTAGTACAACATCCTTTTACAGTTATAACAGCTTTTAAACGTGAAGCATAGCTTGACACAAGTGTCTTGCAGCGAGCTACGGGTATCTTCGCCCATTCATCATGGGCAAAAGCCTCCAGTTCAGTCACATTCTTAGGCTTGCGCACTGCAACTGCTTTCTTTAAGTCCCACCAGAGGTTCTCAATCGGATTTAAGTCTGGTGACTGCGATGGCCATTTCAAAATGTTCCAGCCTTTAATCTGCAACCATGCTCTAGTGGACTTGGAGGTATGCTTGGGATCATTGTCCTGTTGAAAGGTCCAACGTCTCCCAAGCCTCAGGTTTGTGACGGACTGCATCACATTGTCCTCCAATATCTCCTGGTACTGAAGAGAATTCATGGTACCTTGCACACGCTGAAGCTTCCCAGTACCTGCAGAAGCAAAACAGCCCCAAAGCATGATTGACCCCCCGCCATGCTTCACAGTAGGCAAGGTGTTCTTTTCTTCATAGGCCTTGTTCTTCCTCCTCCAAACATAGCGTTGATCCATGGGCCCAAACAGTTCTAATTTTGTTTCATCAGTCCACAGAACACTATCCCAAAACTTCTGTGGTTTGTCCACATGACTTTTGGCATACTGCAGTCGACTCTTCTTATTCTTTGGAGACAGCAAGGGGGTGCGTCTGGGAGTTCTGGCATGGAGGCCTTCATTACGCAGGGTGCGCCGTATTGTCTGAGCAGAAACTTCAGTACCTACATCTGACAAATCTTTTCTCAGTTCCTCAGCAGTCACACGGGGACTTTTCTCCACTCTACGCTTCAGGTAGCGCACAGCAGTCGAAGTCAGCATCTTCTTTCTGCCACGACCAGGTAGCGTTTCAACAGTGCCCTTTGCCTTGAATTTGCGAATGATGCTTCCTATGGTGTCTCTTGGTATGTTTAACATCTTTGCAATCTTCTTATAGCCATTGCCCTTCCTGTGAAGAGTAATCACCTCTTCTCTTGTCTTCCTGGACCATTCTCTTGACTTCACCATGTTTGTAACCACACCAGTAAATGTCTAGAAGGAGCTGAGTATCACAGTCATTTTAAAGCTGCCTAATTGGTGCTTATTAGGCTTTATTGCTGCTCCCTGACATCCACAGGTGCTTTCAATACCTGATTGAAAACACTTCAATGGACCTCTGTTCTTCAGAGTGGTAGTCTTTAAGGGGTTGAATAATTGTGTCAATGAAGAATTCACAAAAGAAACATTTACTACTGTATTACAAAACCAATTGATGTCATTTTAGTTGCATATGCTTCTTTAAGAAGTCCTTGTAGGATTTCATTCTGAATTCAATTACAAATGTACTCTAAATTCTCTAAAACCATTTACAGCATTGGGGGGTTGAATAATTTTGAACACAACTGTATACTGAATATAAAAGGAAAGATCAGATGCTTTATCAGGCTATTATTATTATTATTATTTCACATTTAGACACCTACATGTACGGCACATAGAAGTCTTGGGACTGAGAAAACATACTGGCGGTGCAGAGTTATCTCTTCAGAGAAATATAGACCATTTTTATATTTTGCTCAAAGTAATAAACTACTAAAAGCAAAGAACATTCATAATCCAATAATCAAAATTTTCATTATGAGCACAAAACAAAGATAACTAGTCATTTCAAGTTTTTTGTATTTTCTTGCCATCTCTAAATAATTTTATAAATTATAACATTGTTTATTATGAAATGCTCATAATCTACTGATTAAAAATGCTAAACGTAAGGAAGAAAAAAACGTCTAAAGGCACCACATGTTCACTTCACAAATCTGGTTCAGTTAAAGAGTCGGAGTCATCCGTATTACAGATGAAAATAATAGTATTTGCTGCAATCTCGTTTTCTGCAGCGTTTTAGTAAAAGTATCCTTTTTTTTTTTTTAGAAATACATACAATACAGATAATCTTCTTGGCAGAACTCAAAAGATCCTGCATATTTTACTGCATAAAAAAATCTAACAATAGAGTTATCGTTCCTTCTGCAGTTAAGTAAATATACATAAACATATATATACAATCATACACGCAAACATATGCATATATTCCAGCTTACAGAATATTCCTATAACGGAACAACTTAAAAACTATGGATATAGAAAGACGGTTCACTCCTATTATTTATGACTGGGAGAAACTGCTTAGGATTGCACATGTGCATTTGAAAAATAAGCTTTTTTTAATGCTATTTGAGCATAAGAAACAACACTTATTGGACAGTTCATGTTATGATCCAACTGGGGATCAAATTCGGGTCTCTGGCGTGAGTGTCCTTGAAGCTGACCACTCCACCACTGGAGGAGATTGAACCCAAATGCAGAGGAACAGGAGACAATGAGACCCCAAGAAACTGAGTCTTTGGAGCTTTATATCAAAGAGGAAAACAGAACATTAGCACAGTCTTGTGCAGCACTTTAGATGAATCTGAGCGGGTAACACAAACAACTCTCCTTGATCCACAAACAACAATCCACAAAAAGATGACAAAAAATATGCAGGCAGGAAAAATCTCACACCCACAAAGCATAGGCCAACATCAAGACTGAACAAGAATAAAACGCAGCGAGAACTTACATAAGGTTTCTTATTAGGAGTGATTCAACACAGATGAGAACATTGTAACCATTAAACAAAGGGAAAATAATCTGGGTTGAAACAGCACCATCTAAAGGTGAAAATAAGGAACTAAGGACAAAACATTATAAGTTCATGACAGTTTCTGTTGCTGATTTGAAATATGTTACGTAATTGAGAGATCGTCACGGAGTTTGAGATTTCAGGATTACCCCATTCAAATAGATAGGACTATCAAACATGACCATCGAGTGTAGAGACTTTCCTTGAAAGTGACTTTGGAACAACTCTCCACCCGCTCACCCAACCACTACTGTCTACTTGATACACACTGCATGGGGAAGACTGCTAAAAACAGGTGATGGTGGAATGGCTCTTAGAGCTAACTCAAATTAAGTCAACATCCCTTTCCTCCCAGTCTCTTCTGCCTCCTCCCTCTAAATACCTTATAAAGGGTTCCCATGTTTTAGCATGTTTTGATCTTGATGTGTACTACTACCCCACGGGGCAGTCCATATGTGTCCACATATCCACAGGTTACTTCCCTTCGGGCAGGGTGTGGTCTCTGTAACCTTCCCCTCCCTTGGAACTGGGAACGCTTCCCTGGTGTTTTGGTCTGGATGAAAACGTAGAAATCAAGCCGAAGCACTCTTCCCTGGGGTAAGGAATAGCAGCTTCGATCATCCCCTGAGACCCTGTCCGCTCCATTCCTCTGTTATGGAGGACTTCTCGTGGGCTTTCTCCGGATGCCTGGTAGGTTACAACGTTTGTAAGCAAAACTTGTGCTCGCAAGTTTGCATCTGCGTCTCCAACACTTGTAACACAGTTAAGTGCTATGGCGTTTTCCATTGGGACACCATTACGTCAAGGAGGGAATCGAGACGTTACGTCCCCCTGCCGTACCCCTGATTTACCGTTGAATGGCCGGGATACCTATCTTGGCTCCTCAGCAAAATATGAATGGAAGTGAATATGTCAGTCCTATTTATACCCAGATGTGCTGGGTAGGTTCGTTTTGTATTATTTGGAGGTGGTTGAGGCTCCCAGGCAAGACCCCATTATGTCAGTATCGACGCAACAACGTAACATAACGGGTTATAATAGTAACCTAAACGTTTTTCTGCTTGTGAATTCCACTATGTAAATAGTGAATCCGCCATGCAGCAAGCAGAAATGGCTTTTAAAGAGAATGGAGGAAGAGACTCTGATTGATTTTTTGCATGTTAAGCCCAAAACACAGCCATTACTCATTAAGAGAACAGGGACAACCACTTTAAACCATGCAATGAGAATCGACAATTCCATAGGCTCCATCAAGGAGTGAATTGTTGCCCTGCATCACATTTATCATCAATCAACAGTAGGAAATGTCAGATGACCTACGCAGGTCTGAGGCGGGGCAATTGCATTAACAATTATAATGTGTACATTATAATAGAGTACATCTCCATGGAAAACTTGTGTACCTCCACTCAAATTAATACATCAGAATTACACCCTTCTTGGTCATCTCTCTTTAACTTCCAACAGTCATGAATCCACTGACCTTCTTTGTCTGAAGCCATCCTAAATAATACACCATCAATATTCAAACATGATTGGTGGGAGGGGGGGTCTGGAGGAGGTAGCAACACCAACTAATATCAAATACAAATAAAATAATTATAAGATTATATTTAAATCTATCTCTCTCTTTCTCTCTTTCGCTGCTTCTGGACCCTGGTTGGCCATGGCGTACCAGTCCCTACCATGTGCGGTTCTGATTAGTTGTGGGTGGGTGGGTGTGTTGTGGGGTCAGGGGCCTTGGGCTTTCGCCCTCCAGCTTGTACCTTCGCCTGGGATCTCTTGTCTCCGGCTGGTTCAGTACATGTCTCGCTCTTTTAATGCTTCACATATTAGATGAGGTGCACACACACATTGATTTGGAGCATTAAAAAAAAAGTTTACGGTAGCAATACTTTTTTTAAAAAAGTAAAAAACACACACACACATAGGGTAAGTGTGGCGTGGACGTGTTGGCCCGGGCTTTGCACTGGGCTGGTTCCATGCTACACACCATGCTTTTTAAATGCATTGTACACTAGTTGACAAACATATCATGAGTATAACAATGAAAGGGGAAAAAAATTAAAATAAATAAATAACTAAACACAGACAAATTAAGCATGGCATGTGTGGGACGGCCGGGGATGGATATGGTTTTTGGGGCCCCGGGCCCCGCAGCACCACACCTTGACAGGTTGTTGCAACATGACGCTGGCGGTGGTCTATCCTATGCCATGGCCATGAGGGGTATCAGAGGCAGCTTTATAATATCTTATTATTAATAGCTATATTAATATTACCATTATTAGTATTAGTATTATTATCATTGATATTACAACTACTACTATTATCATTACTATCACTGGCTGTATCAATATTACAATTATTGATATTATTATTATTATTATTATTATTATTTCTATTAATATTATCTTTATTTGTCCTCTTCCTGATCCTTTAACCTCCCCCCCATTACCGATGAAATGAGTATATTTGTTCATAATGTTTATCATTACTTTTATTATTGTTACTCTGGTTATGTCTGTTGTACTTCCCTACATGCTCCTTTATTCAAGTATTTCCACTCCCACACCCAGTTAAACTCACAGTTATACACACACAAACACACTCAATTCGTACTGGCTGTTATGTATGTTTTGTTGGTCTGCATGTTATTTTTCACCGTAAATTAATCCAATTAACACGATAAAAAAAAATAACATGTCTTACAAATCGGCCAAAAAATGTTTTTATTTAAATCTAGTGTTGCACTTGTTTCTGTGATGGGTTTAGGGGTAGGGTTGGGTTAGGCCATAGAAAATATTAATATGATATATAAATAATGGAAGTCTATGTAATGTCCTCACTAATATAGTAAAACAAACGTGTGTCCGCGTGTGTTGTAACAGGCACCTTATGTGCTATATACCTTTGAGACCTCATTTGGCATAATGCTTTATCTAGGAGGGTGTGTCTATGTAGTGTTAGTCCAGGTGATATAAGTGACTGCTCTAAAATACTCTGCTCAAGAAAGCTCCCTGATTCTTTTATTCTATTTATTTGTAATTCAGTGTTTCTGTTGTATTTTTCTTCCCACTCTCTTCAATATATGTGGGGAGTTTGTGGTTTCTTTGAAGCTACTTATAAAGACTTAAAGGATTACCAACTCTGGGCTCTCCTAAAACTCTTTGGTCGATGTTACAGTGTGTGTATGTATGTCTACCTACACTTTTGTAGACCTGTTGCGATCCTGATCTCTCCTCCATGATCCACACTATAAACACACAAACAGACATTAATGTAAATATGCATCATGCACACATTCAGTATGTCAGTATCAGTGTTTAACACACTTGAGTATCTGCAGTGAGCAGTTTGGATCCTTCAGTTTGTCAGAGAGCAGCTTGACTCCCGAATCTCCTGGGTGATTGTAGCTCAGATCCAGCTCTCTCAGGTGTGAGGGGTTTGAACTCAGAGCTGAAGACACAAAACCACAGCCTTCCTCTGTCACCATACAGCCAGACAACCTACAGATGGATCAAAACAGCCTCATCATCTACAAAACACACATCAATATTCAACAGTTGAGTAAATCTCATTCATAGTGTGAATTTATACATGAGTTCTCTTTATATGTCTCATTCAAAAAACATTTTCATATTTCGGTGACACTTTAGTATAGGGAACACATGTAAACTATTAACTTTTCCCTCAATAAACTCCTAATTTATTACTTATTAATAGCAAGTAACTTGTTATACTTGTTAAGTATAGGCACTAGGTAGGATTAAGAATGAAGACCCTAAAATAAAGTGTTACACATATTTCTATATTAACCACATAAAAACATTTACGTTGGTTTGATTTGTTCAGTTATGTGTCAGTTAGAAATAATTAGCTGCATTTCCTCAGTCGGGCCAGTGCGAGCGAGGGCTATAAACGAGCCAGCTGAGGCTAATAGCCTCCAACTGTGAGCTTTGAGATCATTATCAAGTGGCATAAACTGGTATTTCTCATTACTTCTCATAGAAGAAAGACTTGTATTGAATCACATCTGCTCCCATTTATTTGTGATCACATGGCTACTTTAAACAGCTCCATTAAGGCTTTTAACCCAAGATAGCACATTTATAAAGATATTGATGAATTCTCATATGTTCATGCCTCATTTCTTTACAGAGAATGATTTCTATTAATTTTCCACTAAGAGTTTTGAGTGCTCTCTCTCGTCTCACTGCCGTCACATCATAGTGAGAGAATGTCATCAAAATGATTAAAAAAAGACCCATTTAATGAGTTCCTGTTTTTTATATTTATAACATAAACATATGATATAGTAGTTATCACACAAGCAAGAGTGCTGTTTTCCAAACGTGACATTGATTTTATACAACAGTTTAATAAACAAGTTACATTACAAGTTAAATTTCATTGACACATTCTGTTTTTGCTCCATCAAAGAAAATAGAACAAACAGCAACACAGTGTTTATATCTCAAAGAATCCGCGAATTTGAATGAATCATTATAGTAAATTCACTTATAAATACAGTCGTTTGCTAAGTTAAATGAATTAGTGTTCTGAACGAATCGGTTGAATGAAGGATTGAACTCACTCATTAAGACATTGACTTGCCGCCACCTACTGCCGGGTTTTAGTTTCATATTTAAAAAGTAGCCTATTATTTCATTTTCAATCATTTAATATTTCTACATTAAAAATGTTATATTTTCAGTCAATTAAGCCATGTAGTGTGTATTTAGAAGAAGTTGATTTTGGTTTTCCTTGACCTCTTTGGCAGCTAACTCCAAACTTGTTTTCAAATTTTAATATAATTATTCTCATTTCTTACAGACCATGTCAAGTTCACACAAGCATTGGAGACACTGAGATCAAGGCACAAAAATTAAAAGATCTCAGAAGATGAGTAGAAAGGTGAACATCGTAATGTATTTATACTTTATATCAAGGGCATCCAATCCTGTTCCTGGAGATCTACCTTCCAGCAAAGTTTAGCTCCAGCCCTAATCAAACAAACCTGAACCAACTAATTAATATCTTAAGAAACATGTGATAATTGGGCACACGATTGGGCACCCTTTCTTAAAATGCTTCAATACTAATGACCCTAAATCAATTTTAAAGTTTTCATTCAAAGTAAACTTTAAAGACCTTATATAAGTTTTTAAATTGCTCTTTTGTAGCATTTCGACTTCTAGCTTGCCAAGAAAAAATGCTAAAGCACCTTGGCTGGTATGCTGTTAAAATACCAATCAACCAACAAAGATACTGATTATTGTGTAATTCCAAACACTTTAGATAGACAAAGACAGTACAATCATTTTACTTATGAATGGGAGAAAGTACAATGCGCAATATTGCAGAATAAGTCCCGCCTTCTAAATAAAAGAGCCAATCATCACTTGGTAATGTCATCACGTCACTGCAGTTGCCGTTATAAACACTGGTTGTACAGTCTGTAAACTCTTGCACTACCAAGACTGACACATTATCACTATATTCTAAAGAGCTGCTGGGACCACATACTGGCAGTGACTTTCTTATTTAAAAGTATCATTTAATTTTTCCATCAGTTCATATTTCTATATTCAAGTTCAGAACAGAATGGAATATGGAATCGAATTTTACAACAAATTTTTTTTTTTTAACTCAATGTTTTGATTTATTGGATATTTCTAATAAATTACTTTTATAAATTATTATATAAAATGCTTTATACACTCTTGTTCCATTTTGAACTTATTGGTTACATTTAAGAATTTGACATAAAAAATGATGATGCACACTTCTAATAATGTTAGAAACACTGTAAAGGTAAAAATACCCAGGGAAATCTATTTAAGGGGACAAATATTGTCCCTTAATGAAAAAGTTCATTTCTGTCATTGCTGAGGACAAACCAATGCACAGAATATGACGACTATGAAAATCTTTGGAAGTCAGCTCTCTGTGACAGGCCTAAACCAGCTAAGGTACCAGCTCAAAAACACACTCAGTAAAATATCATATAATACACCCCCCAGTGTATGTGTGTTTTCATCTGCTCAGTTTCTGGAAAATCACACAGAACTGAATGAAACTAATACCATATAACTTATAATGACTAATGAAAAAAATATTTCCATTTAAAATAATGAAATCTTTAAAATAATTAATTTCATGCATTAAAACATCAAATTTGATAGCACTAAATTGCTGTTTATGACAAATAAATACTAATTTGATGTCATGAGTTTTATCTTGAAAGTAATCGTTTATTGTGTATTTGTACGCTTTATTTTCATCACACAGAGACCAGTTAAAATCTCCTTAAATTACCTCAGTATTTGCAGCTGACAGTTTGGACTCTTCAGTCCATCAGAAAGAAGCTTCATTCCTGAATCCTGCAGGTCATTGTTACCCAGGTCCAGCTCTCTCAGGACACAGTTTGAGGATTGAAGAGCCGATGAAACACTCTCACAACACTGAACAGTGAGATTACAGTGAGTAAGACTGAAAGAGATCAGAACATACACATCAACAATCAGAGCATCTATAAACACATCAACATTATGACCATCTGATTGTAAATTGTGTTTCAGGTTTTCTTAAATACCTCAGTATCTGCAGCTGACAGTTTGGACTCTTCATTCCATCAGAAAGAAGCTTCATTCCTGAATCCTGCAGGTTATTGTAACTCAAGTCCAGCTCTCTCAGGACACAGTTTGAGGATTGAAGAGCCAATGACACACTCTCACAACACTGAACAGTGAGATTACAGTGAGTAAGACTGAAAGAGATCAGAACATACACATCAACAGTCAGATCATCTACAAACACATCAACCTTATGTCCAGCTGATTGTAAATTATGTTTCATGTGTTCTTAAATACCTCAGTATCTGCAGCTGACAGTTTGGATTCTTCATTCCATCAGAAAGAAGCTTCACTCCTGAATCCTGCAGCTCATTGTTACTCAAGTCCAGCTCTCTCAGGACACAGTTTGAGGATTGAAGAGCCGATGACAAACTCTCACAACACTGAACAGTGAGATTACAGTGAGTAAGACTGAAAGAGATCAGAACATACACATCAACAGTCAGATAATCTACAAACACATCAACATTATGACCAGCTGATTGTAAATTATGTTTCATATGTTCTTAAATACCTCAGTATCTGCAGCTGACAGTTTGGATTCTTCAGTCCATCAGAAAGAAGCTTCACTCCTGAATCCTGTAGGTTATTGTAACTCAATTCCAGCTCTCTCAGGACACAGTTTGAGGATTGAAGAGCCGATGACAAACTCTCACAACACTGAACAGTGAGATTACAGTGAGTAAGACTGAAAGAGATCAGAACATACACATCAACAGTCAGATAATCTACAAACACATCAACATTATGACCAGCTGATTGTAAATTATGTTTCACATGTTCTTAAATACCTCAGTATCTGCAGCTGACAGTTTGGATTCTTCAGTCCATCAGAAAGAAGCTTCACTGCTGAATCCTGTAGGTTATTGTAACTCAATTCCAGCTCTCTCAGGACACAGTTTGAGGATTGAAGAGCCGATGACAAACTCTCATCACACTGAACAGTGAGATTACAGTGAGTAAGACTGAAAGAGATCAGAACATACACATCAACAGTCAGATAATCTACAAACACATCAACATTAAGACCAGCTGATTGTAAATTATGTTTCACATGTTCTTAAATACCTCAGTATCTGCAGCTGACAGTTTGGATTCTTCAGTCCATCAGAAAGAAGCTTCACTCCTGAATCCTGTAGGTTATTGTAACTCAAGTCCAGCTCTCTCAGGACACAGTTTGAGGATTGAAGAGCCGATGACAAACTCTCACAACACTGACCAGTGAGATTACAGTGAGTAAGACTGAAAGAGATCAGAACATACACAATAACATTCAGACCATCTACAAATTCATCAATATTATGAGCAGCTGATTGTAAATTATGTTTCATATGTTCTTAAATACCTCAGTATCTGCAGCTGACAGTTTGGACTCTTCAGTCCATCAGAAAGAAGCTTCACTGCTGAATCCTGCAGGTCATTGTTACTCATGTCCAGCTCTCTCAGGACACAGTTTGAGGATTGAAGAGCCGATGACACACTCTCACAACACTGAACAGTGAGATTACAGCCAGAAAGACTAGAAGAGTTGAAAGAACATAAAACAATAATGAAATAATAAAAAGCATGTTGTCTATCCTCTGGAACCTGGAATAAAATATTTTTCACATTCCAGCCTGAATCGCTAAGATTAATAATAATATATAATAAGATGAGCTTGTGAACATAAGAGATAATGTGATCATTTTATCCTTCAGGTTCATTAAAAGGTGCAATTAGTGATTTCTGAGAAATTATGTTGAAAGTGGATCGGACCAAGCAGCACAACAGACTTTTAGCCAATCAGGAGTAAAGAGGCGTGTCCACTCACAATGGGGGAGGAGAGAGAGTGAACAAGAGGAAGATTTGAAGAAAGACTGTAAAATGAGATGTGGCTGAGAGACATTACAAAAGACAAAAGGTCAGAGAAATATCATTGGAAAAAGAAGGGTTATGACCATGCAAGAGCTTTAAGACCCACGTTAGTACTAGAAAAGCTTTTCAGCTCTTGAGAGCCTTGAGCGGGAAGGCCTGAAAACGGACGCAGAGGATTTGTTGTTTTTGCTCCATATGTGAGTAACACTGGTTTCACTATATTTCACAGAACCAAGATATGCTGTTGTTGTAATGTTAGCTATAGTAACAGGACAGTTTTGAGTGCTATTGGTTGTCTGGAGGTTGTCTGAATCAACTTGCTTGTATTGTATTCTTGTGTGCTGCATGTTAATTTTTTGTTCTTCCTTGTCATTCGTTCGTTTATTTCGCAAAAAATATCTTTCTTCGCTTCAGCTATGATAAATAGGGGGAAGGGGGAGTTTCAGGTCTGAGAAAGAATGTTACATATAATATTGCTAACATTGTTCAACATTATAAAGAAATACTAAACCATAATAATTACCCCTTTAAAATTTAAATTAAGCACTCAATATCTTGTTAAGCGTGGCGCAGCACACCAGCAAAAGTAATGATTATGAATGTGTTGAGAAAAACATTAATGAGACAAATTATGCAGTTTCACAAAGTCATCACAAGGCGACAACACTAGATTTTAGGCCAGGTGTAGCAGTAAACCGTGAGTGACAACAATTTGATAAATGATAAGTGCTGCCACTTATGTTGCGTATGAGAAACATTAAACAGAGGTCTCTGATACAAACCTCAAATGTCTCTCTGGTTTAAAAAGCGCCGACATTCTCATCAACACTGATAAGGAAACATTGAGCCACAACAATCCAGTTAGAAGGCATTTCAACCCACAAATCACCAACATTTACCATAGATTTACTGTAGTAACACTAACCGTAACCGTGGTATTGTGGCATAAACGTGGGATATTCAAATTGAATTTTATTACATTATAAATGTATTAAAGAAGAAATGTTTGTTAGCTAGCAGTTTTGTGGCCTGTTGCAAAAAGCCGGTTTCAGTTTCTACTAGGGTTGTAATGGTACACAAATCTCATGGTTCGGAATGTACCTCAGTTTTGAATAGAGGATACCTTTTCACCCTTTCTACCGATTCCGATACCTGAGGTCAGAGTATCGGCTGATACCAAGTACTGATCCGATACCTGGGTGTGTATCTGTATATACAGCTGTATATACTACCAGTCCTGTATGAATTGAAAGAATTATTTTATGGTGTGCTTCAGACTTATCCCTCAACATGAACACATACGTACAGTGAACTAGAGTATTTTTATTATCTGACATACATTTGTCAGTAATATTATTTATTTTTCTTAAGTGAAAAAGAACTTCAAATACACCCACAAATCTAACACTTAACATAGCGATTCAGCTATGGATGTGCCAGTGTGTGACCCACGAAACTCGTTGTCTTGCAGCACTGCACTTTGAAGAGTAAAAGATGACGGCGTCACTGTGTCCACAGTGTGCTGTCAAACTTAGTAAAGATGCGCCGCAGCTCGAAATGTCGGTAGTAAATCTGATTGTTTGCACATCTTTTAGTTTACATGAAAAGTGTTCATGCACTGTCTCACTTAGCTTAGGGAGAGCTGTTTCAGAGATGTATTTGCAATCAGGCAAACTGTACCTGGCTGTCTTTTGAAAACGTTTCTCTTCATTTGAATGAAGCTTCCAAAGATTGTTAATTCTGACTCGTCTCATCCTTCTCCGTCCAAGCCTTTCTGTAACCATCGTGTTTTTCAGGGTGACGTGTCTTCAAATGCTTTAAGTTACTCGTATTAAAGTTGCAAAAACTTTTGCCACCCCTCGAAATTGCAGCATGGCATATTAGACATGTCGCTGTTTTGCTGGCTGGTTGGTCCAGTCTGAAACAGCGAAGGTACTGCTAGCACGTTTTCATTTCTTCTTCGAAGAATTGATTTCTTGATTTGTAAATAAAATTGTATTACTTTAAATTATTATTGTCCCTGGTTCAACAGGGAACTCTTGTGAGAAAGTAGCAGTGGCCGAACAGACTGCAAGTGTGATACTTAAAGTGATTCTTTTTTTTCATTTCCGCTTTAAAAATACACAATCTTATCTTGTTTACAGAAAATAAGCTTCTCCAGAGCAGGTTTGAGCTTATGGACCTGTTGCCATGACAGCAACTCCAGGATGAGCATCGAAGAACCAAACAATCCTGGATCATGTCAAATCATCAACAGTAAAATCCAGATTACTGACTAATCCATGTACAAACAACTAACGTTAGGCTACTACTTACATGTTTGAAGAGATAAGCCATTCTATACTCTTTCAAAATGATACTCCTTTGGTTTTTTCAGCCAGAGATAATTACCACATGGACCAGCTTTGTTAATGATCTGTCCGTCACAGTCTGCATGACTTCATCAATTACTGTAGTAGTTTTTTTGATGGAATGCTTTGGAATTTTTTCATTGGATGCTGCAACGGTCATGATATGACGTCACAGTCTACAGCATCTTTTTTTATAAATATGAATTCACCATATAACATATAGTTATACATTCAAACTGTAAAAATATACAACCTACTCGACTTTATTACAAAAATATCATTCTTTTAATTCAGCCAAGAGGTAATGCCATGACGAATTGATCTTCTACTGGTCGCACGTTGTCACGTGATGTAAATTCGCAGCATCTGAACGCCTGCAGAACAGCACTTCAATACCTACTTTACCTGATCAGTTTCATAAGCGTCCAGCAGCGGTGAGAAGTGAGGAGATAAAGAGAGATGCAGTGATGTTAGACACTCACAACAGCAGACATTTTCTTCCATCTTAAAAATATATCTAAACTACGACATATGCTCGCAATGACAAATGCAGAACAGTTAGTTCATGCGTTCATGACCTCAAGGCTAGATTACTGTAACGCTCTACTGGGTGCTTGCCCTGCTCGCTTGATAAACAAACTACAGCTGGTCCAAAACCTAGAATAGCTGGTTAACACCTAGAATATCAAAATCAACTGCAGGCGGTAGATCTTTTTCCTATTTGGCACCTAAACTCTGGAACAATCTTCCTAGCATTGTCCGGGAAGCAGACACACTCTGTCAGTTTAAATCTAGACTAAAAACGCATATCTTTAATCTGGCATACACATGACACAATATCAATTTAAGTCTTCATATCCATTAAAGGATTGTTAGGCTGCATAGATCAGGTCAGCCAGACCCGGGAGACACACGTTTCTCTGCTGATCCCGAGGTTTACCGTTTACCATAATTAGCTGGATCTGGGCCGTATCCAGGTCAGATGGAGAACCTGCACCTATACAGGGAGTGCAGAATTATTAGGCAAATGAGTATTTTGACCACATCATCCTCGTCATGCATGTTGTCTTACTCCAAGCTGTATAGGCTGGAAAGCCTACTACCAATTAAGCATATTAGGTGATGTGCATCTCTGTAATGAGAAGGGGTGTGGTCTAATGACATCAACACCCTATATTAGGTGTGCATAATTATTAGGCAACTTCCTTTCCTTTGGCAAAATGGGTCAAAAGAAGGACTTGACAGGCTCGGAAAAGTCAAAAATAGTGAGATATATTGCAGAGGGATGCAGAAGTCTTAAAATAGCCAAGCTTCTGAAGCGTGATCATCGAACAATCAAGCGTTTCATTCAAAATAGTCAACAGGGTTGCAAGAAGCGTGTGGAAAAACCAAGGTGCAAAATAACTGCCCGTGAACTGAGAAAAGTCAAGCGTGCAGCTGCCAAGATGCCACTTGCCACCAGTTTGGCCATATTTCAGAGCTGCAATATCACTGGAGTGCCCAAAAGCACAAGGTGTGCAATACTCAGAGACATGGCCAAGGTAAGAAAGGCAGAAAGTCGACCACCACTGAACAAGACACTCAAGCTGAAACGTCAAGACTGGGCCAAGAAATATCTCAAGACTGATTTTTCTAAGGTTTTATGGACTGATGAAATGAGAGTGAGTCTTGATGGGCCAGATGGATGGGCCCGTGGCTGGATTGGTAAAGGGCAGAGAGCTCCAGTCCGACTCAGACGCCAGCAAGGTGGAGGTGGAGTACTGGTTTGGGCTGGTATCATCAAAGATGAGCTTGTGGGGCCTTTTCGGGTTGAGTCAAGCTCAACTCCCAGTCCTACTGCCAGTTTCTGGAAGACACCTTCTTCAAGCAGTGGTACAGGAAGAAGTCTACATCCTTCAAGAAAAACATGATTTTCATGCAGGACAATGCTCCATCACACGCGTCCAAGTACTCCACAGCGTGGCTGGCAAGAAAGGGTATAAAAGAAGAAAATCTAATGATATGGCCTCCTTGTTCACCTGATCTGAACCCCATTGAGAACCTGTGGTCCATCATCAAATGTGCGATTTACAAGGAGGGAAAACAGTACACCTCTCTGAACAGTGTCTGGGAGGCTGTGGTTGATGCTGCACGCAATGTTGATGGTGAACAGATCAAAACACTGACAGAATCCATGGATGGCAGGCTTTTGAGTGTCCTTGCAAAGAAAGGTGGCTATATTGGTCACTGATTTGTTTTTGTTTGGTTTTTGAATGTCAGAAATGTATATTTGTGAATGTTGAGATGTTATATTGGTTTCACTGGTAAAAATAAATAATTGAAATGGGTATAAATTTGTTTTTTGTTAAGGTGCCTAATAATTATGCACAGTAATAGTCACCTGCACACACAGATATCCCCCTAAAATAGCTAAAACTAAAAACTAAAAACTAAAACTTCCAAAAATATTCAGCTTTGATATTAATGAGTTTTTTGTGTTCATTGAGAACATGGTTGTTGTTCAATAATAAAATTAATCCTCAAAAATACAACTTGCCTAATAATTCTGCACTCCCTGTACACGACAGCAACGCAGCCCTTAAGTGTCAGCTGAGACTGTGTCAACTAGCTCATCCTTTGCCGTTGCCTTACCGACACATCAGCGAGTGGCCCAGATCCCCAACAAACCATCCCATACAGGCGTGATGAAAACGATCTTCAACTAGATGGAACTGGATTAAATATTTTGACTGTTGTGATCCCAAATCGGACTTTTGACCTGTAACTCTGCCTGAATCAATCAAGCACTGTTCACTGTTGGCCAGAGGAGAACTGGCCCCCCGACTAAGCCTGGTTTCTCCCAAGTTTTTTTCTCCATTTTTGTCACCTGTTGGTCACCTGATGTCACCTGTTGGAGTTTTGGTTCCTTGACGCTGTTGCCTTTGGCTTGCTTAGTCGGGGACACTTGCTTGATATTCAACAATGTTTTTGATCTGCCTGCATTGACACCATTGTATGGGAACTGAACTGAGCTGGACAATTACATCACTGTTTCTCCAGTACTGATTTACATAAATTAACTAGACTAATAACTATTGATCTTTACAACAGAATGAATCAATACAAATATATAGAATAAGCTGGACAATGACACCATTTTCTTTGAGAGCTGCTGTGCAGACAAAAATTATTTGCTAATTATTACTGTAAAGCTGCTTAGAAAAAAAAATGGCATTGTAAAAAGCTCTATATAAGTAAGTGACTTGACTTAACAAGAGTCAGACTGAGACTGGAAAATAATCATGGATAAATATGAATGTTTTTGTGCAAAAACTTTACTAACATTATAAGTGCACCTAAAGGAAAACATGAAGTGAAAATGAAGCAGTCAGTGAAGTTAATATTATTTAGAAAACAGATTTACGCTCTAATGAAAAATTACATGAACACAACAGTAACCATGAAAAAAAATTTACATCCAGGATAATGCAATAGTGGATCCATTTTGTCTTCTGATGCCCTGTGGCTTTCCAGTTTCCATCTTTCACTCTATGTCCTTCACTGTCTGTCTTTAACTGTATCTGTCGAACTCTGGCAAGACAACCAACCCGTGACGTCACAGGCTGTAAAACAAGATGGCACGCTCTTGCTACAAAAGCTTAAACAAAACATATATTTTTTTTAATGGTTACGTTTATTGTGTTGGTTATTTAATTTTTGATTAGAGCAGAAATCCATTTACTAAATAATGTTAACTTCACTGACGGCTTAATTTCCACTTTAAAATAATGAAGGCATGTTATGAGCCCTATAAAACTATGAACTTGTTATTTAGGAGAAAATCTCTCAGGAAATGGTTCTAGATTCATTATTAAACATGATTCTTCATTTGTTAATAATTAACACTCACAGAGTTTTTCTGCAGTTGATCACAGCTGGTATCAGTCTTCTTCTCCCCTCATCTGAGGTGTTGAATTTCTTCAGATCAAACTCATCCAGCGGCTCCTCTGATATCTGGAGCATGTAGGCGATTGTTGAGCAGTGAGATGGAGAGAGTTCGTTCTCTGAGTGTTTGTCTGATTTCACAAACTCCTGAATCTCTCTGGACAGAGTGTGATCTTTCATTTCCAGCAGACAGAGGAACAGATTGATGGATTGATCAGCTGAGAGTTCACGTCCATCTTTGATCTTAGAGGCATAAATATTATCCTCTTGTTTAATCTTCTGTTGAATGTATCGTGTGGTTCCCCTGATGCTCTCTGAGCTTTTCACTGTGTGTCTCAGTAGATCCTGTAAGAGTCTCTGATTGGACTCCAGTGAGACACCCAGCAGGAAACGCAGGAACAGATCCAGCTGTCCATTCTGACTCTTGAGGGCTTTATTTACTGCTGATGTTAGTAGATCATACAGAGAGTCTTCATCTGATCCTGATGTGTGTCGATCATACAGAGTGTCTTTGTCAGATCTGTAAAAACTGAATTCACGCGGAGTTTTTTTGTTCTTGACCACATGTGAGTAAAACTCATAGAAAGCAGCGAGAAACTCCTGAACGCTCAGATGAATGAAGCTGTAGACTTTCCTCTGATGAATCACAGATTCCTCCTTAAAGATCTCAGTGCAAATCCCAGAATACACTGCGGCGTCAGTGATGTTTATGCCGCTCTCAATCAGGTCCTCCTCATAAAACATCACATTGCCCTTCATCAGCTGATTGAAAGCCACTTCAGCAAGTTTCACAATCACTTCTCTGTTGGACTGCAGGAGTTCCTCTGGATCTCTCTCTTCATACTTCTGATTCCTCATGTTGATCTGAATCAGCAGGAAGTGGATGTACATTTCAGTCAGAGTTTGAGGGATTTCTGCACTCAGATCTTCTTCCAGGAGCTTCTGAAGCACAGTGGATGAGATCCAGCAGAAGACGGGTATGTGGCACATGATGTGGAGGCTTCTTGCTCTTCTGATGTGTGAGATGATTCTGCTGGCTTGATGTTCGTTACTGATTCTCTTCTTGAAATATTCCTCCTTCTGAGGATCATTGAATCCCTGAATCTCTGTCAGACGGTTGATGTATTTGGGGGGGATCTGATTGGCTGCTGCTGGTCTGGAGGTGATCCAGATGAGAGCAGAGGGAAGCAGCTCTCCGTTCATGAGCTTTGACATAAACACATCGACTGATGAAGTCTTGGTCACATCAGAAACTTTCTCAGCATCTGAAACAGGCTGGTTTTTTGTCATGAGCTTTGACATCCACACATCGACTGATGAAGTCTTGGTCACATCAAAAAACCTCAGTCTCATTCTACTTTCATCCAGACCATCAAAGATGAACACAACTTTACACTTCTCATAAATCTTTGAGTCCAGATCTTGAAGTTCAGGATGAAAGTCCAGCAGAAGACTGTGAAGACTGTACTGATGATCTCGGATCAAGTTCAGCTCTCGAAATGGAAGCACAAACATGAAATCGACATCCTGATTGGCTTTTCCCTCGGCCCAGTCCAGAATGAACTTCTGCACAGAGACGGTTTTTCCGATTCCAGCGATGCCTTTAGTCAGAACAGTCTTGATTTGGTGTTTCTCCTCACATCCTGGTGCAGGTGAGGCTTTAAAGATGTCGTTGCAGTAGATTGGAGTGTCTTGTGAGTGTTGTGTTCTGGCTGTTTTCTCCATCTGTAAAACCTCATGTTCTTTATTCACTCCTTCTCTCTCTCCCTCTATGATGTAGAGCTGTGTGTAGATCCTGTTCAGGAGGGTTTCATTCTCCTGGAGTTTCATTCCCTCAAATAATCTCTCATACTTGTTCTTCATGCTGGTTTTGTGTCGGTCTTTGACTCTCTGTAGTTCATCATTCATTGGTTGAGGAGAATCCTGCTGCAGGTCTCCAGTCTGATCATCTCTATCCACACTGCTGAAACAAACAAACAAAAGATAACATGTTAAAAAAAATTCTATAAATACAATTCAAATTTAAATTACATAGTAAATCAAAATAATTGTCTGTATATTTAATGTCTTTCATTTCAGTTTCAGTTTAAAAGTTAATTTCCCCCTCATTAAACTTTTGTCCATTTATTTGAAATGAAATTTGAAAAAAATGAAATAATAATAACTGTATTTTTGTTCAGTGTGGGGTCAGAGGTCACTGTTTCATCACTAAACTCAGGAGTTCAGGGGCCTCATTTATAACCGTTGCACAAAACATGCCCTGAAAGAGGCGAACGGTACTTCTGACGCAAACGATGGGATTTATAGAAACAAACTTGACAGGGAAATTTGTGCACTTTCACGCAAACTCTGACCCATGCGTACGAACACTTTTACTAGAGTGAGAAAAGTAAATGACATAAACAGAAGGATTTTAAACTCTGTTTTCGTTTTGATATACACATTTACATTAATATTCCACTTTTATTAATGATGATAAGCCCTAAAATTACATAAAGTCATTACGCAGAAGATAAACAAAAATAATATGGATTTAGATAGTGGATGTGCAACTTTTGATCACTTTTCTTGTGAGACGCTGTTTTAATGACAGTGAGGAGTGATAGGAGCACAATAATTCCTCTTTAAGCTAAACTGCAGATCTCATGTTATGACAGAATATGTTTAGCAAGAGCGATGATCAGTGATGCATACTTATTATGAAGATATTATGAAAGACACTGCTGGATTCGATGGTCGAACGGTCTATTGTTCGGTTTGAACAGGTTCAATGATAATGTACGACCACAGCTGTACGGAGGGGTTGATGTTGTGTACAAGCATCTTCAATGAATAATACCACTGTATTTGAAGGACACAACTTGAAGAAAACGGTAAGATTTATACGTTTCCTTTTTAAAATAATTTGTCAGTGAAGAGCGTCAGACAATTGTATTTACAGTGCAATAAATAAGTAGTATTATACCTGTATCCACAAAAATCGCCTAAACATCCTAAAAGATGTTCACCTTACCAGCAAAACTGCATTAATTCGATTTCATTCGAAATGTTTAAAACAATTAAAATACTATTTGGACAGTGGAAATTTATAAATCAACTCTATTCTAAAACTTTATCTGAGAAATAACTATTGTAGCTATAGCTACAATTATGTTTTATGAATATTTTGATGTATTTATTCTAAAATAACAATGATATTGGATGATTTTTATTAATGTAATGTGTGGCACAAATGGCATTAATAGTCTATGTGTAATATTTCATTGTTAACAATGGTGTCACATGGATGGAAATGTGTATGGAAATGATATGCAGATGAGGTTATGCATAGTAAAATTAGGCGTTGTAAGCTCCATATATGGTGATGTCGGGGAGGAGACAGGGTGGAGATGTACGTAAGGACAATCTTCCGCCGACTGGGATTTATAAAGGGATTTAAGTTAAGTTCACATAAATTTTAGGATTTAGTTTATGTTTTCCTTTAGCTGTTCGTTTAATCTGACTCCAATTGTAAACGATCTCTAATTGGTAATGTTTCTGATGTAACATTAATAGCTGATCGCGCAATTAAATATGAATTAATTTAGATCTTTGATTCTTTCATTTCTCTTAATTTCAATTATCCTTTCATTCGGGCGTCGGATCGCTCAAAAGCTATATGTACGGCCGATACACGCTTTACGTCACAATCTGTTTAGAATCAAAACAGAGGAATATAGCGTTTACTAAAAAACACAAATTATGGAATCGCCTCATGCTTATTCTCACAAAAGTGCCATTCGTTTTAGTCACGATACTATAACATGTTAAGTCATAATAGTCAGAAATCTAAAACCTTAATATCGTGCTCATGCTCCGTTTATGAAGATTTCAGTATGATCTACCCCAACAACACTAGAATTGCGGAAATCTCGAAAACCACGTAATCTACCGGTGATAATGATTTCAGAGGAATTCAAAATAAATCAAGAGGTAACAATTTATTTATCAGGTAAAAATGTATCAATGTCAATTACATAATTACACAATTATAAACCAATTCAAATACAATAAATACATAACATCAATTACTCAAAAGATTTCTCTAAGAGTATTTAAAAGTTATGCATACACACAGAGATGGTGGATGAAAGTCTTAAAGACATTCACCATCTCTATGTGGGGGTTCTGGCTACAGAATGTCCCGTCTTGCTGCTGTGTCTTTTCCCCTAAATACCCATACCAGAACAAAAGGATTGTAAATATTTATTGCCCCCGCACCTGGTTTTGGGGGAGAGGAGGTGGTTTTCTTGAAGAGAGAAGAGAACAGAATTCTCCTAAGTTTTCAATCTTTCTCATAATACTAGTGACTGCTATGAAACTGAGACCATTTTACCAATCGCACTGAGACATTTAAAATGATACTAAACATGAAATTGGAAAATAATAGATTCACAAGATACATCATACATAGTACATATGCATTCTTGGAGAACTTCAGTGACTTGAATCAGGGGGGAGGAAGGGAGTGGAGGGAGGGGGGCTGGTCGCATAGATGAGTGAGGACAGTTTGGAGAGGGTGTTGTCCTGTTCCTTTGAAATCTTCTCTCCAGATGAGTTTTATTGCTTTATTGCAGGATGCTTGATCTCGGCTTTATCTTAGCAGGAAAATCAAACCTTACAGTACGTACACTTTTAGGATGAAATCTACGGAATGTTTTATAAATGAGGCCTCAGATCCGTCACTCTTCATAGACACAAGTCTGGGCTCTGCCTTTAGTTCTGCCTGCTGATTTATTTAATATCAAATTTGACTTATTATCAAAGTCAATTTGTTTTCCATAATGCCTGCTTCAATTCACTGAACGTTTGTCCACAGATTTGAGGTGAAATCAGAAATAATAACCGAACTCATCTCTCTGTGAGAATTCAGTGTGTTTTTGACTCACATTATTTGCCTCCTAGTTTCACTGGAGCAGTAAAATCACCAACTTCATGTTTTTACTCACAGTTGATCAGGAGTCGCTGCTTCATCACTGAATACAGGAGGATGATGCATGGATGCGTCACTCTTCACAGACACACAGCTGGGCTCTGGAGATGAAGATCTCAAACTCTTCCTCTTCCTGGAGTTACTGAGAAAACACAGCAAAATAATTCTACATTTAATTCTGCCTGCTGTTGTAATTATTATGAGTCAGTCTGTCGTCTAGAGTTTCTGAACCGTAACTGAACAACTGATTGTGACCGTCGTCATGTTACACACACACACACACACACACACACACACACACACACACACACATGTTGTGTTTATGTGTTTTGTGGGGACTTTCCATAGGCGTAATGGTTTTTATACTGTACAAACTGTACATTCTGCCCCCCCCCCTCACAAACTTAACCCTCACAGAAAATGTTCTGCTAGTTTAGATTTTCAAAAAAGATAATTCTGTATGATTTATAAGCTTGTTTCCTAGTGGGGACCAACAAAAGGTCCCACAATGTCAAGATTTACTGGTTTTACTAATGTTGTGGGGACATTTGGTCCCCACAATGTAAGGAGAACAAGTACACACACACACACACATTTAACCATATATCATGCATTTGACATGATGTGTAGATTATATAATAAAATTAGTCTGCAACTTGTGCTATACCTTCAGTTTAAATCATTTAAACATGTTTGAGGATGTTTCTGTGGCATGAACGCTCTAACCTGTTAACATGAGCTCTGGAGAAAACACTTGAGCATTCAGAGTGAAACAGGCTATTACTGTCTTGTGTCTCACCTGAGGTCAGAGGTCACTGATTCATCACTGAGTCCAGGAGGGAGAAAAGGCATGGATGTGTCACTCTTCATGGGCACACAGCTGGGCTCTGGAGATGAAGGTCTCTCTCTGTTCTCCATAATGAGAAACTGACCAGACCTGCATATGGAAACACAGATCAAATCATACATCATGTTTTAACTATTCCAGTAATTCCAGTGAAATCAAATCTTAAAGCTACACAGACAGAGACATTCTGGAGAATTTGGTGCTTCAGATTTTGCAGCAGCAGTTTCTGGAGGATCGTTTTCTTCTGATGTCCATAAAGTGATGGTTTACTGACTGTGTAAGAACCAGATCTGAACCTCTTTAGATGAACTGGATCAGTGATCCAGACTCCATTCCCCATCATCACTGTCTGACCTCACTGATGCTCTTGAGTCTCACTGAGAAAAAGCCAGAATCTCTCGCTGTTCAGAGGGTTCATGTGTTTCTGCTGCTGTAAAGTGACTGACAGCTTCTCTGTGCCAGCGCTCATATCCAACAACGGATCATCATCTGCTGAAGATTACAGTCAGGACTGATTTTAGTTGTTGAAGCACTAGAGAATAAACCCTGAAAGTTTAGACGTGTCGCCTGTTAAACTGTTCAAATGCTTGAGTTTCAATGTGTTATTAAAGTTCATTAAAAAATTATCTACAAATCATGTTGAGTAAAATTTCACTGTAATCATATTATTTCAACACATTGAGGTAGTCGTGGCCTAATGGTGAGGGAGTCGGGCTTGTAACGTGAAGGTTGCCGGTTCGATTCCCACGCTGGCAGGAATTGAAGGTGGGGATTGTGAATAAACACCACTCTCTCCACCTTCGATACCATGACACCTAACAAGAGCAAGACACCTAAGCCTAATTGCTCCCCGGGCGCTGTAGCAATAGCTGCCCACTGCTCCGGGTGTGTGTTCACTGAGTGTGTGTGTGTGTGTGTGTTCAGTACTCACTGCTGTGTGTGTGTGTGTGTGTGTTCAGTACTCACTGCTGTGTGTGTGTACTTGGATGGGATAAATGCAGAGCACAAATTTCAAGTATGGGTCACCATACCTGACAATACGTCACGACTTTCACTTTCATTCTTTTTTCCACTAACAAAAAAAGTGCCGGTAATTTGCATATTAATAAGCAGTCTATAATATCTACCAATTTTAATGAGTAATTTTTTTTCCATTCATAATTCAAGACATCATACCATAAACATGGCTTCTCAAATAAAACATTTAGAAAATAATGAATACTTCAGGAGGTTGAAAAAAACTTTGACATGATGTGTAGATCATATAATAAAATTAGTCTGCAACTTGTGCTATACCTTCAGTTTAAATCATTTAAACATGTTTGAGGATGTTTCTGTGGCATGAACGCTCTAACCTGTTAACATGAGCTCTGGAGAAAACACTTGAACATTCAGAGTGAAACAGGCTGTTACTGTCTTGTGTCTCACCTGAGGTCAGAGGTCACTGATTCATCACTGAGTCCAGGAGGGAGAAAAGGCATGGATGCGTCACTCTTCATGGACACACAGCTGGGCTCTGGAGATGAAGATCTCAAACTCTTCCTCTTCCTGGAGTTACTGAGAAAACACAGCAAAATAATTCTACCTTTAATTCTGCCTGCTGTTTTAATTATTATGAGTCAGTCTGTCGTCTAGAGTTTCTGAACCGTAACTGAACAACTGATTGTGACCATCGTCATGTTACACACACACACACACACACACACACACACATTTAACCATATATCATGCATTTGACATGATGTGAAGATCATATAATAAAATTAGTCTGCAACTTGTGCTATACCTTCAGTTTAAATCATTTAAACATGTTTGAGGATGTTTCTGTGGCATGAACACTCTAACCTGTTAACATGAGCTCTGGAGAAAACACTTGAGCATTCAGAGTGAAACAGGCTATTACTGTCTTGTGTCTCACCTGAGGTCAGAGGTCACTGATTCATCACTGAATAAAGGAGGAGGATGAATCATGGATCCGTCACTCTTCACAGACACACAGCTGGGTTCTGGAGATGAAGGTCTCTCTCTGTTCTCCATAATGAGAAACTTACTTCAGACCTGCATATGGAAACACAGATCAAATCATACATCATGTTTTAACTATTCCAGTAATTCCTGTGAAATCAAATCTTAAAGCTACACAGACAGAGACATTCTGGAGAATTTGGTGCTTCAGATTTTGCAGCAGCAGTTTCTGGAGGATCGTTTTCTTCTGATGTCCATAAAGTGATGGTTTACTGACTGTGTAAGAACCAGATCTGAACCTCTTTAGATGAACTGGATCAGTGATCCAGACTCCATTCCCCATCATCACTGTCTGACCTCACTGATGCTCTTGAGTCTCACTGAGAAAAAGCCCGAATCTCTCGCTGTTCAGAGGGTTCATGTGTTTCTGCTGCTGTAAAGTGACTGACCAGCGCTCATATCCAACAACTGATCATCATCTGCTGAAGATTACAGTCAGGACTGATTTGAGTTGTTGAAGCACTAGAGAATAAACCCTGAAAGTTTAGACGTGTCGCCTGTTAAACTGTTCAAATGTTTGAGTTTCAGTCTGTTATTAAAGAAACAAGTTCATTAAAAACTTACCTACAAATCATTCTAACATATATGTAGTGTAGTGATATCGCGAGAACAGGGGGTGGGACAAGAGACGGTCACGAGAGTTAAGAGAGTGGTTATGTAGTTGAGAGTGTGTTAATAAAAAAGCAGAAATAACGAAGACTCAGACTGGTTAATGAGACGAACAACACAACATAAATGGCGACGAGGATGAACACACAAAAGAACAATTAGGATTACCGTTCAATTGTCGCTGGAAACGACACCTGGATCTGAAAGACTGACGAAATTGACATGGAGGGCGAAGAAGAGGCCTTAGCACGAGCACCGCCGATACATGTCGCGCAGGCTCAGTTATCGCCGCCTATTCCGTTGAACCTCGGAGTTTCGGATTTGTATGCTGAATACAAAACATGGAAAGACTCTTACAGTTTCTTTGAGTTGGCCATTGGAACTATCAATGCTGCAGATGCGGTAAGACGCGCTACTTTTTTGCATTGCATTGGTGCTCCGGTGCAGAGGATTTTCGCGAATCTACCGGGTCCCAAAGATACATATACGGAGACTGTAAACGCATTGGATGCTTACTTTACTCCACGGAAAAATGTTGTTCTAGAAAGACACAAATTCCGTCTGAGATCTCAACTACAAGATGAAACGATTGACGCATTTGTGAACGCGTTAAGGGAACTGGCCAAATCATGTGAGTTCGGAGCTTTAGAACGTGATATGATACGAGATCAACTCGTAGAGAAATGTGCACATAGACGATTAAGAGATAAACTGTTGCAGGAAGAAGGGCTTACGCTGGAAAGAGCATTAACTGTTGCTAGAATTTTTGAATCAGCCCAAGCAGAGTCTAAAGTGCTTTCGGAAAACAACATCAAAGAAAAAGACAATCACGTAAATTTCATGAAGAGTTCAAGAGCTCTCAACGCAAAAGGGAAACCGCAAAATGCCAGAAAAGGACGATTTGAAAAGAACAATAGCGATACCAAGTGTTATAGATGTGGACTGACAACACATAAAGCAGATGACTGTGGGGCAAAATCAGCAACTTGCCTGTACTGTAAAAAAACTGGTCATTATGCACGTGTTTGCAGAAAGAAAAACAACTCACATGAGTATAAAAATGAAAAATACAAGGCCAAAGACAAGTCAGATCACAAAGACAAACCAGTGAGAGCTGTAAACGACAATTCTGATTCAGATGAATTTGTGTATTCAATTGATCCAGAAGGAAAAGAGACCATAAAGGTTAATGGACAGAGGCTGAAGATGGTCATAGATACAGGAAGCGGAAGAAATTTCATTGGAGAAGAACTGTATCATAGATTGTTTGCACAAAAAGTTGAACTAAAACAAACAGAGAGAAAATTCTTTGCCTATGCACAGACACGCCCTCTCCACTGTGTGGGATTTTTTGAAGCACATTTCCAATGGAAGGATAATGTCACCAAAAATGATATCTTTGTTATCAGAGGAAGTGTTGAGCCACTGTTGGGAAGACGGTCATGTTTCGATTTAAAGATTTTGAATACCACAGAACAGGTAGGTTCAATTCAAAATTCGTCAGAGAGATTTCTGAAACTTGAGGCTGAATATCACTCTTTGTTTAAAGGACTGGGGCAAATCAAAGATTACAGCCATAAAATATCAGTGAATGAAAAAGTCAAACCTGTTGCTCAAGCTTTAAGGAGAGTACCCTACCTGATGGTAGAGGCTGTGAATCAAGAGCTGGACAAAATGCTGGAAGATGGAATCATAGAGGAAGTGCACAAAGGATCTGAATGGGTGTCAAACATTCTTCTAATTCCGAAAAAAGAAACTAAAGAAGTAAGACTTTGTGTAGATTTGAGAGAAGTGAATAAAGCGGTGGTAAGAGAAAGACACCCAGTACCAACAATAGACAGTATACTGCAAGCAATGCAGGGAGCAAAGGTGTTTGCCAAACTGGATGCACGTAAAGGTTTCTGGCAAGTTGATCTAGCACCTGAATCCAGAAAAATGACCACATTCATTACGCACAGAGGATGCTACCGTTTTAGGAAGGTTCCATTCGGATTGTCTAGTGCTCCTGAAGCATACCAGAAAGCCATGGACTCTATGTTATGTGGGATGCCAGGTGTAGTGTGCTACATGGATGATGTGGTCGTGTTTGCTGAAAATGAAAATGAGCTGGGAAAAAAACTGAGAAGGGTTTTTCAAAAATTCCAAGAAAAAGGACTGACCTTGAATAAAGAAAAATGTTTCTTTGGACTTAAGCAGATTGAGATTTTGGGTCATGTTGTCACAGCAGACGGAATAAAACCAGATCCACAGAAGGTTGAAGCAGTTTGTAACGCTCCCAGACCCGAAAATGTCGCACAGTTACGTTCATTCTTAGGCACTTGTGGATTTTTGATGAAGTTTGTTCCAAATTACGCAAATCTGTCTGAGCCTCTCAGAAAACTGACCAGACAAGGACAAGAGTGGCAGTGGTCATCTGAAGCAGAAAATGCATTTAAAAGACTGAAAAAAGAACTAACTAGTGAGCCATGCCTTGCATACTTCAATATAAGTGCTTCAACAGTCGTGATTAGTGATGCAAGTCCAGTCGGCCTTGGAGCAGTTTTGCTTCAGACACAAGAAGATGGAGCTATGAAGCCTGTTGCGTATGCGAGCCGCTCTCTGACACCCACAGAAAGGCGTTACTCTCAGATAGAGCGGGAGGCCCTAGGGTGTGTATGGGCGGTGGAACACTTCAGAACGTATTTGTGGGGAGGCAAATTTACTCTTCAAACGGATCATCGACCTCTCATTTATATGCTCAATCCGGAGAAGTCAAAGCTTTTGCCTCCTACAATACAAAGACTTGGACTGAGACTGTATCCATATGACTACAAGATTGAACACATTGCAGGGAAAGACAATGTTGCAGACTCACTTTCTAGACTTCCTTTACCAGAAACTGAGGACAACAGTTACGTGGACACGTATATGGACAGAGTGTTGTCTGTAAATGTGATGGATGTACAAGCCTTGACTCTTGAGGAACTTAAAGAATCTACAAAGGAAGATACTACATTGATGCAGCTGCTTTCCACTGTGGAGACAGGACAGTGGCCTGCTACGATTCCTGAAAGTCTACAGCCATTCAAACGCTGCTCAGATGAGTTGTCAATGCATGATGGTCTTTTGCTGCGGGGACACAGGATTGTTCTTCCTTCCAAGCTGGTTCAGCAAGCTTTGAAAATAGCACACGAGACACATCAAGGTGTAGTTCGCACAAAGCAATTTTTGAGAAGCAAGTTTTATTGGCCTAATATGGACACGGATGTAGAAAGAATGGTCAAAAACTGTAATGCGTGTGTTCTGAACCAACCCTTGCATGACGATCAACCACTGCATCCATTAGAACTTCCACCCAGACCATGGACCAAGATAGGTGTTGATTTGGTGGGTCCTATTCAGAATGTCTATTTACTCACTGTTATAGACTACTACACATCATATCCTGAAGCAGTTGTCATTGCCGACATAACTTCTGAGACCGTTACCAAGGAAATGATGAGAATATTCGCCCGATTTGGGTATCCCTTGGATGTAGTCACTGACAACGGGAAGCAATTTGTCGGTAAAGTCTTCGAAGCATTTCTGAGAACTAGTGGAATTAAACACATTAAAGCCTCACCTTATTACCCCAAAAGTAACGGTAAAATAGAAAGATTTCATCGTTACTTGAAGAAAGCTTTCAAAGCAGCTAAAAGTGAGGGAAGGAATTGGAGAGAAGATCTCTCAAAGATTCTACTTGCCTATCGATCCACATCACATAGAGCATCGGGTGAGACACCAGCTTATTTGATGTTTGGACGAGATGTGCGTACGAAGTTGCCTAGTCTCATAACAGACAAAAGAGAAACAAAAGACATTGAAAGTCATCATAAGAGCTACAATGAGAAAATGAAACACTACGCAGACATGAAAAGACGAGCCAAAGAACACAACTTTAAGTTAGGAGACATTGTATATGTGGCAAGTATGGAAGATGGCAAGTTGGACTCTAAGTATAGAGATACTCGCTATGTACTGCTGAAGCACACATCGGACAATTCCTTTGAAATGGTAAATGTAGAGGATGGTTCGAGGATTGTAAGAAATGTGAAGCACATTTGTCATGTTCCTGTTCAGCTGGAGATTAACATACCAGAACCGGCAGAAATACAAAACGATCAAGGAACTGGAGAGACAGTGCTCAAGTCAGATTCATCAAAAGAGCCACAGAGTTCTTCTGTTACAGTACCAGACATTGGTAGCAAGCCTTTGACTACCCGTAGTGGTAGAGTAATTAAGAAACCTGCTCGTTTCAAGGACATGATTATGTAAATGTTTGACTATTTTGTTACCTGTTCGACAGTTTGGATTGAAACAATTTAGTAGAATATTGTGTAAAGAGTAACAATAAAAAGGGGTTGAATTGAAAGTAATTGTTATTTGAAATATAAGTTCTCTAATACTAACAAAGGGAGGGATGTAGTGTAGTGATATCGCGAGAACAGGGGGTGGGTCACGAGAGTTAAGAGAGTGGTTATGTAGTTGAGAGTGTGTTAATAAAAAAGCAGAAATAACAAAGACTCAGACTGGTTAATGAGACGAACAACACAACAATATATCAAATGTGATATTCTATCATATCAAATCTCACTGTAATCACATTATTTATAAGGGGAAAAATGTGCCTTAGACTATATTTATATTTCAGGTAGTAAAGAATCCACAAATTAATCTCAACTAAAAGCAGAATCACCGATGCTCGATGTCATTATAATCCCTGTAACCAGAAACTGCTTCAATTAGTCTAACAAGTCAGTTTTGTCTTCAAGACTGGTCATAACATTTAAGTAAGTTTCATAAAAAGGTGGATTGGTCTCATTTGAATCCGAAAAGTAATTCTGATCAGTAATTCTTGGTCAATCTAGTTCTTAAATTGGAGTGAAACTGGCCTCTGAAGATGAACTTGTCGTCA
Source organism: Zacco platypus (assembly GCA_038088235.1). Lineage (NCBI taxonomy): Eukaryota > Metazoa > Chordata > Actinopteri > Cypriniformes > Xenocyprididae > Zacco > Zacco platypus. The sequence goes on from CM076072.1 coordinate 30,290,584, forward strand.
CTTTACGTCACAACTCCCAATATTGAGCTTTAAATTTATGATAACAAACAGAAAACTGTGTACAATAATGTGACTTGATATCAGAAGCCGATAAACGAACTTACCGTAATGTGATATTTATGACAGTTTTTACATTCTCAAGAATCGAGTCTTTACTTTCGGTTTGGGCCCAAAGGTGTTTCCTCAGAATGCAGAACGCGCATGCGCAGGAGGCCTCAGGTGTCAACAACAAGTAAACCCCGCCCATCTCTCTTCTTCTTCTTTTAGTTCTCTGGCGGGTTTCAGTCTATCGTTAAAGGAGTTTATCTCCACCTACTGTACTGGAGTGTGTAACACATTGACTTCCTCAATCTCTAATTACTTTCTACTGATCCAGCCTCATGTAAAAACTTCACTAAAGCCTTATAGATGCTTCCATCTCTTTCCACTTCCTTTCATTTTGTTATAATTTCTTTCAATTTAATTCTGTATGAATTAAAGCTTTTGAAATTAATGAATACACTCCAAAAAAATATTGCATTAGTACACTATAGTATACAGTCTAGTAAATATTCTCTATTTTTTTTTCTGTGAACCCATGAACAACTGAACAAATAATTTTAATGCCACATTTGTATAATAAAATGAAAGAGTTTTAATTAACAGTCTCTTATTGACCCGATTAACCAAGTTCTGCGTTAAAAACCCACAATTTAATTAAATAATATATTATACAGATAATTTATATTTAATGGTATTAGATGATTTGTTAATTGCATTTAATAGATAGACAATCAATAAAGTCAAAGTTTGGGATTCAGTATAAAGTTACAGGCACGGCTGTCTCCATCACCCTCATCCATGTTGTTTCAAAGAACTTTATCTACATTTTTCCAATTCAGCTTCATGAAAACACCATCTCTCTTTAATATATATCCTTCCTTCACATTTATTTCAAAATTTATAGCATACAGGGTGAATTCAGGGTGATTGGAACATTTTTTTGCCATTGAGATGAATTAGAAAAAAGTGTCCCAATCAACCTGAATTCACCCTAACATCATATAATGGTCACTCCCTGATTTCATTCATTACTTTCCATTCACATAAATTGAATACTTCCTGAGATGAAAGTAAGCTCTATGAATGAAACTGAGTTTCTTGTAAAATCCACTTCCATCAGTCAAGTGATCTTCATCCATTAGTTCTTCAACTGCTCCATTTATATCTACATGATCCTCATAGATTGCATTAAAGTCACACCATATTTCTCTATCTATCTATCAAAACTTCCAAAGTAAAACTTTAAGCTTTTAAAACTTTAAACTTTCTGACTAGGCTTTTTCAAGCCAACTTAAAGTTTGTTTCAACAAACTTTTCTTTCTAGTTATACATTCATATTCATTTGGGACATTTACATTTCTATATGCTGATCCTTAATGAATGTTACACATCCTCCACCTCGTGTTCAATTCTGTCACATCTAATATAACTATAACCTGATTAAAATAGTCAACGTGACTATAGTGGTTCAACCTTAATGTTATGAAGAGATGAGAAATAATTCACTATAATTCAGAAGTGAATTCTGCAGATCAGGTGACGCATCGCTGCTGTTCCCTGTCAGTCTCTTACGCTTTTTACATTGTAGACGGTGCAGCACTTCCTGGTTCTACGTCAGAATGCAGACTCAGTATTGGCCGACGCTGATCATGTGACTTGTGCATGTAATGCTGATGCAGAAACCGTTATGATGTAGAACCTGGAAGTGCTGGTCTGTCTTCAATGTAAAAAGAGTAAGAGACTGACAGGGAACAGCGATGCGTCACCTGATCTGCAGAATTCATTCAGTGAATCCCTGCTAAATCACAGCAGACAGAGTGGAAAAATAAAGCACACTATCAGGAGACGTGATTTATTCTGAGTGAATTCAGTCTCTGATTCATTCTGCTGATCTCTCATCATGTTTATTCATACTGTCATCAGTTCACATCAATCATTCATAAACCGCTTCAAGATTAAATCAATCACAAATGTACTTTTATTACCTTTGATGAGCAGTTTACAATATAAATATTAAAGCAACCTCAATATATTTATGCTTTTACATGTACAGATGAATGTCTGATCTAGATTTATAACTTAACATAATAATGACAAAAAACATTAATAAAAAATGAATTAAAACTAATTATTTGAGATTTGATGACAATGTGAGCATGTGGACGTTAGAAAGAGGATTTGCGTGTGTGTGTGTGTGTGTGTTCTTTGATCTAACACAGAGACACTGAAGAATCATAATTAACCCTAAATCCAGCATAGAGGGGTTCAGTGAATGTGGTTTTGAATGTGTGTAAGTGTGTGAGTGTGTGTGTGTGAGAGACGCTGTAGAAGGACAGAGTGCCGGCCGACACGTCCACATACACTCCTACTCTCTTAGAGGATGAATGGACGCCAGGCAAAGCAGTGAAGTTCTTATAGTGATGGACAGTGAATCTGTCATCAAAGCAGTTCAGACTCCAGGATTTGTGATTGAATCCAAACAAACAGTCATCACTCCATCCTTTCCTGCTGATTCCTTTATATGTCACTGATATAATTGCATCTCTTCTGCTGCATTCAGCCTCCCAGTAACAGCGTCCAGTCAGTCTCTCTCCACACAGAACCTGAGGACACTCATCAAATCTCTCTGGATGATCGGGATACGACTGAGGCTTAGACCCATGCGTCACCTTCCTGTTGGCCTCAGACAGAACGAGACGAGTGTGTGCTGTGTTTGGATCCAGTGTGAGATGACAGGCCCCTGAACACAAGAAGAGAGAAACATCTATAACAGGGGTATTAAATTAAAGTTCCAAGATTTCCTTCCCCGCGGGTAAATGAACGGGATAAATGAAAGAGAATTTTACTTGCCTGACCAGACAAGTAGCCTAGCCTGATTAAAACGGCAATAACAAAGAAACGCAATAATGATTCTGCATTTATTTAGACTAAGTAGCTGATAGTGCACAATACTATTTAATGAATAATGTACTGACCCTAACACGGTTGCGCTGCCTCTCTAGGAGAAACTGAAACAAATGAGAGCAGCAGACACAAAGAAACTCAGTTAACATACAAATTCAAAATGTGAAGTTTTTATATTTACAACATATGATACAGTTAAGCAACAAGACCAAGAGAGCTGGATACAATCACGATTGAAAATGTGACATTGATTTCATGTGACAGTTTAATAAACAAGTAATTAATATAAAGTCGCTTACATTTTAGACGCAATATTGATTGTTTTTGTTCTATTTTAGCAGCAAAAATAGTTATACATACATTAATACATTTTACATTTAGTTCAAACAAAGATCACAGTGCTATGCTTAGCACACAACCAAATATTTCCGTGCTCACTATCGACAAATCAATCAAATCTGTTTCAAATTATTTTTTAAAACAATCAGACCAAACACATTTTTATTTTGTTTTTACATGTCCTTCCATGTGCTGTCTACAAGTAGATAGCCACGGATTCTCGCTGGGCTGGACGCCCATATGATGTGATTCCCTACCAGTAATCCCTTTTGTATATTGTCCACAGTACGGTTTCTCTGATGTTAAACCAGTGTCTTTCACTAGGCGGCTCTTCTCTGCCCTGTCTCTGTGCTGTAGTGTTCCTCCCTGGCTAGGTAGGTCCTACCTCATAGATCTTCCATATGTAGTACTGCCCCAAGGGGCAGTCCATATGTGTATTTCCACAAGTTACCTCCCTTCAGGCAGGTTGTGGTCTCCCCTGGGACTGGGAATGCTATGGTGTTTTCCATTGGGACCCCATTACGCCAAGGAGGCAATGGAGACGTTACGTCCCCCTGCCATGGCTAGGATACCCATCTTCGCTCCTCAGCAAAATATGAATGGAAGTGAGTATGCCGGTCCTATTTATACCCGGATGTGCCCGGTAGGTGTGGCGGGCAAAATCTAATCTAGTGTTACACTTGCTTCTGTGATGGGTTTAGGGGTAGGGCTTGGGTTAAGCCATAGAAAATATTAATATGATATAAAATCAATAGAAGTCTATGTAATGTCCTCACTAATATAGTAAAACAAATGAGTGTGTCCGTATGTGTTGTAACAGGCAACTTATTCGTTATATACCTTTAAGACACCTCATTTGGCATAATGCTTGTCTATGTAGTATTTGTCCAGGTGATATAAGTGATGACTGCTCTAATATACTCTGCTAAAAAAACATCCTGATTTTATTCCCTATTATTCTATTTATTTGTAATTCTGCCAGAGTATTTCTGTTGTATTTTTCAGCCAACCCTCTTCCATGTATGTGGAGAGTTTGAGGTTTCTCTGAAGCTACTTATAAAGACTTAAGGATTACCAATTCTGGGCTCTTCTAAAACACTCTGGTCGACAATACAGTGTGTGTGTGTGTGTGTGTGTGTGTGTAAGTGTGTGTACCTACACTTTTGTAGACCTGCTACGATCCTGATCTCTCCTCCATGAGCCACACTATAAACACACAAACACGAATTAATGTAGATATGCATCATGCACACGTTCAGTATGTCAGTATCAGTGTTTAACACACTTGAGTTTCTGCAGTGAGCAGTTTGGATCCTTCAGTTTGTCAGAGAGCAGCTTGACTCCCGAATCTCCTGGGTGATTGTAGCTCAGATCCAGCTCTCTCAGGTGTGAGGGGTTTGAACTCAGAGCTGAAGACACAAAATCACAGCCTTCCTCTGTCACCATACAGCCAGACAACCTACAGATGGATCAAAAGAGCCTCATCATCCACAAAACACACATCAACACTCAACAGTAGATCTCATTTATAGTGTGACTTTAAACAAGAGTTCTCTTTATATGTCTCACTGAATTTTTTTTTTTCATATTTCGGTAACACTTTAGTAAAGGGAACAAATGTAAACTATTAACTATGACTTTTTCCACAATAAACTCCTAATTTACTGCTTATTAATAGTAAGGTAGTTGTTAAGTCAAAGCACTAGGTAGGATTAAGAATGAAGACACTAAAAAAAAAAAGCGTTACACATATTTCTATATTAACCACATCAAAACAGTTACGCTAGTTTGATTTGTTCAGTTATGTGTCAGTTATGTGTCGTGCTTCCGTCTCGTCTGTCCTTACCCCCAGGTGCTGCGGCTGCCGAGACTGGTCCTGGGGGGGAGCAGAGTGCGGTCTCATCGGTACCCCCAGCCTGCGAGGGACAATGGGGGTATGTGACGAGCAGGGCGGGCAAGGGCCGTGAGGGAGCGGTACGACGCCGGTGACGCGAGTGATGATGAGCGGTCTCGTATCTCTCACGGAGGAGCTCCGGAAGAATAAAAGGGGAGCGACGACAGTGAAGGACAGGAGAGGACCAGGCCTGGATTTTATATTATGTTTTATTATGTTTATGTGGTTGGCAGTCGCCGTGAGGGACTGCCACCATTACTTTTGTTTTGATGTTTGTTTATTTTATGTTTATTAAAGTCTATTTAACGTCCTGCCTAGTTCTTCCCGTACTTAAGAACTGTGTTACACCTATCATTTCATTTTTCAATCATTTAATATTTCTACATTTAGAAATGTTATATTTTCAGTCAATTAAGCCATGTAGTGTGTGGTTAGAAGAGGTTTGATTGGTTTTCCTTGACTTCTTTGGCAGCTAACTCCAAACTTGTTTTCAAATTTTAATATAAAAAAATGCTAATTTCATTTCTGTAATGAGCTTTATCTTCAAAGTAATCATTCATTGCGTATTTGTACGCTTTATTTTAATCACACAGAACAGTTAAAATCTCCCTAAATTACCTCAGTATCTGCAGCTGACAGTTTGGACTCTTCAGTCCATCCGAGAGCAGCTTCACTCCTGAATCCTGCAGGTCATTGTAACTCAAGTCCAGCTTTCTCAGAACACAGTTTGAAGATTGAAGAGCCAATGACACACTCTCACAACACTGAACAGTGAGATTACAGTGAGCAAGACTGAAAGAGATCAGAACATACACATTAACAATCAGATCATCTACAAACACATCAACATTATGACCAGCTGATTGTAAATTATGTTTCATGTGTTCTTAAATACCTCAATATCTGCAGCTGACAGTTTGGATTCCTCAGTCCATCAGAAAGAAGCTTTACTGCCGAATCCTGCAGGTCATTGTTACTCATGTCCAGCTCTCTCAGGACACAGTTTGAGGATTGAAGAGCCGATGACACACTCTCACAACACTGAACAGTGAGATTACAGTGAGTAAGACTGAAAGAGATCAGAACATACACATCAAGGATCAGATCATCTACAAACACATCAACATTATGAGCAGCTGATTGTAAATTATGTTTCATATGTTCTTAAATACCTCAGTATCTGGAGCTGACAGTTTGGATTCTTCAGTCCATCAGAAAGAAGCTTCACTCCTGAATCCTGCAGGTCATTGTAACTCAAGTCCAGCTCTCTCAGGACACACTTTGAAGATTGAAGAGCCAATGACACACTCTCACAACACTGACCAGTGAGATTACAGTGAATAAGACTGAAAGAGATCAGAACATACACATCAACAGTCAGATCATCTACAAACACATCAACATTATGACGATCAGATTGAAAATTATATTTCATTTGTTCTTAAATACCTCAGTATCTGCAGCTGACAGTTTGGATTCTTCAGTCCATCAGAAAGAAGCTTCACTCCTGAATCCTGCAGCTCATTGTTACTCATGTCCAGCTCTCTCAGGACAAAGTTTGAGGATTGAAGAGCCGATGACACACTCTCACAACACTGACCAGTGAGATTACAGTGAGTAAGACTGAAAGAGATCAGAACATACACATCAAGGATCAGATCATCTACAAACACATCAACATTATGAGCAGCTGATTGTAAATTATGTTTCATATGTTTTTAAATACCTCAGTATCTGCAACTGACAGTTTGGATTCTTCAGTCCATCAGAAAGAAGCTTCACTCCTGAATCCTGCAGGTTATTGTAACTCAGGTCCAGCTCTCTCAGGACACAGTTTGAGGATTGAAGAGCCGATGACAAACTCTCACAACACTGAACAGTGAGATTACAGTGAGTAAGACTGAAAGAGATCAGAACATACACATTAACAATCAGATCATCTACAAATACATCAACATTATGACCAGCTGATTGTAAATTATGTTTCATATGTTCTTAAATACCTCAGTATCTGCAGCTGACAGTTTGGATTCTTCAGTCCATCAGAAAGAAGCTTCACTCCTGAATCCTGCAGGTCATTGTTACTCAAGTTCAGCTCTCTCAGGACACACTTTGAGGATTGAAGAGCTGATGACACACTCTCACAACACTGAACAGTGAGATTACAGCAAGCAACTCTGAAAGAGATCAGAACATACACGTCAACAGTCAGAGCATCTACAAACACATCAACATTATGACCATCTTATTGTAAATTATGTTTCCCATGTTCTTAAATACCTCAGTATCTGCAGCTGACAGTTTGGATTCTTCAGTCCATCAGAAAGAAGCTTCACTCCTGAATCCTGCAGGTCATTGTTACTCAGGTTCAGCTCTCTCAGGACACACTTTGAGGATTGAAGAGCCGATGACAAACTCTCACAACACTGAAGAGTCAGATTACAGCCAGAAAGACTAGAAGAGTTGAAATAACATAAAATAATAATGAAATAATAAAAAGCATGTTGTATATCCCCGGGAACCTGGAACATGAAGGGAAAGGAATATGAAGGGAAAATGAAGGGTTATGATCAGGCAAGAACTTTAGGACAGAACCAAGATATGCTATACAGTTTTGAATGTCATTGGTTGTCTGGAGCTGGTCTGCTGTTGGAGACTAACAATCAACTTGCTTTTATATATTCTTATGTACTGCATGTTAATTTTTTGTTCTTCCTTGTCATTCGTTTGTCTATTTTGCAAAACTATTTTTCTTTGCTTCAGCTATAATAAATCAGGTCTGAGAGAGAATGTTACATATAATATTGCTAACATTGTTCAACATTATAAAGAAATACTAAACCATAATAAGTACCCCTTTAAAATTTTAAACTAAGCACTTAATATTTTGTTAAGCTTGTCGCAGCACACTAGCAAAAGTAATGATTATGAATATGTTGAGAAAAACATCAATAATACTGTCCGAACATTTGAATGTGTTCATCAGTTACAGTATAACAGGGTTTTCTAAAGTCTGGCCCACGGGCCAATTAAAGCCTGGGGATGAATTTCAAACGGCCTGCAGCTTGTCTATTCAAATTTATTATGTGACCTGACATGCATAATTTTCAAATTATGCAGTTTCACAAAGTCATCTCAAGGCGACAACACTAGATGTTTCGCCAGGTGTAGCAGTACACCGTGCGTGACAACAATTTGTTAAATGATAAGTGCTGCCATTTATGTTGCGTATGAGAAGCATTAATCACACCAAAAGCACAGAGGTCTCTGATATAAACCTCAAATGTCTCTCTAGTTTAGAGCGCTGACTTTCTCATCAACACTGATATGGAAACAGTGTGTCACAAAAATCCAGTTAGATGGCTTTTCTACCCATAAATCACTAACATTTACCATAGATTTACTGTAGTAACACTAACTGTAACCATGGTTTTGTGGCCTAAATGTGGGATATTCAAATTTAATTTTATTATATTATAAATGTTTTAAAGAAGCAATGAAATATATGCCAACTGACAGAAATGTTTTGTTGACCGAGCCTCTTCTCTTCAACACTTGGTCAACTATTAGAGAGCAGCTCTACTGCTGTGCTGCAGATATTTAAACACTGAAAAATGTAGCAATGTTTTGCTGAAGATATAAAAATTTGAGTTTTGAATTATGAATCTGAGAGACTCATCTGAGATTCACTGACTGCATCTGAATGCCTGCAGAACAGCACTTCAACACCTACTTTACCCGATGAGTTTCATAAGCGTCCAGCAGCGGTGAGTAGTGAGGAGATAAAGAGAGATGCAGTGATGTTAGACAATCACAACAGCAGACATTTACTGACAAGAGTCACACTGACACTGGAGAATAATCATGTGTAAATATATGACTGTTTTTGTGCAAAAACTTTACTAACATTATGAGTGCACCTAAAGGAAAACATGAAGTGAAAATGAAGCAGTCAGTGAAGTTAACATTATTTAGAAAACAGATTTACATAAACACAACATATGTAACCATTTTTTAAAAAAAAGATTACATCCAGGATAATGCAATAGTGGCTCCATTTTGTCTTCTGATGCCCTGTGGCTTTCCAGTTTCCATCTTTCACTGTCTCTGTCTTTATCTTTCACTCTCTGTCCTTCACTGTCTGTCTTTAACTGTATCTGTTGAACTCAGGCAAGACAACCAACCCGTGACGTCACAGGCTGTAGAACAAGATGGCGCGCTCTTGCTACAAAAGCTTTAACAAAACATTTTTTTAAAACAAAAATGGTTATGTTTATTGTGTTTGTTATATATTTTTTTATTAGAGCAGAAATCCGTTTAAGAAATAATGTTAACTTCACTGACGGCTTAATTTCCACTGTAAAATAATGAAGGAATGTCATGATCCCTTTAAAACTATAAGCTTGTTATTTAGGAGAAAATCCCTCAGGAAATGGTGCTAGATTCATTATTAAACATGATTCTTCATTTGTTAATAATTAACACTCACAGAGCTTTTCTGCAGTTGATCACTGTTGGTATCAGTCTTCTTCTCCCCTCATCTGAGGTGTTGAATTTCTTCAGATCAAACTCATCCAGCACCTTCTCTGATATCTGGAGCATGTAGGCGATTGCTGAGCAGTGAGGAGGAGAGAGTTTCTTCTCTGAGTGTTTGTCTGATTTCACAAACTTCTGAATCTCTCTGGACAGAGTCTGATCTTTCACTTCCAGCAGACAGAGGAACAGACTGATGGATCTTTCAGTGGAGAGTTCACGTTCACCTTTGATCTTCTGTTGAATGTACTCTGTTGTTCTCCAGATGCTCGCTGAGCTTTTCTCCCTGTATCTCAGTAGATCCTGTAAGAGTCTCTGATTGGACTCCAGTGAGACGCCCAGCAGGAAACGCAGGAAGAGATCCAGCTGTCCATTCTGACTCTTGAGGGCTTTATTTACTGCTGATGTGTGTAGACCATACAGAGAGTATTTATCTGATACTGATGTGTGTCGATCATACCAAGAGTCTTCATTTACTGCTGATGTGTGTGGACCATACAGAGAGTATTTATCTGATACTGATGTGTGTCGATCATACCAAGAGACTTTATCAGATATGAATTCATGCAGAGTTATGTTCTTGACCACATGTGAGTAAATCACATAGAAAGCAGCAAGAAACTCCTGAACGCTCAGATGAATGAAGCTGTAGACTTTCCTCTGATGAATCACAGATTCCTCCTTAAAGATCTCAGTGCAAATCCCAGAATACACTGAGGCGTCAGTGACGTCTATGCCGCTCTCAATCAGGTCCTCCTCATAGAACATCACATTGCCCTTCATCAGCTGATTGAAAGCCACTTCACCAAGTTTCACAATCACTTTTCTGTTGGACCGCAGGAGTTCCTCTGGATCTCTCTCTTCATACTTCTGATTCCTCATGTTGATCTGAATCAGCAGGAAGTGGATGTACATTTCAGTCAGAGTTTGAGGGATTTCTGCACTCAGATCTTCTTTCAGGAGCTTCTGAAGCACAGTGGATGAGATCCAGCAGAAGACAGGTATGTGGCACATGATGTGGAGGCTTCTCGCTCTTCTGATGTGTGAGATGATTCTGCTGGCTTGATGTTCGTTACTGATTCTCTTCTTGAAATATTCCTCCTTCTGAGGCTCATTGAATCCCTGAATCTCTGTCAGACGGTTGATGTATTTGGAGGGGATCTGATTGGCTGCTGCTGGTCTGGAGGTGATCCAGATGAGAGCAGAGGGAAGCAGCTCTCCTTTCATGAGGTTTGACATCAACACACCCACTGATGAAGTCTCAGTCACATCAGAAACTTTCTCTGACATCAACACATCCACTGATGAAGTCTCAGTCACATCAGAAACTTTCTCTGACATCAACTCATCCACTGATGAAGTCTGAGTCACATCAGAAACTTTCTGAGCATCTGAAACAAGCAGTTTTATTTTCATGAGGTTTGACATCAACTCATCCACTGATGAAGTCTCAGTCACATCAGAAACTTCCTGAGCATCTGAAAACCTCAATGTGATTCTGCTTTCATCCAGACCATCAAAGATGAACACAACTTTACACTCCTCATAAATCTTTGAGTCCAGATCTTGAAGTTCAGGATGAAAGTCCAGCAGAAGACTGTGAAGACTGTACTGATGATCTCGGATCAAGTTCAGCTCTCGAAATGGAAGCACAAACATGAAATCGACATCCTGATTGGCTTTTCCCTCGGCCCAGTCCAGAATGAACTTCTGCACAGAGACGGTTTTTCCGATTCCAGCGATGCCTTTAGTCAGAACAGTCTTGATTTGGTGTTTCTCCTCACATCCTGGTGCAGGTGAGGCTTTAAAGATGTCGTTGCAGTAGATTGGAGTCTCTTGTGAGTGTTGTGTTCTGGCTGTTTTCTCCATCTGTAAAACCTCATGTTCTTCATTCACTCCTTCACTCTCTCCCTCTATGATGTAGAGCTGTGTGTAGATCCTGTTCAGGAGGGTTTCATTCTCCTGGAGTTTCATTCCCTCAAATAATCTCTCATACTTGTTCTTCATGCTGGTTTTGTGTCGGTCTTTGACTCTCTGTAGTTCATCATTCATTGGTTGAGGAGAATCCTGCTGCAGGTCTCCAGTCTGATCATCTCTATCCACACTGCTGAAACAAACAAACAAAAGATAACAGGTTAAAAAAATTCTATAAATACAATTCAAATTCAAATTACATAGTAAATCAATACAGATCTTGTATTGTCTGTATAATTAATGACTTTCATTTCAGTTTCACTTTAAAAGTTAAAGTTAATTACCACACCATTAAACTTTTGTCCATTTATTAGAAGTGAAATTAGAAAAAAAAATTATAACTTTGTATTTTTCTTCAGTGTGGGGTCAGAGGTCACCGTTTCATCACTAAACTCAGGAGGTCAGATCCGTCACTCTTCATAGACACAAGTCTGGGCTCGACCGTTAGTTCTGCCTGCTGATTTATTTATTAGAAAATTTGATTTATTATCAAAGTCCATAATGCCTGCTTCAATTCACTGAAAGTTTGTCCACAGATTTAAGGTGAAATCAGAAATAATAACCGAACTCATCTCTCTGTATGAATTCAGTGTGTTTTTGACTCACATTGTTTGTCTCCTAGTTTCACTGGAGCAGTAAAATCACCAACTTCATGTTTTTACTCACAGTTGATCAGGAGTCGCTGCTTCATCACTGAATAAAGGAGGAGGATGCATGGATGCGTCACTCTTCACAGACACACAGCTGGGTTCTGGAGATGAAGATCTCAAACTCTTCCTCTTCTCGGAGTTACTGAGAAAACACAGCAAAATAATTCTACATTTAATTCTGCCTGCTGTTTTAATTATTATGAGTCAGTCTGTCATCTAGAGTTTCTGAACCATAACTGAACAACTGATTGTGACCGTTGTCATGTTACACACACACACACACACACATTTAACCATATAACATGCATATGACATGATGTGTAGATCATATAATAAAATTAGTCTGCAACTTGTGCTATACCTTCAGTTTAAATCATTTAAACATGTTTGAGGATGTTTCTGTGGGATGAACGCTCTAACCTGTTAACATGAGCTCTGGAGAAAACACTTGAGCATTCAGAGTGAAACAGGCTATTACTGTCTTGTGTCTCACCTGAGGTCAGAGGTCACTGTTTCATCACTGAATAAAGGAGGAGGATGCATGGATGCGTCACTCTTCACAGACACACAGCTGGGTTCTGGAGATGAAGGTCTCTCTCTGTTCTTCATGATGAGAAACTGACTTCAGACCTGCAAATGGAAACACAGATCAAATCACACATAAAGACTGTCTGACCTCACTGATGCTCTTGAGTCTTACTGAGAAAAAGCCCGAATCTCTCGCTGTTCAGAGGGTTCATGTGTTTCTGCTGCTGTAAAGTGGCTGACAGCTTCTCTGTGCCAGCGCTGATATCCAACAACTGATCCAACAACCATCTGGACGTCAACCAATCTGGATTCAAGAGCGGCCACTCCACCGACACTGCGCTGCTGTCTGTCACAGAATCACCGCGGATTGCAAAGGCATCAGTTCTCATTCTACTGGATCTATCTGCTGCCTTCGACACCGTAAACCATCACATTCTTCTGTCCACCCTCTCGTCACTTGGCATCTCAAGTACTGCGCTTCAGTGGTTTGAGTCCTATCTCACAGGTAGGTCTTTCAGAGTTGCCTGGGGAGGGGAGGTATCCAAACCTCATCAACTGATCACTGGGGTTCCTCAGGGTTCAGTTCTTGGTCCCCTCCTATTCTCCATTTACACTACATCACTGGGTCCCATCATACAGGCACATGGTTTCTCCTACCACTGCTATGCTGATGACACACAACTCTACCTGTCCTTCCAACCAGATGATTCCACAGTAGCTGCACGGATCTCAAGCTGTCTGGCGGACATCTCGACGTGGATGGAAGAAAACCACCTGCAGCTCAACCTGGCAAAGACTGAGCTTTTAGTCTTCCCTGCCACTCCTACTCTACAACACGACATCAACATACAGCTTGGTACAACCACCATTACCCCATCAAAGTCGGCCAGAAATCTTGGAGTTATCTTCGATGACCAACTGACCTTCAAAGACCACATCTCAAAGACGGTGCGGTCATGCAGATTTGCACTTCACAACATCAGGAAAATCCAGCCCTTCCTGACTGAGCACGCAACACAACTTCTCGTCCAGGCCCTGGTCATTTCAAGGCTTGATTACTGCAATACTCTTCTGGCTGGTCTGCCGTCAAGTGCAATCAAACCTCTTCAAATGATCCAGAACGCTGCTGCTCGTCTTGTCTGCAACGAGCCTAAGAGAGTCCACGTCACCCCCCTCTTCATCTCTTTGCACTGGCTACCCCTCGCTGCTCGCATCAAGTTCAAGGCGCTGATGCTTGCTTACAGATCCACCACAGGCTCCTCACCCTCCTACCTCCACACACTGCTACAACGCTACATCTCCACCAGAAGACTGCGATCACTAAAGGAACGAAGACTTGTGGTACCATCACAGAGAGGCACAAAATAACTCTCCAGAACATTCTCCTTCACTGCTCCCTGCTGGTGGAATGATCTCCCTACTTTCATCAGGAACGCAGAATCCCTGGCAATATTCAAGAGACAGCTGAAAACTCATCTCTTTCGTGAACACTTAACCCCTTCATAAAAAAAAAAATCTATCCTTTCCTTTCCCCTTCCTACTCTAACTTATGTTACTCTGAGCAATGTCTGAAACTTGTACTGTGAGCACTTCCTGTGTCTATTTGCCTATTCATGAAAAATCGCTTGTTTGTATTCCTCGCTTTGGATAAAAGCGTCTGCTAAATGACTAAATGTAAACGTAAACGGATCATCATCGGCTGAAGATTACTGTCAGGACTGATTTTAGTTGTTGAAGCACTAGAGAATAAACCCTGAAAGTTTAGACAAAAATATCTACAAATCACGTTGAGTCAAATTTCACTGTAATCACATTATTTCAACACATTCATTCTTTTTTACACTTACAAAAAAAGTGCCGGTAATTTGCATATCATTAATCGGTCTATAATATCTACTAATTTTTATGTAGATATTATAGACTGATTTTTTTATTTATTTATTTACATTTGTCTAATTTGAGTATTTTTTTTCCCATTCATAATTCAAGACATCATATCTTAAACATGGCTTCTCAAATAAAACATTTAGAAAATAATGAACACTTCAGGAGGTTGAAAAAAAAACGTTTTTATTTTGTTTTGTTTTTTTGTGAAAAATTATCTGACACTATTTATTGCATTATTTATCTCAGCTTCATCCTTTAAATATCACAAACCAGAGACTTCAGCTGCTCAATACAGTTGTTATGGCCATTAAAAATAAACTTCTATGTCATAATGAAACTTACAGTGAATCGAGACCTGGCCTACAGAAGTGCGGTGTATTTCCATATAATTTAAATATTTACATTTCCACCTTTGTATTTTTCAGATTGTCATGAATACGTTTATTAATCTAAACTAAAAGCAGAATCTCTAGAGCTCGAAAAACAACTTTATACAATGACTGTTAAAATTTAAAGATCGAATTTCATATTAAAGCAAACAGAAACCCTTGCACAATAATGTGACATGATATCAAAAGCCAATTAATAAACTTACCGTGATAAGACCGTTTTAATCTTTTCGTAGGACTCGAGTTTCTCTTTACGGTTCAGATATAAAAAGCGCAGCGCGCATGCGCAGAACGCCTCGCGCGTCAACAACAAATACGAAAGGCTATTCAAACACTTTTACTACGGATTACATTATTACTAAGTAATTTTAAAAGTTCACTTAAGTGTGCTAAAAAAAAGTGTAATAATCTGATTAACTGTGAAAAAAGTGTCTCATTCAGTCTGAATTCACCTTACGCTTAAATAAGTTTAAATACTTGTAAGATTTTAAGTACACTTCAAGTGCTCATGCAATGTGTGGTAATTGTCGTACTAAAAGTTTTAAAAAAGTACCTCATTGTGAAGATTAAAAACGGTTAATTTTGATTTCACGCTGACTGTAAATTAAGGGTAGCTTCATCAATTCTGACATAATAGAAAATTCAATAAATAATATTAATTACATTTTAATTTTGTTTGGAAAATGTACATTTATTTATTGAGGTACAGGTGAAATATATATATATATATACTAAGGAAAATTCCTTGTGCGTGCACAAACTCTTTCTGATTCTAAAATATCAGGCTTAAAATAAACCGACTTTTATTTTGAAATGCCGCCTCACGTGTGCGCGCACCCGGGAGTGACTGTCTGTTCCTGTTACGCTTCAAGTGCTCGTGCAATGTGTTGCAAATTACTTTACCCAATACTGTACTAAGCTATAGGGTATATCATACTGTAAAACACTAGTAAAAACTAAAGTATACTACAGTATTTATTACAGTTTATCAGTTCACTATAAATAATACTACAATATGCTGCAGCATTCATTAACAAAGTGTTGTAATTACTATAAAACATACAGTACACTACAATTTACTATAGTATGGTTCACTATAGTATTTACTACAGATTACTATAGTATTTTTCCATGTGATAAGACTGTAAATAGGGTTAATTTTAATTTCAAGCTGACTATAAATTATGGGTAGCTTCACCAACACTGACATAATAGAAAATTTAATCAAAATAAATTTTAATTGAATGCCATTTTTTTATAGTGAGGTACATAAAGCTCTTTTCGATTCTGAAATATCAGGCTTTTAAAAAAAACGACTTTTATTTTGAAATACCGCCTCACGTGTGCGCGCACCCGGAAGTGTCTGTCTGCTCCTGGTGACGGTGGCTCGGACTCTCCATTCGTCTTGGAAACAGAAATGCAGACAGACGTGTTGATCAGAAGATAGCCGATCGATTATCATCATCATCATTACTGTGTAACCGACAGAAATCAGTCATGGCGAGCGGTAAGTGACTCTCACGAACCATCTGTGGTGTGATAAGTCTCTAATTAATCATAATAACCCATAATGTGATGCTGCCTGTACTGTATATGACGATGCTGATGCTGTCTCTCGCGTCTCAGAGTCGGTCAGTGTGGTCTTCAAGATCTACTGCCTGACTGTCATGACCCTGATCGCCGCCACCTACACCGTGGCCCTCAGATACACCCGGACCGTGTCCTCGGACCTGTACTTCTCCACCACTGCGGTCTGCCTGGCTGAGGTCATCAAGCTGCTGCTGAGTCTGCTGATGCTGGTCAGGTGTGTGTTCTCCTCTCAGAGCCTGAGCCTGACCTCATGTCACATGTCTGACCTGCTGTGATGCTGTCTGACGCAGGGAGGCGGGAGATCTGGGCCGCTGCAGGACCGCAGTGGTCACACACATTTTCAGGAGTCCCAGGGAGCTGCTGAAGCTGAGCGTGCCGTCGGTGGTGTACGCCATCCAGAACAACATGGCCTTCGTGGCCTTGAGCAACCTGGACGCCGCCGTCTACCAGGTATTACGCTTCACGCGCAGATGTGCTCGCCGTCACACTGTCTCGATAACGGCGGTGAGGATCAGACTGAAATGTACGTCGTTATTCCCTGACAATCGTCGCGTCTGATGGGAGAAATGAAGCTTTTCAAAACTTTGAATCGATTAAAGCAGTTGTTTTGTAAATTATTCACTGTCTTCAGGTCAGAACGGCCAAATATGCGTTAAAACACCTTTTACTAACTGATTACAAATGTTTTACTCAAAGTGAAATCCATAAAATGTTGTGATCGAACTTGTCTGAGCTTTAATAAACAGCCGAATCGCTGTCATTTAGGAAAAAGATCGCAATCTTTTAACTATTAATCGTGCGTTTGATTGTTAATAGCATTTTATGGATTTCATTTTGAGTAAAACATTTGTAATTAGTTTGTAAAAGGTGTTTTAACGCATATTTAGGCGTTGAATTCCCGCCGTTCTGACCTGAAACAGAGAATCATTTACAGAACAACTGCTTTAATCGATTCCAAGTTACGAAAAGCTTCATTTCTCCCATCAGACGCGACGATTGTCAGGGAATAACGACTTACTAACGACTTAATAACGTCAGTCTGTAATGCGCACCGTTTTGATAAAAAATGTTTAATGAATGATTCAATGACTCACTTGTTTCATTACTGAATGAATCAGTTTTTTTGAACAAATCTCTTGAGTGAATGATTCAATGACACGTACATTTTTTAAAACAGTCACTTGTCGCCACCTACTGGTGTAACGATGTAATTTTATATATTGCAACGCATAAATAATGATACTGTGATGGTTGAAATATCATCGGCTCTCTCTGGATCAGATCTGAATGTTCGCTGTGATCGGACTTGTCTGAGCTTTAATAAACAGAGCCGAATCGCTGTCATTTAGGAAAAAGTCATTAGTGTCATTAGTTATTAAGTCGTTAGTAAGTCGTTATTCCCTGACAATCGTCGCGTCTGATGGGAGAAATTAAACTTTTCATAACTTTGAATCGATTAAAGCAGTTGTTTTGTAAATGATTCTCTGTTTCAGGTCAGAACGGCGGGAATTCAACGCCCAAATATGCGTTAAAACACCTTTTACTAACTGATTACAAATGTTTTACTCAAAGTGAAATCCATAAAATGCTATTAACAATCAAACGCACGATTAATAGTTAAAAGATTGCGATCTTGTTCCTAAATGACAGCGATTCGGCTCTGTTTATTAAAGTTCAGACAAGTCCGATCACAGCGAACATTCAGATCTGATCCAGAGAGATCATTATTTCTGCCTTGCAATATATAAAATTACATCGTTACACCAGTAGGTGGCGACAAGGGACTGTTTTAAAAAATGTACGTGTCATTGAATCATTCATTCAAGAGATTTGTTCAAAAAAACTGATTCATTCAGTAATGAAACAAGTGAGTCATTGAATCATTCATTAAACATTTTTTATCAAAACGGTGCGCATTACAGACTGACGTTATTAAGTCGTTATTCCCTGACAATCGTCGCGTCTGATGGGAGAAATTAAGCTTTTCATAACTTTGAATCGATTAAACCAGTTGTTTTGTAAATGATTCACTGTCTCAGAACGGCTTGAATTCAACGCCCAAATATGCATTAAAACACCTTTTACAAACTAATTACAAATCCATAAAATGCTATTAACATAATCAAATACCGTTAAATTACAGCTACACGATTAATAGTTAAAAGATTGCGATCTTGTCGTACTACATCCACCATGTTGTTAATGTCACATGACCTTCCAGTGTCAGTTCCGTCCCTTCAACTCCAATCACAAATCTTCTCCCGTGGCCTCATGGGATAGTAAAGTGTCCATCATATGCTCACTTCAGAAGTAGCAAGTCATCCAGGTACTTTTCACCTGCTGTTTTTCGCGTACTTGTGTAGAGAAGTATTTGATTTAGGATGCGGCAAGCGAAGTGAGTCATTGAATCATTCATTCAACCAATTAAAAAAAAAAGTAATTAAATCCTTTTTTAACAGATAATATTTAGTCAGAAGCTCTAGTAAATTACACTACTGTTTAGTTGTCTGTTCAGAATCGTGGGAGAATCATGATCTCTCTTTGAAGCACAAATCTCGATTCTCACTTTATCCAGAACCGTGCAGCTATACGTTAAAATATGACGTTTCTGCGCGATATGCATTATTTTCATTAAACTGTAGTGCTTTGGAGGGCTTGGTTCTAACTGCAACTCCTTTTTATTGCACAAGCACGTCATTGAAGAAGTCTACAGATGAATAAAAGTGATCTGAGAAACGCTGGATCGTGGGGTTCACGGAGATCGGACCCGAACAATGATGAACCGTTGAAATTTCCGAACCGTCATGACGTCACAAAGTCTTGTTCACGGAAATCTGGTGACTTTGGCAGTTTGAGCTCTGAATCACTGATTCGAAACAAATGATTCGCAACAATTTCAAAGCTTCGCTAAGTTAGTAGTGTTTCAAAAGCGTCCATCACTAGCTGAAAACTAGCACACACGATTCTGAAATGATGCGTCATGTTCGGTTCTGGAGAAGCAGTGGTGTTTTCATGGCATCAATGATACATATTACACACAAAACATATGCCTGGAAACAAAGTTTAGCTCCCAGAATGGCACAATAAGGCAGTAACTCTTAAAGTGTGGTCCGCCATCGCCCCCTAGTGGTCCGCGAAAAGATGACCTAAACTAGACAAGCTCTTGTTTCCTGTTATTAAAACACGTCAGTGTGTTTTAATAACGGAAAAATGGATCATATCATTGCATTTGTGTTTGAATAATTAGTTTTTGACTTGAAACAGTTGCATATTAAACTTAAATTTAGTTTATCCTTCCTATTTTGTTGTTTTCGTTAGAGTTTGCGTTAGAGTGGGATTCTGTCAGGTGGTCCTCTGATAAAGTGGTCCTTGGGCTGAAAAAGTTTGAGAAACACTGCAATAAGGTTTTGTGTCCAACACTTTGGCTTATGGGAGATGTGGGAAATGCACGGGCATGACATCTGAGACGTCACACGCCTAACTTTATATGGCAGTGTCATCTGTCACTTTATGAGAATTGGAACGATCACGCGATCGTGAGTAAATAATGTCAGACTCCGAGTTGAATTCAAAGCGTGTGTAGTGTTCTCAGCTCTGTTTGCTTCTGTATTATGTTTTAATGTTTCTGTTGTCATTCTGAACGACTGATCAGTGTCCAAATAAAAAAAAAAAAAAACATGTTTGTCCTCTTATTTGTCCTATGGAGTCCCGTCCTACCTGTTTTTCTCGTTGAATATCCTTGTTTTACTTTCATGTTGAACTTTTCCTCATGAATAAATCCTCGCAGGAGACTCGTTTTCCACACAGATCTGTTCATGAAGCTCCCGTCTGACTGTGTGTGTGTGTCAGGTGACGTACCAGCTGAAGATCCCCTGTACGGCGCTGTGCATGGTGCTGATGCTGAGCCGCTCTCTGAGCCGTCTGCAGTGGTTCTCGGTCTTCATGCTGTGTGGAGGCGTGACGCTGGTGCAGTGGACCCCGCCGCAGTCCACCAAAGTTCAGGTAACTGGATATGAACACCATCTCAAGATTGGTCATTTCTTGCTGTCATTGCAATGTCTTCACAAAGAAATTGCAAATGTTTTGTTCTTTTCAGACAGCTGGTAGACTAACTAAAATGTGTGTCTCGCTGTGATTCAGGTGGAGCAGAACCCGTTCCTGGGCTTCATGGCGATCGCTGTCGCGGTCCTCTGCTCCGGGTTTGCAGGTATCGTGTGTTCGCTCGTGTCGTTGATGATTTCTCACATTAGGAAACATTAGTGACTCTCTGTTTTGGATCAGGTGTGTACTTTGAGAAGGTCCTGAAGAGTTCGGACACCTCTCTGTGGATCCGAAACATCCAGATGTACCTGTCGGGGATCGTCGTGACCCTCGTGGGCGTCTACGTGACCGACGGCGCACAGGTCTTGGAGAAAGGCTTTTTCTTCGGATACACGCCTTGGGTCTGCTTAGTCATCTGTGAGTCATTTCTGCATGACCTTTATTTCTGATGCCTGCGGTCATGTAAGTTTGGGAGATACAGCTCGCTGAGCAATAGCGCCCCGCCCATGTAAATATGTCATTGTAAATGGAAATCTCTTGAATGACATCGATGAAGTCGTCCGACTGGTTTCTCGTCTTCTTTCTGCCTGCAGTTTTGGCGAGTGTGGGAGGAATGTACACGTCTGTGGTGGTCAAATACACCGACAACATCATGAAGGGCTTTTCGGCGGCCGCTGCGATCGTGCTGTCCACCGTGGCGTCTGTCGTCCTCTTCGGCCTGCAGATCAGTAAGTGTATCCGGTCATGTCATGTTGTGATCAAGAAGCAGTAGACCTGAAGCAGACATGACTGTGACGCTCAGCATCAGCAAACAGTGACGATCTCTGTAAGAATTGAGCCATGAGTCTTTACGAGGCACGTCCTGCAGTAAAGCTGCCGTCAGGTCCGGCAGACTGAGAAATTGCAATAAGATGGGAAGCTTATTGGTATTTAAAGAGGATCTATAACGCCCCTTTCACAAGATATAAGTCTCCGGTGTCTCCCAGAAAGTTTTAGCTCAAAATCCCCCACAGATCATTTATTATCGCTTGTCAAATTTGTGCATGTCCCTTTAAATGCAAATGAGCTGCTGCTCCAGAAGAGGGCGGAGCTTCAACAGCTCAACAACAACAAAGCTGGAGAATCTCACGCAGACAAAATGAGGAAAGTGTTCAAACTGATGGAGAGACTCAGGAAGAAGTTTCTGAACGGTTAGTGGATAAATTGATGTAGTTGCTGTGGAGTTGATCAACTCATCACTAGCATGTGTCGTCACGTTCATCTTTTTTCCTTGAATCCACCCTCGTTTGTGAAGCGGTCCGGTGTAAAATGACGGCATCAACAACACTCGACTACAACAACTCTAAAGCAGCCCAACATGGCCCCGCCCCCTTTGTTGAGTGTTCTCGGGGGCGGGGTTTATGTAAATTTTACGGTTTGTGATGTCACTAACCCAGGAAGAAGCTCGTTGTAGTCCCTTCCAGCCGTTTGTTGTGATTTCTATAAAAGAAAATCTCTTTGTATTGAACTTTGAGCGTCGTTTGCAGATGATGTTTATGATCAAACAGCAACATTACACACTAACTGAAGCTAAAAAAGTGAAATCATAATCAATCACCCCTTTAAACAAGAGAAGTGTATGCTAAATTAGTGTGCGATTTAAAAAAAAAAATTATTTACAACCCTAGTAGAAATGAAGATTGAGTGCTGCAGAAGTCTTCTTCATTGTTCGTTCACGTTAACCAGCAGAACTCTATTGTAAAGTGATGTTTTAGAGGATCATGTGCTCATTTACTCTCTGGTCTTTCCAGCGACAACGTTCATCACGGGAGCCATGCTGGTGTGTGTGTCCATCTACATGTACGGCCTGCCCAAACAAGACACCAGCAAAGTGCCGAAACCCAGTTCGGACCGAGAGGACACACAGAAACTCCTCGCCGTCTGACACGAGTTCGCTGGGAAAGAGAAATCGATTCGAGCTGTTCGAGCAGCTGGACATGAACTGAAGCGAACAAAACTACATCGGGAGGAAGGAGAAGCGTTTTGATCCGTCTATTCTGCTGATGAAGGAGGGTGGAGGGGGTTTATGGGAACGACGGGCCATTTTTGGTTTAATGTGGTTGTTTTTTCTATCTATATAAATATCATTTATACTACAGGACTTGATACAGATTGGGAGACACTGCCGCAAGTAACGAACACTGATGCAAACACTGTAAACTGAATGTCGGACAGGTGTTTTTCTGTAGATTGCCAATGTAATTTGCTCAAGTGTTCTTAAACATTTACATAAACTGAACGTAAAAAGTATCCCAACAGGATAAACTCGTTCTAATCACAGAACAAAGGGGTTTGCGTCCTCATCCACGACAGTCTCTGTGTTTATGAGGCTCTCTGATGAACTGACACGATTAAACGCGACTGAAGTCAGTGTGTTTACACGCGATCCAACCGATTCGGATTCTAAAACGGGCCTGTTCATGTGTGAACTTTGCAATCTGATTCATATGTTCACATGTGCATTTATTCTCAACAAAACATGCTTCAGTCACATGACAGAAATACTGAAGAACGTCAGAAACAAAGTAATCATAATTGCCATTTTTGCCTCATCTCAAGGTTTCTGCGGGTCTTAATTCACCGTCACACAAGTTAAGGCCTTAAAAGGGTTTTAAATGTCATGATATTAAAAGAACGAGGATCTTCCTCAGTATTTTTGACCTGTTTTCCAATTCAACATTCTAAACATCTTTGATGCTTTTACTTGAGATGCAAATGTAAAATTAAGTCTTTATACTTAAAGCAAGAACAAATACCTTTTTTTCTGAGCCCAGTCGCAGATATTTCTTCTTGTTTTAATCATAAACTCACTCTATTTTCATATATTTCACAGAAAACAAGACTTTATATTTCATGTCCAGTAAATGCATCTTGATTTAAGAATCTTCAAACAGTGGTTGGGAGCAGAACAACTCAAGCTACTTTTTTTTAATAAAATGAATTTAAAAGTAATGGATATCTGGTGGAATTCATATTTGCAAATTTTGAAGAGTTGCCAATACAACTCATGTTTCTCCCTAGACATTTACATATTCACATACTGTTTCTCCTTCAATTTATTCCTCACATTTTCATTACTCTTGTCTTAAATTCACCTGCAGAAACCCTGTTGAAGATCTTGTTTAGTCTTCAGCAGGGACCAGTTTGTTATACGTACATAAACATCACGCACGTTCATTTTAATTCTGTTTGCGAAAGGCTTGTATGGCTAAAACGTTCCTGTGAAGCATGTGATTTAAGTATTAACATGAAGGGCTCAGTGTGAATGATCCGATTATTAATAGGTTTACTTGCAACCAGATAATGTGTTTTTATTTTGTCGGCAATAAATCATGATGATTGTGTGTTAAACAAGAAATGAACAGACACTAATAAAAAAAAAAACACTTATTTAGTGATTCAGAGAAATTCACATTTTATCAACCGGTGTAATACCCAGAATCCTCATCCCATTGGCCAGAACTGACCGGACAGCACTGAACAGACAGAGCCGGGCCTGAGGAAACAAACACACTGTGAGCATCGGTTCAGTCTTTTGATAAGCGCAGCTGCTCGAACACGTGTTTACCTGAGCCGTCGCCGCTGGACTTCCCTTCACGGGCAGCTCTCGGTGAGCCGACGCCACCAGGTGACTGAAAACACAGGAAAACCTCATCAGAACAAACATCTTCCTTCTCTGGGCCCATAAACCCAGTTATGCCAGTGGTTTTCAGTCCTAAAAGCCTTGTTCTGATTGTCAGTCCAAACCCGATTTTGGAATCTGATCATATTTAGCAAGTGTGAACAGAAAAAGAAAATCATTGAAATGTGAAACACACAGGCTGTACGTTGTAATATTCGTTGTTTTAAGTAAGAGAACTGCATTGCAAACAGTTGCGGTTGCTGTTTTTGACGTGATCCCAACGCAGCGTCACTGCCGTAAAACCAATGCAGATAATCCGGAAAACGAAAAAGAGGCATGAACACACAAATCGGATCTAAACAGTTGTGAGACACTAATAATTTAGATCAGATTATCATCGGATTTGGACTGACAGTGTAAATGTAGCCAAAGGGTACGTTTACACGATGTACTAACAATGGAAAAGTTCTTTATGTTTTTCCATGTACGGACGGCAACGACTAGAAACGCTGTATCCTGCTGCCAGGCCAGTAGATGGCGACAACACTTTTGTAAAAGAAACACTACGCGCATATAGATTTTCACAGATTCATGTTTTTGTAGTTTACACAATAACAGTATTGTTGGAAACCCGTTTTCAAAAGCTTGCTTTGTCAGTCATGTCGCATTTATGAGTTGAATGCACATGACCGTCATTCTGCTACTCGCTCAAAAGTATCATTTCTTCACAAGAAGAAAGCGCGCGGTGTAAGTGGGTGAATTAGGATGATAATGTGTACCTGAGAGTCATGAGGAAGTTGACCAGGTGTCTGGGCTGCAGGTCACTGGCCGACTGAAGAAGCACTTCATCATATCTGTAAACAATCAGACACACTTTCACACAGGATACAGTTTTTGAGTTGTATGTATAGATTTATCAGTGCACATCATCGTGTTCAATTCATGTTCCTCGTCATCTTGAATCAGAATAACTCGAGGGCGGGGCAACCTGTCACTCACATGACATCAGCGCTCTGCACTCATGAATAATTAATGATGATGAGTTATAGGAAAATAATGCAGTGCAGCCACAACAAAACACCAATCACAACACACCGCTCCAGCCGACCAATCAGAGCGCAATGTGCTTTTCAGAAGGAGGGGCTTCATAGAGACAGGAAGTAAACCGAGCGTTACTGACAGACTGGGAAAAGAGGAGCTGCAACAATGGAGAATATGCTTTCCATAGATAATAGAAGATTGACAGACCTGGAACTACTTCATCACTGTGTGTTTACTGGAAATAACTGCACTCTATTATTTCATCATGTGCTTGAAGTGAACTGAATCAGTCCCTCCAGAATAACGTGATTATGCAAAATCGCTAGATTTCACGCATAATCAGCCAAAGTCCGCATATTAATGCGGGAGTCGCATTTTTTCAAATACGCCGCACTTTCACTGCATAAATTGCCGCTTTCAGCAAGCAAAATATGCGGCGCTAGCATGATTTCATAATCTCTGTATTTTCTTTGTGAAAAAGTCACGTATATCTCAGCAGAAAGTTGAGAAACGTTGCGTTCACTTCACACAAGTAAAGCGTCATTATTTCCCCTGTTGCCATGGGAACCTCATGAAGTGACGTAATGACGCGACGTGAACATCGTCTGCAAACCCCGCGGTGAAACCGTGATGAAGAACGCAGATCATTCTCATTTGCCAACTAAAATAAGTGCAAAAGAGCGCGAAGCAGTTTCCCGCTGTGTCACATGACAGTGGGGGTGAATTATTGCGTGTCGACCGCAGACGACGCTGTATATCAGTGGAGTGTGAAATAATTCACGCTGCAGTGAGAGATTGGAAGCACTTCATTTAACAGAAGATGTGTGTTTTGTAAAACAGGAAGCACACATTTTATTTATTTATATTCTATTTATTCATTTTTACAGAAGTTGTTGAATATTCCTTTTGTGAAGCGACAGAACTTGTTTGACTCAATGTTGTGTGAGTTTGATTCATGTGTTCATGAAGGTCTGAAATAAATGAGAACTTCAATATTCAGTGATTTAGTATCTTGAAGTATCAGAAATGACTCGTGACATGAAGGCAGAGTTTAGAGAGAACAGGGTGTTGGGAATCACCTTTCTTTCCTCTTTTGCATCAAACTGCAGTTTTTGCAAATTCCCGCGATTTCATCGTATAAAATTGCAAAAATCGCATTTTTTAAGAAAACGTGCCGCATAATCGAGGATTTTTGCCCACAACAATCACAAAATAATCAGTTTTCTGGAGGGAGTGCTGAACGGAGGAGCTTTAAAACAACCAACACATATTCTGCATGCCAATACGATACAGTATTTATGTGGGGGCGGCGCCATGTTGTGGGACCGGTTTCTGATGTCACGTGTGTGAGGAATGCGTGATGAAGGTGACGCTCACCTGAGCAGGTGCTGGAGAACTGAAACACTTCTGCTGTCCGAGAGAGGAGAGACGTCACGGCAAGAGTACGGCTCGCTCGCGTGTCTCCTCAGCAAACTGTGAACACAGACACAGCAGCGCTACACCCAAACATTCATGAGCAGATCACAGTCTCACACCACTGGTGTAGAAAAAACTTCTCTGTTAGGATTATAGTATTTATAACTAGCTGTCTGTGTGTGTGTGTGTGTGTGTGTACCTGCAGAGTCGGGCGTGTGTGTACTGCAGAAACACACCTGTGTCCCCTTGAGCCTGCAGGACTTTGTCCCAATCAAATTTATAGTCTGAGATCAGAGGCCCTTTAAAGTCCTGACAAACACATCAGATAAACATCACGCGATAAAACACACAATGACACACACTCAGCCCGAAGATGACAATCAATAAGAACTCAAGCCTGCCGGAGCAGATCAACAGAGTCAGAGAGTCAGGCTGTTCAGAGGAACCGCTCGAGTGTGAGTGTGTGAGTGTGTGAGAGAGTGTGTGTGTGTGAGTGAGTGTGTGTATGTGTGTGAGAGTGTGTGTGTGTGTGAGTGTATGTGTGAGTGTGAGTGTGTGTGTTTGTGTGAGTACAGTGTGTGTGTGTGAGAGTGTGTGTGTGTGTGTGAATGTGAGAGTGTGTGTTTGTGTGTGTGTGCATGTGAGTGTGAGTGTATGTGTGAGTGTGTGTGAGTGTGAGTGAGTGTGTGTGTGAGTGTATGAGTGTATGTGTGAGTGAGTGTGAGTGTGTGTGTGTGAGTGAGTGTGAGTGTGAATGTGTGTGTGTGTGAGTGAGTATGAGTGTGAGAGTGAGTGAGTATGAGTGAGTGTGTGTGTGTGTGTGTGAGTGTGTGTGTGTGTGAGTGTGTGTGTGTGTGTGAGTGTGTGTGTGTGTGTGTGAGTGTGTGTGTGTGTGTGTGAGTGTGTGTGTGAGTGTGAGTGTGTGTGTGAGTGTGTGTGTGAGTGTGAGTGTGTGTGTGTGAGTGTGTGTGAGTGTGTGTGTGTGTGTACCTGTATGATTAAAGCGCTGATCCCGATCCTCTCGGCCGTCTGTTCCGGCTCCTCCAGCACTTTTGAAGCTGCACAACATACAAAAAGAGCCTCAGTTCAACAAAAACTAGTCAGTCGTGCCAGAAGAAAATATGTTTTGCTTTGATTTCATTCTTGCTGATTCATAAGATTTATTTTTATTGTCTATAATTTTATTGTGTTTTCGTTTTGAGTTATTAGCCATGTTTAGGAACTGTGTGGATTTAAAAGTGCTTTATAAATTACAATTAATTTATGAACTAAGATTAACTATTTATTAATTAACTATTTAGAATTATTGCTATGCTATTATAGTTTATCCTTTCTTCAGTTTTCATTTTAATTTTAGTTATAATTTTAAGTAATTTTGCTGTGGATTAGGGTTTTTTGTCTATATGGTAATTCTTTTTTTTTTTATTTCAGTTTTAGTGAGTTATTGTAGTACTTCAAGTTACACTTTTTTTCCCCTATTTCAGGTTTATTTTTGTTTCAAATAATGATTCTTTTTTTGCTTGCTTTAATTCTAATACAGTTGATGATAATAACCCTGTTTTGACTCGTCTCACAGGTGGACCTAGTGAAGAAACTCTAGTCATTATTACTGTACCTTTTACACAGTTATTAATGTTTATATTTTCATTTAAAAGTGTACCGTACCCTGAGTTTCATTACCTTGCCATTAAATGACAGTAAACTTGTTAACAGTGCTGTGAGAGTTTCTGACGGCAAATCTGACATCCTTCTCTCGTCTGACCAACATCATCTCTCAAAAAATGTTTCTTCTTTTGTAAAGTCATAGAAACGCTTTCATAGATTTTTTTTTATCTTGCAATTGCAGGTAGAAATCAGATTAATTCACAGCGTTAGCCACAAAAAAACAGCCGTCATCTGATTGTGTGCAGAAATTATAAACGGGATCTAGAATGAGGGTGTGACGCGGATCATCGGCGCTCTTCATATGATGGTCAGATGAGCGTCTCTCACTTCTGGACTGCCTCATGTTGTCGATCATCCGGCTCCGCGCCTCCTCCAGCACGTCCTCCAGGAACACCACCTCCCCACGACGCGTGCTCATGCCCTGCACCAGCCCGAACGCCACATGATGACACCTGCCACACACACACACACACACACACACACACATACACATACACACATACACAGATACCAAAGACCCTTTAAAGGGAGGGTAGATACGCTGGTTGAAAGTCTCTTTACATCCTGATAGCAATCACTAAGTTAAGTGCTCTAAATGTATTTATATGTATAATTACACATCATCTGTGGAAGGCGTAGGACCATAAAATGTTCGTCCAATCTTTGCATTCCATCCGATGTGCCACCTGCCTGTCAACGTATGCGCTTCACACACCCGCGCACCTGTTAGCGCAGGCATCAGCCCATTTCACGCTACAGAGATAAGACCGAAGCCAGTCACGAGCAGCGCCGCCAAAACAACGAGCTTATGCTGCGTAACTACTGTCATTTGGAAACCTGTGAGGTTATACTCTGAGCTACACTGGGGATCATTTTTGGCTGAACTCTCTCTTTAACTAATGTTAACAAATGAAACCTTCTAAGGATCTGTTTCAGTAGCAACCATATGAAAATGTTCCTTTAAAAAAGCAGCGAAGACATCTAACGCACACAGTTCTGCGAGGTGTTTGGTTAGTAGGTGCGTCAAACGTGAGAATTACTACTTTTTACAGCCATTAGGTTTGTGTCAAGGTATATTTTGACAAGGTGTGTCTCTGTCCTGAAGGGGAAGGTTCCCACTGGATCAGTGTTTGAGCAGCAATAATGTTGTGTGTGTGTGTGTGTGTGTGTGTACTTGTTTTGACTACACAAGTGAAATACTTTCTCAAACCACTAGTGAGACATTGACTGGTCCTCACTAGATAGAAACACTTATAAATCAACCAAAAGATGTTTTTATTTAAATCTAGTGATGGTCACATGTGTCTGTGATGGTTTAGGAGTAGAGGTTGAGTTAGGAGAGAGAAAATATCACTGACCTGATATAAAATCAATGGAAGTCTATGGAATGACCTCACTAAGATAGCATAACAAACCTGTGTGTGTGTGTGAGTGAGAAAGCATATGTGTGAATGCGAGTGTGCGAGAGCACGCATGTGCGAGTGTGTGTGAGAGCGTGTGTGTGTGTGTGTGTGTGTGTGTGTGTGAGAAAGCATATGTGTGAATGCGAGTGTGCGAGAGCGCGCACGTGTGAGTGTGTGTGAGAGCGTGCGTGTGTGTGTGTGTGTGTGTGAGAAAGCATATGTGTGAATGCGAGTGTGTGAGAGCACGCATGTGCGAGTGTGTGTGAGAGCGTGTGTGTGTGTGTGTGTGTGTGTGTGTGTGAGAAAGCATATGTGTGAATGCGAGTGTGCGAGAGCGCGCACGTGTGAGTGTGTGTGAGAGCGTGCGTGTGTGTGTGTGTGTGTGAGAAAGCATATGTGTGAATGCGAGTGTGTGAGAGCACGCATGTGCGAGTGTGTGTGAGAGCGTGTGTGTGTGTGTGTGTGTGTGTGTGTGAGAAAGCATATGTGTGAATGCGAGTGTGTGAGAGCACGCACGTGTGAGTGCGAGTGTGTGAGAGCGTGCGTGTGTGTGTGTGTGTGTGAATGCGAGTGTGCAAGAGCGCGCACGTGTGAGTGCGAGTGTGTGTGAGAGCGTGCGTGTGTGTGTGAGAGCGTGCGTGTGTGTGTGTGTGTACCTCTCTGCCCACTGGTGTCCCATGGCTGACAGGATGTGAAAGAGCTGCTGGAAGTGGACGGTCTGACTCTTATCTGTCTTAAAGAGTGAACGAGGAGCAGATGCAGAAGGTGAAGGAGTCACATGATTCAGCAGGTCATTCAAACATGTCCGTTCTTACCACATAGATCATCTCATCAAAGCCAAACTTCTGCTTCCTGTCCAGCGCTGCTGCGACGTCTCTGAAACCATACAGAGGTAAGATCTGTCCGAGCCGCTTTAAACTGTGTGTGTGTGTGTGTGAGGGTCAGTGTGACACACCTGGTGATGTAGAGGGACGTCCCATCACTGCGCACTACTGTGGCATAAGACGACATATCGCCCGCCGCGGACAGATCCACCACACCCGTGCCCTTCCTGTTCAACAACCAATCACAGTCCGTCACCGCAAACCATCACACACATTTAGAATTAAATATTAAGTTTATTTATTAGCTAAATTTAAGATTTATGTATTTGAATTGCATTTAAAATTTCCATCCATCCATTTAACAATTTGCTAATTTGCATATTCATAGTTCTGCGTATACTACATTTACATTTACATTTACATTTAGTCATTTAGCAGACGCTTTTATCCAAAGCGACTTACAAGTGAGGAAAACAAACAAGCGATTCTTCATGAATTGGCAAATAACACAGGACGTGCTCACAATACAAGTTTCATACATTGCTCAGTACCATAAGCTAGAGTAGGAAGGGAAAAGGGGGAAGGATAGGGTTTTTTTTTTTTTTTTTTTTTTTTTATGAGGGGATTAAGTGTTCACGGAAGAGATGAGTTTTCAGCTGTCTCTTGAATATTGCCAGGGAATCTGCGTTCCTGATGAAAGTAGGGAGATCATTCCACCAGCAGGGAGCAGTGAAGGAGAATGTTCTGGAGAGTGATTTTGTGCCTCTCTGTGATGGTACCACAAGTCTTCGTTCCTTTAGCGATCGCAGGCTTCTGGTGGGGACGTAGCGTTGTAGCAGTGTGTGGAGGTAGGAAGGTGCAGAGCCTGTGGTGGATCTGTAAGCAAGCATCAGCGCCTTGAACTTGATGCGAGCAGCAAGGGGTAGCCAGTGCAAAGAGATGAAGAGGGGCGTGACGTGGGCTCTCTTAGGACACTCTTAGGGCTCGTTGCAGACAAGACGTGCAGCAGCATTCTGGATCATTTGAAGAGGTTTGATTGCACTTGACGGCAGACCAGCCAGAAGAGCATTGCAGTAATCAAGCCTTGAAATGACCAGGGCCTGGACAAGCAGTTGTGTTGCGTGCTCAGTCAGGAAGGGACGGATTTTCCTGATGTTGCAAAGTGCAAATCTGCACGACCGCGCCGTCTTTGAGATGTGGTCACTGAAGGTCAGTTGGTCATCGAAGATAACTCCAAGATTTCTGGCCGACTTTGATGGGGTAATGGTGGTTGTACCAAGCTGTATGTTGATGTCATGTTGAAGAGTAGGAGTGGCAGGGAAGACTAAAAGCTCAGTCTTTGGCAGGTTGAGCTGCAGGTGGTGTTCTTCCATCCACGTGGAGATGTCCGCCAGACAGCTTGAGATTCGTGCAGCTACTGTGGAATCATCTGGTTGGAAGGACAGGTAGAGTTGTGTGTCATCAGCATAGCAGTGGTAGGAGAAACCATGTGCCTGTATGATGGGACCCAGTGACGTAGTATAAATGGAGAATAGGAGGGGACCAAGAACTGAACCCTGAGGAACCCCAGTGATCAGTTCATGAGGTTTGGATACCTCCCCTCCCCAGGCAACTCTGAAAGACCTACCTGTGAGATAGGACTCAAACCACTGAAGCGCAGTACCTGAGATGCCCAGTGACGAGAGGGTGGACAGAAGAATTTGATGGTTTACGGTGTCGAAGGCAGCAGATAGATCCAGTAGGATGAGAATAGATGATTTGGAGCCAGCCTTAGCAATCCGCAGGGATTCCGTGACAGACAGTAGCGCAGTCTCTGTTGAATGGCCGCTCTTGAAACCAGATTGGTTGACGTCCAGATGGTCGTTCTGTGTGAGGAAGGATGACACCTGGTTGAATACAACTCGTTCAAGTGTTTTTGATATGAACGGTAGGAGAGAGACAGGTCTGTAGTTGTCCACGAGTGATGTGTCTAGCGTGGGTTTTTTAAGCAGTGGGGTTACTCGAGCCTGCTTGAATGCGGTAGGGAAAGTATACTAAATGAGGCAAAGGTGTAGAGTTCCAGTCAAGCCATTTTAAGGCATGAATGAATTATTTTCACACACGAAAAAACATTTAAACGTCATTTTGATGATCAAAGATCATTATTGACCACAGATGAGCTTTAAATACAGTCAGTTTTATATTTTTATCATCAGTAAATCCGATTTGTTTCAATCTCATTCATTTCAACGAACTGATAATTGTCGGTTTCAGTCACAGTCATTTTAACGGTTCAATTCTAAGCTATTTGAATAAATGCATTTTTTTAAAATAAAATCAAATTGATGCAAATACATTTTTCGAGTGCCGAAATCGGACCGGTTTCATTTGTGTTTGACGGATCATTCTGCATTAGATGAAGTGTATTTGTTTGCATTAAAACTGTAATCCAAATAGAAGTAAATGTTTGCGATTCAAACACATAAATCTTTAATTTAGGCAGGAAAAGCTGGTGTTTTCAGGAGGATTGGAGCGGCTGTACTCTGTGGTCTTCAGCAGGCGTTTGGTCATCAGCTCCTCCAGCACATTCTGGGTCTGACCGTCATGAAGAGACTCTCCAGAGTAATGGTCAAAGTCAACTCCTAAACGCTGAGAGAAGATCGACACGTCAGACGCGCAAACAGCTTTTTTTCTGTATTCATTTCTGCAAAAGTCTAGCATGCGATACTACTGATCCCTCTTCCTGTTGTGTGTGCATAAACATGAATAAATTTCATATTGCCTGATAGATGCGTTTGTACTCGTCCACGGTGATCTCTCGAAACTGCGTCCACAGAGCCAGGGCCTGATCCTCTCGCTGCACCAGACGCCTGTAAAACTCTGCAGCCGCCGAACGCACGCTCTCGTCACGCTCGGCCTCGCGGTTCACCTGGACGTACACCTGCAGCCCGGCGAAAACAAATGAACCGGTGATCTACAGGACCAGTGTAAACGACACACACCGACGTCTCTGTAAGGACGGACCTCGAACAGGTGCTCCAGCGGCAGCGTCTTCAGCTTCTCCTGAGAACCGAAGCGCTCAAAGCCGGCGCCCAACAGACCTGCAAACACCAGTGACCCACTCAAACCAGAACCACTTTTATCAGCTGTAGGAAAGTGCCCTTATTATGCTGTTTTGTCCTGCAACTTTGTGCATTCAAGGTCAAAAAATGCACAAGATGCTGCATCTGCTCTCGGTGTCTGAAACACTTCGTTCAAAGATTCGGTCTCTCTAAACCCCACCTTTCTGTGAACTGCTCTGCTCTGATTGGTCGGCCCAGTCTGTTGTGATTGGTTGAAAACCAAACACTCATCATCATATCTGAATTTCAGCTCTTATGACACACGAACAGTAACGATGGCGTCGGTTTTACCGTATCGAACCGAACTCTTCCAGTCTCAGATCCAGCTACAGTGATTGAGGGCGGGGCAAAGAGACGCTGTTCAGCCAATGAGGACCACAGACTGGCATTATGCAAATTAGTTACAAACGTTCAGCAGGAAGTGAGACTGAATTACTCGTTTCAGATCAGAATCGCTGCTTTTTCCGGAGACAAAAACTCTATTGTGCATCTTTAAAACATTCACACACGCTTCATAAAAGATTATATCTGGAAAAAAAGCATAACAGGAGCACTTTAAGCTGTTCATTTTATGCAACTTACTGACTTCTCTACGTTAAAAATGTTCACTCACCAAACTGCATTCCCCAGTCACCCAAATAATTGACTCGAATAACCTCGTTCCCCAAGGCCTTCTTTAGATTGGCAATGAAGTTTCCTACAAAATAGCAAATAATTTAACATGAAAATGTTTGTGAAGAACTCTATTAAAACCACTGGTCTCAAATATCAAGCACTCCATCTACTGGTGACCAAGAGAACTAGTTTAACAAGAACTTGACATTTGCAAAACTAATTTAACAGGGTTATGATGACCTCACCGATTATGGTGGAACGAAGGTGTCCGGCATGAAATTTCTTTGCGATGTTTGGGGAACTGGAAGTAAAGAGAGTTCAGAGTCACATCCTAATTCAACACATGCTGTAAGAGAACGGCTCCTGTATGAACCGACCTGAACTCCACGAGCGTCCTGCCGCCCTGAAGATGGCGCAGGAGTTCACTCTTCACGCCGAACCCGTCAGGCTCTGAGTGCAGCTGCGCCAACAGCTTCTGTGACACACATCAGACCCGCGGAAACAAGCAGGAGAAATTAGCACTGAAACATACATTGTTAAAAATTATTGAAAAATAAAAATTTAGTGCAGGTTATTGATTGATTATTGATTGGATGTTGAGACGTGGGTGTGACCATTAAAAGTGTATGCAGATGAGCGTGAGCTTGGAGGGGCGGGGCTTAATCAGACTAAATGACAGAGAAGTCTCGCGGGAAGATCCAGATTTACAGTTTGATAAAACATTATGAAGTCAAAATATTATAAGTTAAACATGCACCGATGAATTGTTCACAGTAAGATCTGTAATATATGGAAGCTTTTTTCTTCCACAAAAAATTTAAAAAAAAAATAAATAATTGCAACTTTTTACTTTGCAATTCAGAATATTTTCAGAGTTTATATCTTGCAAATTGGACATTTTTTTAATTGTGAGACATAAAATCACAAATGCATTCAAGAAAAAAATTCCAATTATCTTTTTTTTATTCTGTGGAGAATAAAGCAAGCTTCCAGATACTTCAAGATACTTCTTCAAGACTACTTCGAGATACTACTTCGAGATACTTCAAGACTACCTCGAGATACTACTTCGAGACTACTTCAAGATACTTCAAGATACTTCTTCAAGACTACTTCAAGATACTTCTTCGAGACTACTTCAAGATACTTCAAGACTACTACTTCTTCGAGACTACTTCGAGATACTACTTCGAGATACTACTTCGAGATACTACTTCAAGATACTACTTCAAGACTACTTCGAGATACTACTTCGATACTACTTCAAGATACTTCGAGATACTACTTCGAGACTACTTCAAGATACTTCAAGACTACTTCAACATACTTCAAGACTACTTCGAGATACTACTTCGAGACTACTTCAAGATACTTCGAGATACTTCAAGACTACTTCGAGATACTTCAAGACTACTTCGAGATACTTCAAGACTACTTCGAGATACCTCAAGATACTTCGAGATACTTAAGACTACTTCGAGATACCTCAAGATACTTCGAGATACTTAAGACTACTTCGAGATACTACTTCAAGACTACTTCGAGATACTACTTCGAGACTACTTCAAGATACTTCTCAAGACTACTTCAAGACTACTTCGAGATACTACTTCGAGACTACTTCAAGATACTTCGAGATACTACTTCGAGACTACTTCAAGATACTTCAAGACTACTTCAACATACTTCAAGACTACTTCGAGATACTACTTCGAGACTACTTCAAGATACTTCGAGATACTTCAAGACTACTTCGAGATACTTCAAGACTACTTCGAGATACTTCAAGACTACTTCGAGATACCTCAAGATACTTCGAGATACTTAAGACTACTTCGAGATACCTCAAGATACTTCGAGATACTTAAGACTACTTCGAGATACTACTTCAAGACTACTTCGAGATACTACTTCGAGACTACTTCAAGATACTTCTCAAGACTACTTCAAGATACTTCTTCGAGACTACCTCGAGATACTTCTTCGAGATACTAATTCGAGATACTTCTTCGAGATACTAGGGTGATTTTTGAAACTTTTACCCGGCGTGGCTCAACCCCGAAGCCAAAAACCCGGAAGTGTCAAAAAGACTGATTACATTGAATGACTAGTATCAATGAATCAATTAATCAATAATCGCGACAGGCCTACAAGTAGCACCGACTTCTTTCAAGCTGACAGACCCCAAAAAGACAAATTGATTACTGAAAAATGCACGACGTTTCCTGCATAAGTGGTTCTGTACATTAACAAAGATTGGGGAGCATTATAATGTATTTCAGTGGAATTATGTCTCTGATGTTTGTTTCCTCTCGTTCACCTGCGCCAGGATCAGTTTGTTTAATCTGAAGTGAATCACTCCTCGACCAGCGACGACCTCCTCCACGACAGCGTCTCGTTTGATCTGGAGCAGACACAAGAACATGAGCATCATACATACACAGACAAAACAGAGTCCTCACACTGTTCTCAAGAACAGACTCTGCTCCTGTCTACATATCAACAGTTCCCGAGCATCAGCTCACCTGACTGGCCAGCGCTTGTGTTTGTGTCTGCAGGTCTCCATCAGGAGCAACAGCTCCTCTCTGCAGCAGACTGCTGACCGACACACGCAGGTCAGAGGTCGTCCTGAGATCACAAACACAAGAGCAGATGAAGCGACGACACTCAGACACTCTTAAATGTGATTTCAGCATGTTACTGTGACTCTGATGTCATCATCACATGCTGCTGTATAATAACCAGGAAATTCTACTGGAATTCTATCCTGAACAACATTAATTGACCCTTCGCAAAGACACGCCCCCTTTAGTTACTGTTGTTATGCCCGACCAGCCATCCGCTCTCACGCCACACATCATGTTCTCATGAAGTGAAAAATACATCAAAGAAGACGCTGACAGATGAACCGATCATCTCTTCATACTAGTTCATTTATAGCATCAAATAAACATGAATGAACATCAGAAGGAATGTTGTTTCAAGCGCGGAAAGACGTGATTCAAGTTCACCAACATTAATCTACCAACTCTGTCTTTGTCGGACAAAATGGCGGATTCGGGGTTATGATTGGTCAGATCATCTGTCAATCAAACTGTTTGCGAAGGGTCAATTGCAGAAAGACTTTTGAAATTGGAAAAGAACGCTCCTCTTGTAATAATATTGACGAGTCTGTTTACTGATTGTCAGATAGTAGATATTTTTAGAAGAACATTTTTATTTTTGAGCAAAAAATATTTTAAATATAACTTTAAAATTTAATTTACTTTAAAATTCTTTATTCATAAATGCAGGATGTGGAAACTTTCTAAAAAGCTAACTTAGTGTTAATGGACTCATTTAAGGCAGTGAAAAATTTAAAATGTGCATCTATAATAAAATATTATGAATCTGTATGGCGTCTTGTGAATGTCTGTTTTCCTAAGAGTCACTGACTTTGGCCTGTTTATTAATATAATGATGTTTGCTCAGTTATTTAATTTAAAAAAAAGTGGGTGTATGTGTTTAAAGGTTAAACAGGAGAGAATATTCGCTCTTACTGTTTCTTTGACACTGGCACTGCAGAGATCAGGGGTATTAAAACATCTTCACACACTCCGCACACCTTTGAAAGCTGCAAAACAAGAACAGCGAGCAGATGAGATGCTTTTATTAATGTTAGTAAATCGTGAGGGGAGTCAGGCGCGCGCCGCGCGTACCTGCAGCGCGACGCTCCTCCTGAAGAAGCACGCCATGTGCGCGCGCGCGGAGTTCAGCAGCGATATTCACTGTAAACTTACATCAGGAACGAAAGAGAAGTGACATTGACCGGAACCCGCGCGTGCTCTCACTGGAGGACGCAGGTTTGAGCATTTTGAAGTCAGCTACTGTCATTTCTGTATTTTTCAAAATAAAAGTCTCCGCCGAAAGTGTTTTCCCGTATTTCATTGGTGAACATCAGGCAAAGACGGACCCCAAATGTTTTGTTGACCCCAACTTGTCCTATTTGAAAGAAAACAGATTCAATCCAATATATCCAGGGTTGGGTGGGTTACTTTTAAAATGTATTTCAATACAGATTACAAAATACATGCTTTAAAAAGTCATTTGTAACGTATTTCGTTACATTACTCAAGTTTAGTAACTTAATCTAAATACTTTAGAATACTTTGGAATACTAATAAGTGTGAAACAAACACAAAAAAAGGTCATTGTGAGTTTTTATCTCACAATTCTGACTTTTTCCCTCAGAATTATGTGATATAAAGTTGCAATTGTGAGTTATAAAGTCAGAATTATGAGATATAAACTCACAATATTGAGAAAAGTCAGGATTATGAGATATAAACTCACAATATTGAGAAAAGTCAGAATTATGAGATATAAACTCACAATATTGAGAAAAGTCAGAATTATGAGATATAAACTCACAATATTGAGAAAAGTCAGAATTATGAGATATAAACTCACAATATTGAGAAAAGTCAGAATTATGAGATATAAACTCACAATATTGAGAAAAGTCAGGATTATGAGATATAAACTCACAATATTGAGAAAAGTCAGAATTATGAGATATAAACTCGCAATATTGAGAAAAGTCAGAATTATGAGATATAAACTCACAATATTGAGAAAAGTCAGAATTATGAGATATAAACTCGCAATATTGAGAAAAGTCAGAATTATGAGATATAAACTCACAATATTGAGAAAAGTCAGAATTATGAGATATAAACTCACAATATTGAGAAAAGTCAGAATTATGAGATATAAACTCACAATATTGAGAAAAGTCAGAATTATGAGATATAAACTCACAATATTGAGAAAAGTCAGAATTATGAGATATAAACTCACATACTAAATTCACAATTGT
Source organism: Zacco platypus (assembly GCA_038088235.1). Taxonomy (NCBI): domain Eukaryota; kingdom Metazoa; phylum Chordata; class Actinopteri; order Cypriniformes; family Xenocyprididae; genus Zacco; species Zacco platypus. Next base: position 30,329,939 of record CM076072.1, read on the forward strand.
AAGAAAAAAAGTCAGTATTGCAAGTTTTTATCTCCCAATTCTGACTTTATAACTTGCAATTGTGAGTTTAAATCTCGCAATTCTGAGAAAAAGAAGTCAGAATTGTGAAATTCAAACTCACAATTGTGAGGGAAAAAACAAATTGTGAGAAAAAGTTGCAGTGAGTGAATTATAAAATGACTCACAAAACATGAAAACAGTGGAAAACATGAAACTTAACTCTTTTTCAGACGGTCAGAGTCAGAGAATCACCAATCGCTGTTTAAATGACATTAAAACTCAAAGTAATCACTTTGGTAATCTAAAACACTTTTCAGATGTAACTGTAATCTGATTACCACCCATTTAAAATGTAACTGTAATGAAATACAGTGACTCAAATTTTGTATTTTAAATACGAAACTAAGAAACTTGTATTTCGTTACTCCCCAACCCTGAACATTACATATGAAGAGATTTATTTTGACATTTTTGACTGGAAGTGTCACAAGTGTAGCAGCCCATTCACACCAAGAACCAGAACTATAGCGATAAATACATTAGTGTCCCAACTAATGATATCGTGTAGTTTATTGTAAGCACGTTCCAGTTTTGTGTCTGTCACTTTAAATGCTCGAGCTCGTTAAAGGAGGCTGGATTCTGATTGGCTGTCAGTGATTCTATTGTTCATCAACTGGAAACAATCGTTTTGAAAGTGATTCATTATCGTTGTGATGTGGAATCGATATTCGATTTATTTTGGCACCGGAACTATGTTTTAAAAAAACCTCATATAAACTACAAACACTACACTCTTTACATACAGTACCCGACCATTCAGAAGTTTGGACTTTTTTTAAATGTTATTTAAAAAAGTCTCTTCTGCTCACCAAGGCTGCATTTATTTTTATCAAAAAAATACAGTAAAAAAAACTGTAATATTATTACAATTTAAAATAATGTTTTTCTATTTTAATATACTTAGCATATAATTTATTCCTGTGATCAAAGCTGAATTTTCAGCATCATGTCTTCAGCGTCACATGATCCTTCAGAAATCATTCTGATATGATGATTTATTATCAATGTTGGAGACAGTTGTGCTGCTTAATATTTGGAACCTGTGATAATTTTTTCAGAATTAATTGATGAATAAAAAGTTAAAAGAACAGCATTTATTCAACAGTTAGTTTATATCAATTTTAACACATCCTTGCTGAATAAAAGTATTAATTGCTTTCACAAATGAAGGAATTTTTTCTTGAATGGTCGTATATATTGTTACAAAAGATTTCTATTTTAAATAAATGCTGTTCTTTTTAACTTTTTATTCATCAAAGAATCCTGCAAAAAATATAGAGTATTTAAAAAATGTAACTGATCCCAACATTGATAATTAATGCAGATGGAAATTTGCATCACAGAATTGAATTATAGTTTGAAGTATATTAAAATAGAAAACCATTTTTTTTGATCAATGATCAAATAAATGCAGACTTTCAAAAACATTAAAAATAGTAAAAAGAGTCCAAACTTTGACCTGTGCTATAAGTGAACAAAATCTAATTTGATTCAAGTTTTTTCAGCTTTACAGAAAATATTTTAAGGTATTTAAGAAGTATTCTGTTATCAGTCATGCTTTTTTCCGTCAATCATTTTGCTGACATGCCTTTAGTGGGCGGAGTTTCAGCAAAGGGGGCGGGGCTTTGTAAAATAATTGCAGAATGAACTAAAAACCAAACCAGTCTTGATTCTGCAGCACCTGTGCAAGATCTGAGAGCTCGAACATCTCTTCAGACACAATGAAAGGCATGTCAACAGCCAGCAGTGGTTCATGTGCTACTTTAGAAGTACTTTTTCAATTTAGTGTCAGCTGACACGGTCTCAAGTGTTGTTTAATCATTCCTGAGCACTGATCCGAAGCGCACTTGCAAGAAAGAACACTAGTTATGTAAACATTTTTATTTGTGTATACTTTTCCCAACATAAAGTCATTTGAACTACAGGAGCAGTAAAACCATAATGCAGAGGAAAGGGGCAAAAACAGAAATAAAAAAATCAAAATAAATACAAAGCATGAAAACAGACTCTAATCAAAATAAATGCTGTATTCGATTTGTACAGGAAAACTCCAGATGAAAGCCAGGATGTATTTACACAAAGCTATGAACAACAGTCTCCAAGATACACCCTCCCAAAGTTTATTTCACACAGTCTCACATTTATCATCATTTGCAGTGAATAAAAGGCATTTTACAAAATCAAACAAAAAAAGAGAGGATGAAATGACAGGTGACTGTATAAAAGGCATCGTCAAAGCCTAATAAATATCCAGGGTTCAGTAAGAGAGACACAAGAGCCACTGATTTGAATAATAGTTGCAAAGGTCCATATATGGGCGTTGACGACGGCAGGAAGCACTCAGCTGCTGCAGAGAGAGAGAGTGGTTACGCACTGACAGAAGCCTGACACAAACTCTGTGCCCAGCGGGGAAAAGATGCGATTGGCACTGCTGGAGATCCAGCCGGAGCCGGTCTGAGTGTCAGGAGCTCACACGGGCAGAGATCCACTGGACACGGCACCAACCACAGGACACGAGGACGCCCGACAGCACGGCCACTCAGGACACATCTGCACAACAACATGAGCGTCAGCACTCGAGGCAGACGGAGCGAGAACAAGCGTCTGAACGAGACGAGAGAGGATACTCACAGCTGGCAGGCTGCTCTCCAAACCGCCTCATCAGCTGGTCATGGGTGAACTTCACGAACGCATCGTACTGCTCTGGAAAGACAAGACGACAACTCCATCAAGCACCTCTAATCTGATCAGAAAACAGAGTTTTGTACCGGCCGAAAATGTGAGCGCCGCATGTTTCAAAGTCAAAGAGCAGATCATAATCACTCACATTTGTGTCAAACGTGATGAATTATGATGATGTTTATGATGTAATATGCTGTAGATGTTTGTAAAAGTGTGTATTTGATCTCCCTCATCTGTGTAATTGAGCAGCCGGCAGTACTAAAGCAAAGTCATTTCAAAATAAGAGTCCTGTGCAATTTGGGCTTGTTTATAATTAAATGTTGCATATTATGCATAACATTTTTTCTAGTTAATTAGTCTTTTAGTTACACAAACTACATCTGGCATTTAATTCCACTAACCTCAAGACTAAGAACAATATTTAACACATTTTTATTAGTATTGGCACAATAATCTATTTATGAAAGCTTGGTGCCGCCACGAAATAAAGGTAATTATAACTTTATATCTCACAATTCTGACTTTTTTTCCCTCAAGCTATAGTCAGAATTGCCTGATATAAACTCGTATTTGCAAGAAAAGTCATAATTGCAAGTTTACATCTCATAATTCTTACTTTTTTGTCACAAATCTGATTTTTTTTCTCAGAACTGTGAGAAACAAACATGCAACTTCATGCTATAATGTCCAATTGTGAGAGAAAATATTCTCCGAATTTCAAGTTTATTTTTCACAATTCTGACTTTATAATTCATAATTGAGTTTATATCTCGCAATCCTGAAAAAAAAAGTCAGATGGAGTTAGTCAGAATTTATCTCTCGCTATTCTGAGAAAAAAAAAGTCAGAAATGTGAGAAAAGTCGCAATTACTTTTTATTATTTTATTTTTTATTTAGTGGTGGAAACAAGCTTTCACAGTTTATTACGCTGAAACATATGCACAGTTGATACAGTACAGATATAAAGTTGATAGTAGCCTATAAAGAAATTCTTTTGAAGCAGAAATATTTTGAAGACTGTACTTTTAGTATTCTAATAAATAATTCTGCTGTAAATTCCTTCAAGGAAAAATGCATTATTTGATACATTTTCATTTCACCAGATTTTTTTTTTTTTTTAATGTGCTCCTAAATTCACAGGATCCTTGGAAGGAAAAGCAAGCGTCAAGCCCTGAAACTGTGGATGCATTCGTACGAGGGAACGAAAACATTTATTTATTCTTTTTAAACGGCCAATACCTGCAAGTTTGGTTGTCAGGATCTCGTCGTACTCTTCCCGGACCTTCTCCTCGCGCTCCTTCAGCAGACGCTCGCAGATCATTCCCACCTGCTTCAGCGTGAACAACGGCTGCTCCCGTCTGGAGGGGGACGCCGATCCAGAGGAGACGCCTGCGGGAGAGAGAGCGCCTGCGTCAGTCAGTCCAGCCGGAGAAAACAGGGCCGTTTACGAATGACGGCCGCTCAATCCACACTTTATTCCTCATCATGAGCCCTTCACTGTATACTGGATAAAATATTGACCACAGTTTTTAAAGATGAAAATAACATTAGCCTTAAATTGGAAAAAAAAAAAACAGACAATAAGAAATATTCCAGGCATTTATTTATTTCTCCTGTCTTGAATCAGAAGAATTTCAGTTTTGGCCAATGCCAATTTTAACAACTATTGGTCGACACCAGTATTTGTCACTTGCTCACTTATTTGAACTTTTGCCATAAAAATAGATTAGTGTTTTGATCATGTTTTAAATGTGCAAAGTTCAAAGTACTGTAAGCTCGCTCACTGCTGCATCATCAGAATCATGTGTTGGACACGGATCGGATCCGTTTAACAAAACAAATACAAACAAGGAAACATGACAACCTGCAGAGGTTATTTTTGCTATTATTTATAGAAAATTACATATTTCTTTAATAAATAGAAAGACATTACACAAGTCAGTGCCTCCGCAAGTTAAATAATAAGTTTGTTAAATCAGCCGTTGTCATGATATAGCTGATAATGTATATAAATTACAAACATTTGTGCATCTTCAATAATCAATTTATAGCTCCACAATTTTTCACAACCTTTTAGGTTTTTTGTAACAGCCTTAATAACAAGTCAGTTCCTTTTCGACATCCTTCTCCAGGAAGTGACATCATTTTGTAATAGACTTGATATTAAATGAATTGTGATTCTTTCTTAAATGATTCTGAATCAAGAATTTCAGAATCGATTATTTATGTGGTTAGGTTTGTTTGGATCTTTTTTTTTTTTAACAAATTTAACTACCAACTACTAAGAAGTTCACTGGTTTACTTCAGACAACCTGCTTTATCTAACTTGATTTATCAAAAAATAAAAATTGGTTTGAGTGAATGATTCAGTGACTCACTCAAATTTTCATTTGCTTCATTACTGGATGAATCAGTGTTTTTGAACAAATCTCTTGAGTGAATGATTCAATGACTCACTCAAATTTTCACTTGCTTCATTACTGGATGAATCAGTGTTTTTGAACAAATCTCTTGAGTGAATGATTCAATGACTCACTCAAATTTTCACTTGCTTCATTACTGGATGAATCAGTGTTTTTGAACAAATCTTGAGTGAATGATTCAATGATGAACATCTTTAACAGTCTCTTGTCTCCACCTACTGGTGTAACGATGTAACCGACAATCTTTATCTGAACCATCAAGTTACTTTCCAAAGGTGATTTCCTCTATTTTGCTCGCTACTGTAGACATCAGTGTTTATATCTGAACTGTGAACTTTAATCCCAGAACTTCTGTGATAATATGAATGTTCTAAATGTTTTCTGTGATTATACTCCAAGGTTTAATAATCAGAGCCGAATCGCTGTCTTTTAAGAATAATAGTGTGGGTGTTTGGATCTTTTAACGAATAATCAGACAGCTCGAACGGATCTACATTAGCAATATGCTGCTAGCTTAAAAGCTTGAATCAAATCAGGGTCGGCTAATTTCCTCTAGCAGGGAAAGCTTCAGATAAACGGATTCCAGCACAGACTGAAAGCGGTCGAGCGGCGAGGCCAGTATCCGAGTGGCTTGCAGCCGTTAACCGCCACCGCTGACAGACCTGAGCTACAGAGCAGCAGGACCCGGGCGCGTCAGTGAAGCAGCGAGGGTTTCCTGCGGGACGCTGCAGTACCTGGCAGTGTGGCTGTGCTGCTGCTGATGGAGGCGTGCGGCTGGGACTCGAGGCCGCAGCCGGAGTCGCTCTGCTGGAAGCTGCTCTCAAGATGTCTCCTCTTCTGCATGCGCTTGTACTCCTGCTTGATGTTGCTCAGGATTTGCTCTGGAAGAATGAAGAAAAGCGTTCAGAAACGGGAGGAACACCAGTTCATAATTTAATTTGTTGAATCCTTCTGTATCATTCATACCCGTTTGTATAAATGCAACATGACAACTTCAGTTTCTACTATAAAAGCGACTCTCCAGTGTGTTTGTGTTTTTACTCGTGTCTGACCTCGACCGACTGAACAAAGCAACGTGGACTATTTTAACTGTGTTATTACTGCCTTCCTGGATCTCAATGCTGCCTCTGTGTGGTTCAGAACTCATCGGATTTCATCAAAAATATCTTCATTTGTGTTCTGAAGATGAACGAAGGTCTTACGGGTGTAGAACCACATGAGGGAGAGGAATTAATGACTGAACTTTCATTTTTGGGTGAACTTCCCTTGAACACATAAACAAGTGTGTTTACGTGAATACTCCACAAAAAGGCATTTTGGCATTCTTGTGTGTTTTTAGGTGCGTATCCGAAGACTATTTGTTTATCCATGTTTGGCTCCAAATCTGAGAAAGCCGCCTGGGGAATAGCGTCTCTTTTGTAGCTTAATGCACTTTTAATAACATTGTTCAATATCAATCATTCTGCAGATTAGCAGCATTTTACAACACTCACTTATTCAGTTGATTTGGATGTTAAAGGGTTAATTCACCCAAAAATAAAACTCCTCTCCTTCATGTGGTTCTACACCCGTAAGATCTTCGTTCATCTTCAGAACACAAATGAAGATATTTTTGATGAAATCCGACGGTTCAGTGAGTCTCTATTGATAATGAACACTTTAAATGTCCAGAAAGACACTAAAACATATTTAAAACAGGTCATGTGACTACAGTGGTTCAATCTTAATATTATAAAGAGATGAGAATACTTCTTGTGCGCCAAAAAAACCCAAATTAATGACTTTTAAACAATATCTAGTGATGGACGATTTCAAAACACTGAAGCTTTACGAATCTTTTGTGTCGAATCAGTGGTTCGGATCGCCAAAGTCACATGATTTCAGTAAACGAGGCTTCGTTACGTCATCAGTGATTCACAATTTCAATAGTTCACGTGATTTTGGCAGTTTGAGACGTGATTTGAACCATTGATTCAAATCAAAAGATTCGTAAAGCTTCAGTGTTTTGAAATCGTCCATCACTAGATATTGTTGAATAAAGTCGTTATTTAGTTTTTTTTTGGCGCACAAAAAGTATTCTCGTCGCTTTATAATATTAATGTTGAACCACTGTAGTCACATGACCCGTTTTAAATATATTTTAGTATCTTTCTGGACATTGAAAGTGTTCATTGTCAATAGAGACTCACTGAACCGTCAGATTTCATCAAAAATATCTTCATTTGTGTTCTGAAGATGAACGAAGGTGTAGAACCACATGAGGGAGAGGACAGAATATTCATTTTTGGATGAACTAACCCTTTATGTTTGGGCTCTTAGGGAGGAATGAGAGCGCACCGCTGTGAAAGAAAGGAAGATCCGCTGGACGGAATGCAGAACAATTGTTTTACCTTGATTATGCCGTTTTCGTAATCGTTGGAAGCCAAGGTCGAAATCGAAAATCAATCGCATTTTCAATTTTTATATGCAATTTTGAATTGTTCGTCCATGAACATCACTATGGTTTTAAACTGATATTGAATCAAATTAACCTCCACTCCCTTTTACACACATCTCTTCTCTGATGACGTGTTTACTGTCGCGAGGGCGGGACAACCTGTCACTCACATGAGATCCACCAATAGCAAACCACAACCATCCAATCAACTCCCCACAGACACAATCAAGCCCCGCCCTACATTAGTTCTTCTTTGAGAAGCGTTTCACCCGGATTTACGTCACAATAGAGAAGAAAAGACTAGCGCAACTTCCGTTTCTTGCAGACTTCAAAAGCATTTTTACTTCCGGAAGCCAACTGTTGCGCTATTCTACTGTTTACAAACACCGGCTGGATTTTCTCGGATATTTGTCAGGTAACGAATGTGCTTCTCAAAACAAAACAAAGTCACCCTGTCATGACCAGATCCACCAGCAGGAAAAGACGGAGTTCGACATCACTTCCAGTCCATGACGGAACACACAGACTGAGAGCTAAAACACCGAAGAATACTTACAATATATCGATGAACACATTTAAAAATAAACTCGATGTGCTTCATAAACACGGTCAATAATCGTGGCGAAACTGATACAGACACCGCGAGTTCGCCACATTCCTGGCCCATTTCCATTTAAAAAAACTTTATTACCATTTGATTCTCTAATATTGGAGTGAAAATATCGAGTATGTGATGAAGGGGTTGTACTGACGCAGCTGGATATATTTAGTCTCGAGTGTTTTGATGTCGCGAGCTAACAGGGGCACTTCCGTCCAGACCGTTTCGGCATAATTTCACACAAATATGTTCTTGAGTGTTGGACCAGTGAAGCCGGACTGACCTGTGGTGAGGGCTGACGACACTCTGCCGAAGGGCGACGGCTCCATGCGCAGGTACTTCTGCGGGGACGCGCTGGAGCTGGACGGAGACATGGGCGCACATCTCCTCCTCTTCGGAGACGCCGGGTTCATCAGAGGATCGAAATCCATAGTCCTTTTAAGAGTGGCTCCACAAGCCATTTTTGTCAAAAGATTGTGTTTGGTTAAAAAGAAATAACCCGCTTGAGCAGCGAGAGCCCCCTGCTAGTCACTGTGATCTCGGGGGAACACGACTCAATCGCTTCGCTTTTATTCAAATTCTGCGGTGACCTTCAGGCCAAAACATTGACTAAGAAAACACAGATGGCGTGTATACGCGGAAAATGTATTTGTGGAGTCGATACTCCTCATGAAAGCGCCGATGATTTCGGATTGTGCCGAGATCCCGTCCGACGCCTCTGGAGCGAGCGCTAGCCGGCTAACAAATATGGCGTGGAAACAAAACATTTGACGACGCCGCTTCTCTGCGCATGCGCGGAGGGTTTCCGGCAAAGCCGGTACTTGTAGTTCAAGAAAGATTCTTTCTCATAATCGTTTCGTGTCAAGGCCTGAAATGACAACTACATTACCCAGAACACCCTGCTCGCATTTCTCTCCGTGTGAAGTCGCCCATTGGTGGTTTTGGATTGTTTGTGGATTTGAAAAAAGCCCCTAAATATCTGCCTGAAGGGCTGAAACAACATGCCCATTAATACGTTAAACTCCCCTAAACTTTGAACGTGATAAAGTCTAGTTGATATGAAACTGAAACAAGTGAGTAAAGAGTAAAAATCCAAACACTAGATAAAACAATAGAACAGATGAAGCTTCATGTCATTGTGTTGAAGACGTTTAGATGTTCGCATCAATAGACATTTACAAAAGTGATTTTATATACATAGAAAGCACATTGAATGCAAGTAAAACGTCTACTTTTGTTTCAAATACGTTTTGGGAGAATAAAATGTCAAAATAATGTTTGTCATTCAGTGTGACACTTATATTTGTGTAAAAATAGAAATAATGCACTTAAAAATATATAAAAGAATAAGTACGCATACTAAATTTTATTGCATTTTAAATGATTTAAATGACTTTGGATAGTTGGATAAGTTTACACATGTAAAATTACAAGTAATTAGCATTTGGGATAAAAGTAATTAGTCTTTAATATGGTATAAATAGATTTTTTTTTGTTGACAAGATTGTTACACTGGATGATATTTTGGTAGCTGTCTTCGGTAAATCATGGTAAAAATGTATATTTAATTTTTTGCTCAGAAAAAAACAAACGAATTAAAAAGGACCCGTTCTGATTTATTGAAAAACAGCAAAAACAATTCAAAGCTGTATTACACATTGTTTTGATGCTTGAAAACCCTTTTTCGTCTTTGACGCCATTAAAATACATTTCAAAAGAGGCTCTCCTTTCATTGACTGGACCGTTCCTAATATTCGTTATTTTTTTATGTTTTCATCACACATCCATCGGTAACATTTATTAAGTATGAATATACACATATTAGTTTTCTTTCATCACACTTAAAGGGTTAATTCTCCCAAAAATGATCATTCTGTCATTATTTACTGTGTTGTTACAAAATTGTATGACTTTCCTTTTTTCTGTGGAACATTTTTTTTTAAAGAATGCTGGAAACCAAACAGTTTCTGTGACCATTGATTTCCATTGTATAGATGAAAAAAAACTTTTCTCACAATCTGTTCTTTATGTTCCACAGAAAACAGAAAGGCGTTTGAACGACATGAGGGTGAGGGTGACATTCACAACTCCTCTCCTGTGGCCTCATGGGATAGTAAAGAGTCCATTTGATGTGCGGAAGTAGGTCATCTGGTACTTTTCGGCTACTGTCATGAATACTGTGAATTCAAACACACTATATATTTCATATACTGCTTTTTATGTCGTATATGTAGTACATAAGTTGTCTTCTTTTGGTAGCTTTTATATCTTATATAATGATTGCTCGCTAAAAAATAACCAGTCATAATATTTCAGGCCATTTTAAGTTTGATTTTGACGCGACATAAAGCATATTGTGTACTTGCTTTTTAATTATAGTTTTCCCATAGACCTTATTCACAGCAGTGCCATCTTTGATTTTTAACGTGAATGAAAGCGAGGCTGTGTGGGATAGACATACAGTGCATCTCTTCAGTGAACTGTTATTTAATGTGTTGTTTTGCAGACGAAACACTGCAAAAAATATCTTTCCAAGAAATTTCTGTATACAAAAACACTCCAGACAGCTGTGGAAAATTATACGTGATCCAAGAGCTTTATACAGCAGATGCCATTGAAAACACGACACATCTATCCCTCATAGCCTCGATTTCATAACGGTCATGGTGCTGCTCTGAATAAGGTCTATTAATATCATCGTTTTGTTCATTCAGACAGATTCGCGAGCGCGCACGAAAACAAGAGGCGGGATTTATCCACTTATCCGGGATTTAACCAATCACATTGAATCATAGCATGATGAAGGCATTGCCTCCTCTCACGTGATTTTCCCCCATTCGTTCTCAATTACCCCCCAACTAAACCCAGCGCATGCTTTAGGGGGTCTGTTAAAACTCAACGGGCTCAGAGGAGGCAAGATACACACAGACTCTCTTTGTAACTTTACCTGTGGGTGTCGCTGTTGGACAGTGTTACTTTAGAAAAGCTACTGATTTATACACTTTTTACTCATATTTTGTAATATTTACATTGTTATATTTTTGTAATATGGATAATTACCTCCTCCAGTTTTTTTGAGGAGGCACTGCCACTCTTGCCTCATCGGGGGAAACGCCGGAAACGTCAGTTCATTCTTGATCAGAATCAAATTGTGCAACTTATACTAACCTGTCTCTAGTTCTCGAGCCTCAAACCTTTTGCTGATGCTATTTACCTCACATGGTTGAGGCTGTAACGCATATCTAGATTAGCTATATTTGAGCCTACAGTTGGAGGCACATTTTCTCACTTTTTCCACACTGTGTGTAAGATCAGCATGGATAAGGACTGCCCACTCAATGCCTGCCTTATTTAGATTTGATGACCGCAGCGTCAAACAGCACATTCTTAATTAAGAATCCAGCTGAAGATATACTCGGATCTTCACTTCCGAGTTTCCTTTTCATGAGACGGAGTTGTAAGTCACATGACTATGTCATAAAGGTTTAGTCTTTGATGTTATACAGTCAGTTTACAACAAAAGAAAACAGTCATTTCATCTCAGAAATATACATTTTTTGTCTTAGATTTCATAAAGAATTCAAGCACGTGCATTTTCTGGATTTGAATGTGAGAATTTCCCCCTGGATCTCGAGTTCTGCGGTGAGGATCTCGCGGAAACATCAATCCGGTTTTAATAATCTATAGATCAGTGAGCAGAAAGCTGTAGAGAATCATAATGAGTGCGTTTGCCAATTATTTTAATGTGTCAAATATGTACAGGACAGTTAATAGACACTTACTTTTTCTGTGGTTTGCTTAACTCTTATGCGCTGTTGGATTTCTGTGTCCACTCGTTATGGAGCGGGTCAAATTGACCCTAATTGGATTCAATACAATTCCTCAAAAATCACACTATGAAAAACAACAAAGATTAAAGGTACAAACTGTACATTTTTAATATCAACATTTGTCAAACATTCCAAAAAATATATATCTGAAGATATGATTTAATGAAAATGTTTTTTAACCATTTTTTAAAACTGTTTTGTTTTGACAAAATGTGAAAATAATCAGTGGATTTTTAAATACTATAAATAATTTTTTTTTTACTTTTTTTTTTGCTTAGAACATCATAACTGAACAATTAAATGTAGCTGTATAATGAAAATATGTACTTTTCCTAAGTTGGCTGTTTTGTAAACTCTTTCTTCTGACATGATGAGCAAGTGTGTGTTTTCTGGATCTGAACTTCACACACACATGGTGGTGGTTAAAACATTTTTTCTGTACTGAAATAAGTGTGGAAAACCTAATTTTTTAGCTTCATAAGGTAGTAAAAAAATAAAATAACAAAATATAACCAAGAAATGTTATTATTTTGGGTCAGTACAGTTGCTTTAGAGCGTTAAAATATGCGGGTCAAATTGACCCGGCGAACGTCACAAACGTAACAGTGATTTTGTTTGTATATGTCAAAAAATACCAGCATGTTGAAACTTTGCATGATGATAAATGAGAAAAAGTCACAAAATATCAAGAAAAAAAAACAGTATTTCTAACAACTTGAAAATCTAAACGGGTCAAATTGACCCGTAACATAACACAAGGGTTAATAGAGCACACATATTATGTTTTGATAGCCGGCCATTTATTACTAAAAGATGTAAATGAATAATTCAGGTGTACTTATTTGGGTCATTTGCGGTTTGTTTAGGCTCCACGTGAGTAATAACAATATCTTGAAGGCAGGGTCCATTTCATAAAGTTCCAAAGGCCTGTTTGATTTATGATGCTGCTTACGTTTGCAAACTATTATCGTTTATTTCCTATTGTTTCACCTGTTTTATTACGCTTTTGTTATCACAGGTTGTACTCCTCTTCCCTCAGCTCGCTCCCCCCGCCCTGTTAAAGGCCCAGCCCGTGATCGGCTGCGTCAGAAACCCCATCGATGCGCGCGGGCGAGAAAGGCAGTTGATAGGGAGCAGCGCGCGTGAGCAGCGCCGCCCGCCATTTTACATTATTGGGAATCAAGCGGAGCTCCGCCGGGGAGTCATTTACCCGCCCCCAGAACACATATTCAACAAAAACAGACCCGAACAGACCAGCACAACATCGTCAGGTAAGCATGCGGCCGCTCTGGGCTCCGTTTCGTAGCGTTTCTCGCGGCGGAGGGTTTTATTTGACCGGTGTTTGGAAACAATGTGCTGAGCGCGCGCGGGGGGGGAGGGGTTTTACCGGACACGTTAAACACGCGCTAGCCTTGTGAGAGCAGGCCTTTAAAACACTTTAAACGCATACGTATTTCTAGCGGTGCATTTTTAGTAGCAAAAACAGCTTGTGGCTGTAGTGCACACCAGATTCGGTCCTGTTGTGTGTGTGTGTGTGTGTGTGTGAGTCACGCTGCTGGGTTGGTAAGCTAATGCTAATGCAGCTACATTGACTGAAGACACGCGCCGGAAGCAGATTTAACGCGCTAAACCGTTTTTACCGCGCAACTTTTAGAGTTTTCTTGTGTGGAATGCGTTAATGGTACGTTTTGCGCAATGCATTGTCGTCTAGTAGCTGTTTTAATGCTAATTTGGTCGGTCTGTAGCTGTGCGCGGCCTGAGACCCATGCTGCACGCGCTAGAGAGACTCGCGCGCCGACGCGCGCACGTGTGTTTTTAGCCATTAACGTGTTTTAGCTTGTTTTACACGCAGATAGATGCTGTTAAACATCAGTTCGCTGTGGTTTAGTAGCTTTCTGGAGTTTAGAGTGATCTCGCACTGTGTAATTGTAATGAGGGAAGATGTTTGAGTGACGGGCTGAAGCATCACACCACCTAATGCTGTGCACATTTGTTTACAGATGGTTGTGGAGTGAGAGGAACATTTACTCTGTCTCTAGGTGTTTAGTATAACTCATGATTGTGTAAGAAAAGAAAAGCATTGCATGCAGGTGAAAACCACCTGGATGATTTTGAGATGGCCCCACTCATATAATTGAATTCCCACATCATTTCTGTAATTGTCTACCCAAACCTGCAATAATTTGGCTCATTGCATCCTCATTTGAACAGATTTCTGGAGACATGGCCACAGAACATATTAATGGGAATGGTACAGAAGAACCAATGGACACGACTGCTGCAGTTACCCATTCTGACCACTTCAACACTTTATTAGAAGCTGGTTTACCACAAAAAGTTGCTGAAAAGCTAGATGAAATTTACCTAGCAGGTAAGCCAAAACTCGGACCCTCCAAATTGACTCATCCTTTTTTGTATCACATTCAAATGCATGTTATACTGTACGTGTCATATGTTTTCTTACATAGGGAATTGGCAGGTAATTCGCAACTTTGTGTGGTTTCACCGCAAAATGGGTACTGCAGCGTTAAATGATGCTGAATTGTAATCCCACACCGGCCCACAGAAATAAAGGCTGGATTGAGCGTGTCTGGTCCGACCCGGAGAGCTGCTTTTCTGGGGATTAGCGCTCCGTTGTTAAACGCGGGTGGGGAGGGGACTGTCCCGGGGGGACGCGGGCCAGCTGGGCATATGCTGGGACAATAGAGGCAGCTGTCTGGAGCGGGGACAGGTGATGTGCCCCTATGGCTTATCACTAACAGATGCTAATTGTGAAGGGGGTGAGCGGGGCTTGGCTGTCCTGGGATAATAATTCATACTTATATTAATGGGGAGCTGTAACAGACTACGCATGTAGTGTTAGAGATGGCGATTTATCAATGCAATTCCAAGCGTAATTTTTTTTTTTCATGCCAATATCATGGTGGCCGTTATAAAGCCGATAGGCAGTGTGTGATATCGCATATATCATGAAATATGCATAACAATTGCTTCAGTAAAATTAACTTATTTTGCAAATTAGAGCTAATTCAGTGGAAAATATATCAATGTGCAAAAAAATCTGTAAAATAGGTTTACTTTAGATGGGAACTTCTTGATTTTGATTGCAGAGTTGATTTATAGTTTTTTTTTTTTTTTCACAAATCAAGACTCTGTAATCTCAGTAATCTGGTTTGTAAGCACTGGGAATCATTTCCTCAAATACAGACCAGATAGTGCTGATTTTTGCATACTTTACACAGTGAATAAGACTTTGCGGCCAACTGGATATATAGTTTAAAATGTCCGGTTAGCACCATGGAGAAAAGTATACTTGTTTTTATTTAGGCTACAAATGCATACTCAGAAGATATTTTATGATACAAATGCATGTTTGCTGATAGTATGTGAAGGTATTATAGCATTTTCCTTACTATTACTAATAGAAAAGCAAATGCTATTTCACTTTTTTTGTATATGGTTCACTTTCTTTGTTTAACAGTTCTGTCCGATTATTTAGCTGTTAAATAAAGACGGAAAACTGCGTCAATGTTGCCTGCAGCCAATGCTGATCGAGTTTCAAATATCAGCTGACGTATTGACCACTAGAATTGAGATCTTCAGACAGCCTATTGCTATTATATAATGACTTAAAAGTGTTTATCCCATAGTCTCCGGTGACTGGAGAAGTCATTCCTGAACTCTGTACTGATGCCCAGTCCAAATGATGATGCATATGAACTCTCTCTCTGAGAAACATTGAGGAATATTCAATAATCTGACTGGACGGGCTGTAAAGCCTCCTGCAGTTTGTGAAATCACTTGGCAACGCTGAGGTTTCCCTGGTTTTCTCCCTGCAGGCCTTGTGGCGCACAGTGACCTGGATGAGAGGGCCATTGAAGCACTGAAAGAGTTCAATGAGGAAGGTGCACTGCAAGTTCTCGTCCAGTTCAAAGAGAGCGATCTATCCCATGTGCAAGTAAGTGCGCTCACTGTGCCGTTTGAGAGATTCGGGTGAAACGTGGAAATGTTTTGCTAACTCTCTCGCGCTCCAACCTAGAACAAAAGTGCCTTTCTCTGTGGAGTGATGAAGACCTACAGGCAGAGAGAGAAACAGGGGACCAAAGTTCTAGATTCCACTAAAGGACCAGATGAAGCAAAAATTAAGGTGCGTTTTGGCCTTTTAAGATTTTATATCACTTAAATGTGTGTTGATTGATTGATTTTTTGGTCTTTTTTTTTTCAGATTTTGCTTGATCGAACAGGCTACACCCTTGATGTCACTACAGGTCAGCGCAAGTATGGTGGCCCTCCGCCGGAGTCTGTCTACACAGGAGTTCAGCCCACGGTTGGGACGGAGGTAATTCACATCAGGACGGAGGCACTCATGCTATGAAACCGTGAATGATGCGGAGCGAAGCGCTAGATCAGGTGTCCTTAAAGGCTGTCCAAGTGATGAGTCATGTACAGCTGTGCTGGAGTAACTTTGTTACGCTGACTCGACGTCCTCTCCGCATTTGAGAGCCATCTGTCTGCTCTAAAACAAGCTGCTCAGATGTTAGAAGGTACACTAAAGGTCCCGATATACCCACAGCAAAGGTATTTATGTATTTTTTTGTAAAAAGTTATTTCTTTGCTGCAATATACTGTTGGCAAACATTCAGACAGCCAAAATGACACCTTTCAACCACATAAAGCAGTAGTTTTTTTTAAATACAAGAACTAAATGAAAATAACCATCACAATCGAGTATTATAGAGTGAGTAGTGCAGCATATTCCTGTTGACTGTTTCACTGTGTGCGTTTAAGGCCAATGCCTTAAGAGTTCATAAACTTGCTGGGCTGTTTAGATTAGCTCTAATCTGACTGCCATTGGTTCATTGACCGCTCTATTTTCTCCATACTGCAGATCTTCGTGGGGAAGATCCCGAGGGACTTGTTTGAAGACGAGCTAGTGCCTCTGTTTGAGAAGGCAGGGCCGATCTGGGACCTGCGTCTGATGATGGATCCTCTGAGCGGCCTGAATCGGGGCTATGCCTTCCTCACTTTCTGCACTAAAGAGGCTGCGCAGGAGGCCGTCAAGCTAGTAAGGCAAACAAATCCATACAGATCCATTCATGAGTGTATACCTTCCTCTTCTGTCTTCAAGTATCAATGCATGGCTAAAAGTACTGGACTCAAATCTCAGAAAACCTTATTGCGGTGTTTGTTTGGGGATCACTTTTTTTTTTTTCAGAAAAACGCAGTTGGGTTGTGATAGACGTGTGTTGCTTTACAAATGCAGCAGTTGTTCAAGTATTCAGTGCCTGTTTTTCTCCTCTCAGTGTAACAATCATGAAATTCGCCCGGGCAAACATATTGGTGTGTGTATATCAGTGGCAAACAACAGACTCTTTGTGGGCTCCATTCCCAAGAGCAAGACAAAAGAACAGATTGTTGAAGAGTTTTCCAAAGTCACAGGTGAGCTTTGCCTTGAAATGAGGGCGCATTCCTGTGCATCTCGGTGTTTTCTTGACGTGCTCCATTTATTTGGATTCTTTAAAGATTTTAAGATGGATTTAAATTTTTTTTTTTTTTCTTAGAGGGTCTTACTGACGTAATCCTTTACCATCAGCCGGATGATAAGAAAAAGAACAGGGGCTTCTGTTTTCTGGAGTACGAGGACCACAAAACGGCAGCGCAAGCTCGACGGAGACTCATGAGCGGGAAGGTGAAGGTCTGGGGCAATGTGGTCACCGTCGAGTGGGCTGACCCTATTGAGGATCCCGACCCGGAGGTCATGGCGAAGGTCAGAACACGATCCACCTGGATCACTTTCTTGTGTGGTAGATCCGATATCGCCACATTAGCTTCAGTGTGACTGTCCAGATGATTGGTTATGTACGGTGTTCTGAAGTACTAGTTTTATGCTGACTTGCACTCCAGCCTGATGTGGAATTATCTGCTGTCAAAGTCTTGAGGTTTTCAACTGATCTTATTTAGGATCTATAGGGAGCTCATGTTGTCATCTCATCTGCTCCTAGGTGAAAGTGTTGTTTGTCAGAAACCTGGCGAACAGTGTCACAGAGGAAATACTTGAAAAAGCATTTGGCCAGTTTGGCAAACTGGAGCGAGTAAAGAAACTGAAAGACTATGCCTTCATTCACTTTGACGAGAGGGATGGAGCGGTCAAGGTGAGCGCGCTTGTGAACGGCACTTAATTTGGTTGGAAAGTGTTTTTGAATGGTCATTAGTGGTGTGACAACGTGGATGTTCGCAGGCGCTGGCAGAAATGAACGGCAAAGATTTAGAGGGAGAGCACATTGAGATTGTGTTTGCCAAGCCACCTGACCAGAAGCGGAAAGAGAGGAAGGCGCAGCGTCAAGCCGCGAAGACGCAAATGTGAGTTGTTGTTACGGGTTTACATCAGGGGTGTCCAACTGGAGAGCTCCCTTTGCGGATTTCAGCTCTAATACATTTGTTTATTTCAAGTCATTGCAAAAGATCTTTTTCAGGTGTGTTTGATAAGGTTTGGAGCTGAACTCTGCAGCCCTCTGGGAGCCCCTTGATTTACATAAATGCAAAGCACTCGGCATCACTGCGGTGACCAATCTGGGAGCAGCTTGAATGTAAATATGCCTGTGCTCTTCTTCCACAGGTATGATGATTACTACTACTACGGCCCTCCTCAAATGCCGCCTCCTGCCAGGGGCCGGGGCAGGGGTGCCAGTCGGGGCGGTTACTCCTACCCGCCCGACTATTATGGCTACGAAGATTACTACGATTATTATGGTTACGATTACCATAACTACAGGGGCGGCTACGACGACCCGTACTTCGGCTACGATGATTTCCAGGCTCCCGCTCGAGGCAGAGGGGGGCGCGGCGGGGCTAGAGGCGGGGCGTCTCCTGCACGTGCCAGAGGGGCCAGCGCTCCACGGGGCAGGGCGGGCTTCCCACAGCGCGGAGGTGCCGGAGGCGGTCTAGGAGCGAGCAGGGGCCCACGCGGAGGAGCCAGAGGCGGGGTTCTGCCGAGAGGGCGCGGGGTACGTGGTGCTCGGGGTGGACGCGGTGGAAATGTAGGAGGCAAGCGCAAAGCTGATGGCTACAACCAGCCAGATTCCAAACGGCGCCAGACCATTAATCAGAACTGGGGCTCGCAACCCATTGCACAGCAACCCTTGCAAGGTGGCGATCATTCTGGTAACTATGGTTACAAATCTGACAACCAGGAGTTTTATCAGGATTCTTTTGGGCAACAGTGGAAGTAGAGAATGTAGGGCTTTTTTTGTTTTCTTTTCAATAAAAAAAACAAAACAAAATCTTTTTATAGAGACTTGATTGGCCCTCAAATCCATTAAAGGTTGCCTCTCTCCTCCTCCTGGCGGGTTTTTTTGTACATATTTTAAGAATCCGCTTGGACTCGATCAGTAGTCACTCCCACCTGCTTCTGCCGAACTGTTTTTGTTTTATGTTTTGTTTGGAAGTCGTTTCCTACTTTTTAAAAATCGGGATTGAAATTTTTAAATTTGCAATTTTGTGCTCAATCTGTCTATTTGGCTATATAGTACCATGTGTGTTCATAGGAATTTTGCTCTTCATGTCTTAAGTAGGTAACAGCAACAACAACAACAACAACAAAAAAAAAGACGAAAAATGAAAAGGAAAAAAAAAACTGTCTCTTAAACTTGTATTCAAAAAAAAAAAAGGAAAAAAAAGAAATTGCTATTTGTATGTTACAAAAGATAATGCTAGTCAAATAGCTTGTCTTGTTTTTTGGGGAAAACGATTTAAAAAAAAAAAGGAAAAAAAAGAAGGACTTTGATCCTTATTTTTGGCTTTACATTTTGGCTTGTATTCTTTGCTGTTTGTCTGCTTGAATAAACATACACGCACCAGTGTACAAAAACTCAAATTGTGTTTCAAATTCATGTTTCGGCAAATTCTCTCTTCAAATTGCCTACAAATTTATGGCTCCTTGTGGAAGAAAAGGACTAAAGGTTTGCCTGTAGACATGTGCTGCTACCTCACTCTGCATGCCTTCAAATTGATCTCACCAAGTTGAAGTCCGCATCCTCTCTCCACTCAAGCTTTGTGTAAATACATACCCCATTTCACACGATCTCCTCCAACTGAGAGGCTTTTCTTTACTCCGATTCACTGCCATTGCAATTTTTGGGGAACCTTCTCTCCTGAGGTCCCTGTGTGTTTTGGCTTCAATGGGGTTTTGTTAGAGAAACTCCTCGAGGACCGAGGCTAAACTCGATGATAGCCACAGAAAGCACAATTTGACGCAAAGCGGCGTGTCCAGATGAGGCGTCTTTGTCGCTGGAAGCTCTAACTCTTTGCCCTTGCACGTTTGTCCCAAATTTGAAGCAACAGTGGGAAACTACCATGCATGACTCCTGCCTTTTTTGTTTTTCCTCTTCCGTATCTCTCATAACCCTTCAGATCCTCCCGCTGTTGTGCTTGTTTCTCTCCGGCTCCTTTCACACTTGTGCATGCCAGAACTCGTAGGGCGTCGTAGCCTCTAGTGAATGCATTTCGCTTTCTCTTTTCCTTGACATCCCTTGCGGTCGTTTTGTGTGAATTTTCTTTTTCCTTTGTGTTGTATTCATTGTTAACGCTCCTCTAATTTGTGTTCCTTTTGTTACCTGGCTAGCAGGGAAAAGGGGTCGAGGCTGGTCCTGACATGTCCCAGTGAAGACTGACTAGATCAGTGGGGTCACGCCAGGTGCTGCCAGCGGATGTGATGGTAAGGTCCGTTCCACGGTCCAACTCAGTTCCTGCCTTACGGAAGCATATCTTCTCCCTGTCTGCCTCCAAGATTGCCATCAACGCAAAGTCACGATTTTAGACATGTTTGGACTCTTCTTTGTGTATTGTTTTCTTTGTTTTTGTATTTAACTTTTTAAGAATGTCCCAGAACCCTTGTGTCATGAACGAAAAATGCCATTTACAGTTACCTATGGAGGTCAAGTAGCCCAAAGGAGTTTTATCCTTAAACGTTACATGTATTTTTGCACTTTGTAGATGTTTGAAGTGGCTTGGAGGAGCTTGATGCTGTTGTGTATATTTTTGTGCATTTTAACTGCGGCTTATCATGAGGATGAACATGTTAAGCTTGTATTTGAGTCTTGCGTTTTATTTTATTATTTTTTTTATTTTTTTTTCTCTCGGTTGTTACAACCTGGCGTGATTTGACCAGGCATTCCAGGTTAAATGGTTCTTTTCAGAACCCTTTTTTTTTTTTTTTTTTTAAAGGATTTTCCTTTTTTTTTTTTTGGTTTTTTTTTGGAAAGGGTTGGTTAACTACCTCATCCTGGAGGCTGAAACTGCCCTATCTGTACTGTACATACGGAGACCTAATGCAAGCAGGGCTTTTTATATTCAACTTATGCACAAGGGCAACATCAGAGCCAATGTACCTAGTGTATTATAGTCCTTTTGTAATAATGCTGAACAGTCAGACTGGGCATGTGAATGACACTCATGTGATGAGTCTAAAGAAGCATCAGTCTGAGCTGCCTCTGAGGATGTAGTGACAGGTTGGTAGACGGGTGACGAGGACGTCACTTGTTCGTAAAGGCTTGAACTTGAGGAAAAAAGCTACTTTGAGAAGCTTAAGCTGCGTTTCTCAGAGCCCTGCCCCAAATGAATTGCGTTTTAAAGCTTTATTTTACGAACACGCAGTCCACGTCGATGGCTGCTTGATTGATTTTGAAACCAACACCATCCCTTTTGTGTACTGTGCCACCTGGACATGCACAAATCACCATCGTTTTTAAAGGTAAGTTCAGAGTATCACTTTCGCATCAAGACCGTTCAGATCGAACCGGTGCTTCCGCTTTCTCCTCGACGGAGGCAGCTAGGCTGGTCTGGCTCTATCAGCTGCGATCGATCTCTGTACTCGAGCTTCGCTCCGTCTCAATCCCTGGCGCTGATCCTGAATCAGACCGGATGGGTGAGAGCTGCTCCGTTTCTGCCGTTATCCATTCAGTCTGTAACGAGAGCTGTGCTCAGGGCGGACAGGACGTATGATGTCATTGAACTGGGCACACCGTAGCTGCCTTTTCATCACGTATTTAATGTGATGGGTTATTGAGATATGCATCATTTTTGGGCATGTTATTGGTAACTTCAATCCTCTTGTGTGCTCGTACAGGGTTTATACATTTTTAAAGGGATTCTGTTGATGTTTCAGTTTCTTTTTGTTTTGCCTCTTTAAAAGTATTGACTGGATTTTTTTTTTTTTTTTGAATGACTGACTCCACAATTATTTCTGTATCACCATCAAACCATTTTTATAAAAAATGGTGTTTTAAAAGTACTGCTGCATAACAAGTGTTTTTGCATTCCTGCAAATAAATTTTGTAAAATGAAAAGGTGTGATCTCTTCATGCAAGTTGTCTTTTTTTTTAATCTCTGTGGCATTGGGTAACGTGTTTTATTGATTGAGTTTAAAAAGCTTTTAATTTCAGCTGTCACATCTACTTTCATGTCTGATATTGACTTGTTCAGTTTTCATTGCTTCAAACTTTCTTGAGACTTGAGGATGCTGTATTTTCACCCTTTCATGTATTACTCAAAATACAGTGCTTTTAGTCACTAAAATCAGGTTAGTTTACAATCAGGACCCCAAAATTACACGTCTGGCTAAAGGTTTTTGTGTTCTATAATTATATGAATTCACCGGTTCAAGACATCTGATTCTTATATTGTAAATTTTGCAGATGTTCTTTGTAAATATATTAGGTTGTTAAAATGTGAGTGATGAATATCAGTTGGTTGGTCATCCATCAGTACCTCAGTTCCACAGTGATGTGGTCAAATAAGGAGGTATAAGGAGTTCAGTGTCATCACACAGTTTGAGCTGTAGGTGGCGCTTCATCCAAGCAGAGATAAGTGCTGTGATATTAGGAAACAGATTTTTCCTCCTAACGAGTTAGAAGAGGTTGCCTATTAAGCCCCACTCTATTTAACATTTATTTAAATGAATTAGCCAAAGCATTAAGTAATTCAACTGCCCCCGTCCAACTATGACTGAATCAGAAATTAAATGTCTCCTCTTTGCAGATGATTTAGTCAGCTCCTCGACATCATAGACATTTAGTTAAACGTGGGCTCTTAAAATTAACCAAGCAAAAGTGTGTGTGTATATATATATGTATATATATATATATGTATGTATATATATATATATATACGTATACATATGTATAGATACACACGTATACATATAAAAAAAATTCAAATTAACCTAGCAAGTGTATATATACAAATGTGTGTATATATACACATGTATACATATAAAAAAATGTAAATTAACCTAGCAAAAGTGTGTATATATATATACACACACATATATGCGTATGTGTATATATATATATATATATATATACGCACACACACTTTTGCTGTTAACTTGAATATTTTTTAATATGTATGTACATATATATATATATATATATATATATATTTATTTGCTAGATCCAGGTGTTGGGAGAATAAATACATCTTCAGAGCAAGAAACCATGTCCTCCAACACACTAACGAATGCCTTACTGGGACTAAAGCTAATTTTAACAGCAAACTTCAATTTGGCTGTGAATAAACTTAAAGCAAAAGCAATGGGTCTGAAAAAACACCGTGTTGTCCCAATTCACGGTCAGGTTATATGCCATTCTAACGTTATTTTCGTAGTTATGAAGTAAAAAATCTCTTACCTCAGAAAACCGATTTTCGCTGTCCTGTCAGACGTTATCCTGTGCTCTTGCCGCGCTTTCGTCAATTGCCCGCGTAAATGCGGCGGCGCGCGCTGTATGACTTACTATATAAAGCGCGAGAGAAATACGAGCATGAAACTTCGTAGTTAGGTTGTAAATTAGTAAACCATGAAGTAAAGTATTAGTAAATCACGGAATTGGTCCGTCGTGTGTTAGCTGGGAAGAGTATGATGCTCATTCAATTCATCAGCGCCGCCATGTTTCATTAACGGTTCATGTTAATGTTGTGGAGGTGAACAAATTAACCTTGATTCACTATACAATTACTCAAGTAAACTATTAAATTAAGATAATAAGAGTGAATTAAAGCCACCAGATGCTGTGTTTTCTTGTTTGACTAAACTGGTGATGAAGAATTAGTTGTAGTAGAGAACAGGAGTGCGTGGGTGAAAAGTTATTGGATTTTCAAATGTTAGAAGATACTGACATCCTAGAAAGAGTCTGGAAAACCGCCCTGGTCAAGATGGATGGGGAAAATGAGAGAACCTTCTTGGCCTCAACAGAACTGAGACAAGAAATAAACTATCACTAGAGGGCGTTACTGTCCTCTGTAATGTGTATTAAAGGGATGGTTCACCCAAAATAAAAAATTATCCCATGATTCACTCACCCTCCAGCCATGCTAGGTGTATATGACTGTCTTCTTTCAGACAAACACAATCGGAGATGTATTTAAAATATCCTTACTTCTGTGACAATGACGTACTACGTGTTATAGCGTAGGACATATAGCGTAGTACGTCTTGTCGTTGTATTTTACATTGCAGAAGTTAAAGCTTTTTGGATGAATGTCGAATGCGTATGACTGTAGTACTGGAATCTCGTTATCTCACTTTATAAAGTTTTAAATGAGGATACTTGTCGTACACAAACACATCGATTCACTTCAGAAGGCCTTTATTAGTCAAGTCATCTTTATTTATATAGCGCTTTTTACAATGCAAATTGTGGCAAAGCAGCTTTACATTAATAAGAAAATGGTGTCATTGTGCAGCTTATTCTATATATTATTGATTCATTCCGTTGCAAATATCAGTAGTTATTAGTCTAGTTAATTTATGTATATCAGCACTGCAGAAAACAGTGACGTAATCGTCCGGCTCAGCTCAGTTCACATACAACGACACCAATGCAGGCATATCAAAAACACTGCTGAATATCAAGTGTCTCCAACTTAAGCAAGCCAAAGGAACCAAAACTCCAACAAATGGAGAAAAAAACCTTGGGGGAAACCAGGCTTATTAACCCCCTGGAGTCATGTGGATTCATTTTTTTATGGATGGATGCATTTCTTTAGAATTTGGGTTCCATTCACAACCATTATAAACGTTGGAGGACTAAAGATATTTTTAAATATATCTCCAATGGTGTTTGTCTGAAAGAAGATAGTCATTTACACCTAGGATGGCTTTAGGTTGAATAGATCATGGAATAATTTTCATTTTTGGGTGAACTACAATAAAGAACATTCAACAAAACACTCATGAAATTTTACTTCAAAATCAAAGCAAAGATTGAATATTTACATTAACATTGTTTTCCTAACTGTTTTGATTTTTTTTGCACCCAAAAAAGGTAAATGATTCATAAATCTCACTCCAGCCATGAAGCCAAAGTCGGCTTCAAAAGAGTTTTTCACTATAACAGCGTTCACCGGTCTACAGACGGTATGATTATGTCGGCAATCTCAATGGAATTACAAAAACAAATATATATATATATACACACCACTTGCTTGCTTCAGGAATTTAAGTTTCTCAACAACGGAAAGCTTCGCATAACTATTACATAGTTAGTAGTACTAGATAATAAAACACACTGCTAAGATAGACAGCCGTCTTCTCTCGATTATTTTTCAAATAACAAAACTTGCTGGAGAAAAGTAGTTTGAGAACGAAGAATCGCACAGACACAAACTGTATGGTTTGATACTGACCTCTGATCTTAACATGTATTTAAACATGTTCGGATTGGGTTTGAAACTGAAAACTGGGCATGCCCACAACATTAACATACACACAAACCCTAAACATCTGACCACTGGACAATACATCCCAGGAAGGCCATGTCCAAACAAGTTTCTTTAGGCGTGTTTGAGATCCCTGTCGCCGGTTTCAGGTGAGGAAGGAGCACAGACACGGCCGTCAGGTCGGACACTTCGTGCTTTTCCAACATCATTCATGGCACACCACGTGAATTTTCGTTGATTGTAGCTGAAGTTGATGCGATTGTAATTCCTGTGTTTTCCCAATGTCAAGATTGGTTAAATACAGGAACTAAACTCCACTCGGTTTCTCTCTCTGTTGAGTTTAGCGGAAGTTTACTAAGTTTTATACACACAAATCCTCTCAAAGCGGAGGCTCAAAGTAAATAAAAGATTAATTTTGAAGTTTAGTCAGATTCATTCTCAGTGAGTTTCCACTGAACTGACTGACAGCTTTACTCTCTGTGTAATTTCATTAGCAAGAAACGTTTTTGTTTTCATCAAAGTCCAAAAAGACTTGTGCAAAAAAATGTTAAGAAGTGGGAAAATATAGAGAATTGGAAGCCTATAACTTTAGTCAATAATCATACTAATTATTTTCACATATTTTTGCTTATCGACTAAAGTTAGTTTTAAATGAAATCATAGAAGATTGTCAATCTGGCTTCATTGGCAGTAATATTTGATTAATATTAGATTTGATTGACTATAATCTCTCTAAATTGTAATGCATTTTCTGTAAAGCTGCTTTGAAACAATAGGTACTGTGAAAAGTGCTGTACAAACAACTGTGAATTAAATTAAACCTCTCTGTCTCACACAGGAAGTTGGTGTCTCTGTCACATTCAGCACCTCATATAGAATCTGAAACCAGGAAAGAAACGGTCAAAACTCATCTGAACACACATCGAGCGCTTCAGAAGAACTAAATCTACAGAAGATCATTTATTAAGGGAGAAGAATGAAGATCATCTCGACTTTCACTCTGCTGATGATTCCTGGTAAGAATCTGAACTCAAGTCCTGATCAACAATCACATCAGAAGAAGCAGAACAGAGATTAAATAACGAACAAAAGTCTTTATCTAGAACTAATGTGGAGAAATGACCTTTAAAGACACTTTAAATGAATCTCACTTCAGTATATATTAGTCTTGTATTAAAATGCTGGTTTGTTGTAGGTGTCGTGAGGTCCATGAGTGTGACAGGATATTCAGGAGGAGGAGTCACGATCACATGCAAATATGACGAAGGATATAAAGCAAATGTAAAGTATTTCTGTAAAGGACTGTGGTCAGACTGCACAGATCAAGTCAAGACTAAAGAGAAAAATCAATGGTTTCAGAAGGGTAGATTTTCTCTGCATGACGACACAAGATCAGCAGTCTTCACTGTGACCATCACAGATCTGACTGAACGGGATTCTGGGACGTACTATTGTGGAACTGAGAACTTTGGACTAGATCCCTACATTGAAGTGAATCTGCAGGTTATAACAGGTGAGTAACTGAGACCCTCAAACCCGTGACGATCTCCACAACATCACGATACTCAACTCTAACTCGTCTAACTCATAACAGACTCCATCAATCAGCTTTGCCCCCTCACTTACAAGTTCAGCCCCTCCATTCGGAAACATGTCTGTCACCTTTTTCACCACTTGTGAGTTTTTGCAGGTCTGATTCAAGCATTTTAACCAGGGGGACTATTTTTAAATTAGAGGTTCCGTCTGTTTAACAAAGCAAAACCACAAACTGCACTTCAAAAGAGAAAATGTCAAAGTGCAGCTTTGTGTAGAAAAATGTTGCTGTTCTACAAAATGAGAAACTGCACACATAGTAAAGCAGTGGACAGTGTTTGTTTGAATGATTTATTCTTCACTTCATTCTATACAGTGCATCCTTCACTTTTTCCACATTTTGTTATGTTGCAGCATTATTCCGAAATCATTATTTTCCTCAAAATTCTACAAACAATACCCCATAATGGCAATGTGTAAGACGTTTTTTGAAATCTTTGCAAATGTATTAAAAAGAAACAATGGAAAAAATAGTATTCACAGCCTTTGTTCAATTCTTTGTTGAAGCACCTTTGGCACCAATAACAACCTCAAGTTCTGTGTGTTAAAAAGCATCATTTAAAATTTGCTTTTTTTTTTTCATTTTTATGAAACAAAATTCTCAGAGAAGACATCATCATCACCATCATCATCATCATCTTCACCACCATTATCATCATCTTCATCACCATCATCTTCACCATCATCTTCATCACCATCATCTTTATCACCATCTTCATCATCAGCTGCTTCTTTCTCATCAGTCAAAGCTTCAGCGTTCACAGGCGTTTCCAGAACTTCTTCATCACTGGAGTCTCTGAACACATCATCAGGTGATCTTGTGCTGAAAAACAAACATGTGATCAATGGGTGTAACACTCCTAACAGCTGAAATATGTTACTAAACAAAAAAATAAATAATATTTTCAGCTCTAAAATAAATAATAATATTACATTTAATACATTTTAGATAGAATAACATGTAAAAATAAATAGCAATTATAAATAACCCAATCATTATTGTTTTCATATTACATTGAATCTGCATTTTGGTGGTTCGTTATGGAATGCCAAAGCTGCCAAAATAAGAAACAAATAAATACATTAATACAGAAAGAAATGTAAAAAATATTTCTATTTCTTCACTTATGTATAATTGCATTTTTCCCACATTTATTTTTTAATTTATACATTTCTTTGTTTCCATTTTTATTTATATATGTATTTGTCTACACTTATTTATTTATTTATTTATAAACTTATGTATTTTTATATGATTTATACATTTCTTTGTCCATATTGTAATATATAAATAATATGCTAGATGTGAAGTTTTGTGAAGGAGGGACACTGGGAGCCTTTGAGCTGTTCATAATCACTATCATATTTTGAGTTATGATATTTGGGATATGGTCATTGGGCTACTTCTTGGGATATTTTTGATTGGGTTTTGTCACTCAGACCTGGCAACCCTGAAAATCCAGTATCATGGTCTGGTCAATCCTACTCCAAACGTCAAGCTACACCCATGATCTGATCTGATATTCAGCTCAAAGTGATCAGATTCTCTCATTATTTCTCCTGTGTTTTCAGGCTCTTCTCTGATCGTTCCTCTGGTTCTGGTTCTTCTGGTTCTGATCATCTCTGGACTCTCACTCCTGTTTCTCTGTAAGAAATATCAGTCTCGAGGTAAAACTCATTAACTACTTTATATTCAAAAACTCTCCATTTATACCCAGTTTAAAACAGACAGATTTCTTGATCTGTTTTCTAGGGATGGGTGATACCACTTATTTTGTTTTCAATACAATACCAATGCTTTCAAATGCCAGTATCGTAAATACAGATACTTCTAATCTGAACTTTTAAATAATAAAATTATTAAATTACTAAGAGTAAAATGGGTAATGATAACCACTTAATATTACATTTGAAAGGCTTTTTAACATTCAGTATGCCTTAATTGCAATTTATTAGTGTAACGCTGAATGGAAGGTCCAAGGAAGACAAAGATGAAGGTAATATAATATGAGGTTTAATAAATAAATACAAAGAAAATAGCCAACATGCGAGACAATGTGTAAATGTGACATGAACAATACCAGACAAACACTGAGTGAACGGGAAGAACTTAAATATTCAATGGTGATGAACTAAGACGTACAGCTGTGGTGATTAGTGTTAGTGTCCATGGTAACGGATGAGTGGCGGGAATCAGACAAAGGAACATGTGATGAATGACAACAAACTAAACACCACCCTCCAGCAAGGCACGACCTCGCTTCGAAACGGAACAACAAAGAGAGGTATGGAGGGGGTTTTCGAGGTGGACGAGGAGATGACGAAGTGATGATGATGATGGGATGGTGATGGGAGGACGACGAAATACCAGAGGTGCAGATGTAGGATGTCTGGTGGTGCGGAGACTCCAGCGGAGTCGAGGACAGGAGGAGCCAAGATGATGTCAAGGCTGACAACAACTGGGGGACAACGATGGAGACTCTACAGATGGATCCACAGGCGCAGACAGAGAGCCGATGGACATGAGCAACATTGCTGGTCCTGCCTCTGCAATGAATGGTGGAGGTGGAGCCAGAGTACCAGAGTGCTGAGGCCGAGCCGGCGTGATGGAGGACAGAGGCGACGCCGAGGGGAAGAAAGAACCCACTTCAGCCTTAGAAGCGACGGGACGGAGTGCAGTGGATGGCCCATAAGTCCGTGGTGGAAGTAGTATGATGACCAAGGGGGAGCCGGTGGGACGAGGGAACCCGGTGAAGCCACCAGACCAAGGGTCTCCGGTGGAGCCTAAGATGTGCGGAGCCGACAGGACGAGGGAACCTGGTGGAGCCAGGGCAGAGCCAACAGGTCGACAGGCCAAGATGGAGCAAAGCGGTCAAATGCTGGAGGCGGAGCCACAAGATCCTCTAGCATGGGCGCTGCAGATGGATGCACGACCTGTGGCTTGATGTCATTAGTATTCCCCAGAGAAGGCCCAGGGCTGTAGACTTCTGGCAGCAGAAGGGCTGGAGGACTGGCTGAGCTTCACGGTGCTACCAAAGTTGGCAGAGCAACGGTAAGAATAACACTTTATGCAGGTTAACGAAAAGAGGAGGTCATGGTCATTTGTGCTGTCTAATAAAAGCAATAATAAAGGTACCGGGTGGGATAGGGTAGGAATCAATAGTCACTCTTCCCTTGTCCACTTCTGGGGAGAGGGACGGCCCTGTCCTCTTTCTCTCGGGCTCCGGCTCATGCATCGCAGCAGGTGGTAGCTCTCTGTCTGCACACGCGAGTACTCTGCGGTCGATGGAGGGGATTCAGACTCTGGGTCTGGCTGCGTTCTGGAACGGGTGCGACGCTCTCCAGAGGTGTCTGGGAGGTCCACGGGCTGATGGTAATTCGCCTCGATCCAGAACAGTGTCTTCAAGGGTTAGTTCATCCAAAAATGAAACTTACATGTCCAAACATGTAAGACTTTCGTTCATCTTCGGAACACAAATTAAGATATTTTTGGTGAAATCCGATGGTTTCTCAACCACACATGGGTAGCAAAGTCATTCCACATTATGAGGTCCAGAAAGGTACTAAAGACATCGTCAAAATAGTTCATGTGACTACAGTGGTTCAACCTTAATGTAATGAAGCGATGAGAATATTTGCGTTTTGTGTGCAAAAACAAAACAAATATAGCGACTTTATTCAACAGTTTCTTCTCTCCCCTGTCATTCTCCTACACTGTTGATGTAGTGAACGCAGTGTAGCACTTCCGAGTTCTATGTTTTACAGAACGCAGACTCATTATTGGCCGGCTCCTGTGTCAGCTTCACACACATGCGTCATGCTGCTCACATGTACTGCGTCTGCCAATACTGAGCCGGCATTCGGACTTAAATACGGCACAATAATAAAAGACTGCACAATAATTCATTAACATGGGTTATTTGTCCAATTCAATACATATTGTACACATAAAATTTTGAGTTAAATAAACAAAATCACTGGGAAAAAAACACCTTAGTAATCGATTTGTTTTATTTGAGTATCAGTACTTTCGATACTCACATCAGTAAGGATACACCCATTCCTATGGTTTTCCCACTTTCTGTCGCCACCTATAGGCTGCAACTAGACATGAGCAAAATACACATACTTGATGATGTGTGAAAACATTTACACAAAACATCAGTGTTGAATTGTGATATACAGTAATTCATTAATTTAGGATGCTTGTTTTTGGCAGGTGGTGATTCGTCATCTCAGACTGGACTAGGCGAACATGAAGAAGTGAGTCCAGTTACCGTATAAAAGTGGATCTTTTATTCATAATGATATTAATGTCTAATGCCTTCCATCCTGAGGATCTTCAGAGCTGTGAATAATTTCTCTGCCCCTCCTCAGGTTTCTCACACTGGCTGCGAATACGATGAGATTAAAGACACTCACAAACAATTACCCACAAACCCCTCTGATTCTTCTGACTTTCTATATGCCACTGCTCAATTACCCACAAACCCCTCTGCTTCTTCTAACTGTGTTTACGCTGCAGTTCATAAAGCCACTGGTGACTCTCAGTGCTGCATCACATCTGCTGAGGATCTGAATTACGCAGCGGTGAATTTCCACATGGAATCGGACTGTCCTGACGGTGTCAGTTTCAGAAATGATCAGGATTGCAGTGAATATGCTGCTGTTAATCATCTCACTGCTTGACTGGCTTTTGCACTGTAGGGGATTTTACAGTTAAAGACCCGAAAGACCAGATATGATAAATGAAGACCCGGAGTAAGAGTTTAAAAATATGAATTGGAAGAAAATTTTACTGAAGAATAGTTTGCAGTTTCATCAGCAGAAGTCAGCTTCAAGTCTCACAAGGAGTTCGTAGGCCGCTCTCTCTACCCCATACATTCACATTTCCAAAATAATTATACTCTAACAGAGTCCATTAATTACTAAGATTCTGATTGGTTAAGAAAACTAGACAAAACTGGTAATTTTCCACACATGAACAGATAGTCAGAAGCAGATCTCCTTCCATCATGATGCTGATGATCGGACCCTGAAATTAGGGACAGGATGTCCTGTTAAGTCAGGACAAGGCGTCTGCAGGTCTCAAACAGTCCCAGTTGTCCACCAGTACCCATAAAGGACCTGTACAGAACACTGAGCGCACATACAAATATACACATTATTCACAGCTTCTTCAAGGCTGAAGTTGATCTGAGCTCTGCTCTGAACAGGAAACTTTCCCAAAACTTTGTACTTTTCTCTCAGTTAGAGGTGCAGACAATACACATCATTATATATCAATATACAGTCATTCTAAATAATTCAATATTTAGAAAGATAACTTCATGATAAATCACTCAATATATATATATATATATATATATATATATATATATAAAGTTTCTTCATGAAGATGATTTCTCAATGTCTGGTAATTGTCACGATTGTCAGGTGAAGTGCCCATGATCACCACTAGAGGGCACTTCACCATGAACTACTTTTCACACACTCACATTCAGTCACACAGACAACATTTCCCATAAGCCCCTCACCCAGTCACTGATCACCCCGCCAGCTGTAGCACATTACCTTAGCACTAATTACAATCACACCACTATAAGAGCACTACTCACACACACACACACACACAGCGCGAAGTATTGTGTTACCTACGTACCAATTCCGAGCATTCATCCTGTGTTTATTTTTCCGGTTTCGATTGTGCCAGTTTCCTGATTGTTTGCTGCCTGTCTTTGGATTTACTGCCTGTTTTCTGACCACGATTCTGATTTTCCCCATATGCCTGTTTGCCCCTGTATTGACTATTGCCTGTCTGACTACGTCTTCCTTTAATAAACTGCATTTGGATCTCTACCTGCTGATTCCTTCGTTACAGTAATCATGTTGGAAGATGTGTGTTTGACAAAGTGATGTAGATTGTGAAATCCTACGCTGATTTTACATCATAGGAACCATGCCTGATTTGACTGGTGTATGTGACTATGAATAATGTATTAAATAATTGTGCACCAGTACAACAACTGTAAATAAACCAATAGCTTCACTAGCTTGGTACACATTCAAAATAAACAGAAGTCAGGCTGACTCCTTCATTCATGACTCATGACTTTGTCAGACACAGACACGGGCAGATGGTAAGTGATATAAATAGAGTTTATTTGCAGGTTTCAGACACAACGGAGGGACAGAGAGATGCAGGTTAGTGTAACAGTCTTTGGTAGTTTGAAGAGTAACTTAGCTGAAGATGAGTGACTTGCTGATATGCTTGCAGGTTGATTCAGACGAAGAAGGTAGCAGAGGAGTTCCAGACGAACGAGAAGACGATGAAGACTCGTACAGGACAGGATAGCAGGTAGGTATCAGGTATGTAATGTGAGGTGAGTCTGTATAGACCTTGAAAGACAAGACGTGAAGGGAAGGAACGGTGAGCTTATGTGGTGAGTGCTGATGAGGTGCAGGTGCGGATCAGGCAGTTTTTAAATGAGTCTAATAATATCCTTGAACAATCTCTGTCACAAAATGAATTATACACAGCCATAATGAGTATAAAAAATGGAAAGACTTTTCTTTTAGATCTAGGATAGATCTAGGATTTAAAAAAAAAAAACATTTATTTGTCGATCAAATTTAAGCTCAGAGTCAAAAATCAAGCCGAGGAAAGTTTTTTCCCAGGAAAGAAATAACAGATTGTCATTAGAATCCATACCAAATCCTTTCTGACCAAAGACAATAAACTCTTGACTTGCCCTCATTCAATTTGAGAAAGTTGTTTGACAACCAACACTTCACATCCGCCAAGCAGTTACACAAAGACTCAAGAGAAGATTGCTCCCCATGTTTTACATTTACATTTAGTCATTTAGCAGATGCTTTTATCCAAAGCGACTTACAAGTGAGGAAAACAAACAAGCGATTCTTCATGAATTGGCAAATAACACAGGAAGTGCTCACAATACAAGTTTCATACATTGCTCAGTACCATAAGCTAGAGTAGGAAGGGAAAAAGGGGGAAGGATAGGGTTTTTTATTTTTTTATTTTTTTTATGAGGGGATTAAGTGTTCACGGAAGAGGTGAGTTTTCAGCTGTCTCTTGAATATTGCCAGGGAATCTGCGTTCCTGATGAAAGTAGGGAGATCGTTCCACCAGCAGGGAGCAGTGAAGGAGAATGTTCTGGAGAGTGATTTTGTGCCTCTCTGTGATGGTACCACAAGCCTTCGTTCCTTTAGTGATCGCAGGCTTCTGGTGGGGACGTAGCGTTGTAGCAGTGTGTGGAGGTAGGAAGGTGCAGAGCCTGTGGTGGATCTGTAAGCAAGCATCAGCGCCTTGAACTTGATGCGAGCAGCAAGGGGTAGCCAGTGCAAAGAGATGAAGAGGGGCGTGACGTGGGCTCTCTTAGGCTCGTTGCAGACAAGACGTGCAGCAGCATTCTGGATCATTTGAAGAGGTTTGATTGCACTTGACGGCAGACCAGCCAGAAGAGCATTGCAGTAATCAAGCCTTGAAATGACCAGGGCCTGGACAAGCAGTTGTGTTGCGTGCTCAGTCAGGAAGGGACGGATTTTCCTGATGTTGCAAAGTGCAAATCTGCACGACCGCGCCGTCTTTGAGATGTGGTCACTGAAGGTCAGTTGGTCATCGAAGATAACTCCAAGATTTCTGGCCGACTTTGATGGGGTAATGGTGGTTGTACCAAGCTGTATGTTGATGTCATGTAGAAGAGTAGGAGTGGCAGGGAAGACTAAAAGCTCAGTCTTTGCCAGGTTGAGCTGCAGGTGGTGTTCTTCCATCCACGTCGAGATGTCCGCCAGACAGCTTGAGATTCGTGCAGCTACTGCGGAATCATCTGGTTGGAAGGACAGGTAGAGTTGTGTGTCATCAGCATAGCAGTGGTAGGAGAAACCATGTGCCTGTATGATGGGACCCAGTGATGTAGTATAAATGGAGAATAGGAGGGGACCAAGAACTGAACCCTGAGGAACCCCAGTGATCAGTTCATGAGGTTTGGATACCTCCCCTCCCCAGGCAACTCTGAAAGACCTACCTGTGAGATAGGACTCAAACCACTGAAGCGCAGTACCTGAGATGCCCAGTGACGAGAGGGTGGACAGAAGAATTTGATGGTTTACGGTGTCGAAGGCAGCAGATAGATCCAGTAGGATGAGAACAGATGATTTGGAAGCAGCCTTAGCAATCCGCAGGGATTCCGTGACAGACAGTAGCGCAGTCTCTGTTGAATGGCCGCTCTTGAAACCAGATTGGTTGACGTCCAGATGGTCGTTCTGTGTGAGGAAGGATGACACCTGGTTGAATACAACTCGTTCAAGTGTTTTTGATATGAATGGTAGGAGAGAGACAGGTCTGTAGTTGTCCACGAGTGATGTGTCTAGCGTGGGTTTTTTAAGCAGTGGGGTTACTCGAGCCTGCTTGAATGTGGTAGGGAAAGTGCCTGTGTGGAGAGACGAGTTAATGATGTGTGTAAGTGCTGGTAAAAGAGTGGGAGAGATGGCTTGTAGAAGGTGTGAGGGGATGGGGTCTAGAGGGCAGGTGGTGGGATGAGTGGAGAGGAGAAGTTTTGATACTTCTGCCTCCGTGAGAGGGGAAAAGGAAGGGAAAAGATTAGTGGATGAGGAGGGGCTGAGTTCCTGTGTGGGTGGTATAGAGAACTGGCTGCTGATGGAAGATGTCTTGTCGGTGAAGAACTTGGCAAATCGATCAGCAGTTAAAGATGTGGTGGGAGGTGGTGGAGGGGGACAGAGGAGTGTGTTGAATGTCTTGAAGAGTGAGCGTGGGTTTGTAGCGCCGTTGATTTTGTTGTGGAAGTATGAGGACTTAGCTGCAAGGCCTCCATCAGAAAAGGATGATAGCAGATCTTGGTACGAACCTAGGTCAGATGGGTCTTGTGATTTGCGCCATTTCCTTTCTGCTGCCCTGAGTTTGGTCCGGTCTTCACGAAGCGCATCGGATATCCAGGGGTTGGAAGGAGTTGCTTGCGATGGTCTGGATGACAGAGGACAGATACTGTCTAGGGAGGAAGATAAAGTGGAGCATAATGTGTGTGTTGCAGTATTTACATCCAAAGATGAGAATTGTGTGTGTGAGGGAAGGGAGGATGACACAACAGAAGAGAGATGGGAAGGGGAAAGAGAGCGCAGGTTTCTTCTGAAGGAAACATGTGAAGTGGTTGGTGGTGCACAAATAAGTTGCAGATTGAAAGTGATAAAGAAATGGTCAGAGACGTGCAGAGGTGTTACCAGAATGTTGTCAGTGATACAGTTACGTGTGTAGATCAGGTCCAATTGGTTGCCAGATTTGTGGGTGCTTGTGGTGATGAGTTGGTTGAAATCAAATGAGGCTAGGAGAGAGAGGAAATCAGAAGCATATGGTTTATCAAGGTGAATGTTGAAATCGCCCAGTAGTACAAGTGGACTACCATCGTCTGGGAATGAGGACAGCAGCATGTCCAATTCCTCAACAAAGGTACCCAATTGACCTGGAAAGCACATGTTGAGTATGGGAGCAAAAGAGGGGGGGGAGGGGGATACTTAAGTGTCGTGTCGGTGTCCTTGCTCGGTGGAGTCGCGCAGGTAGAGTCGCAGGTCTTTACCCGAGGAGGCTGAACGCTTCCGCTGAGGCTTCCGCGACAGCGCGTACACACTAAATAAATAGCGTACTTACTAACGTATGAGTGGAAACAGCTGAGTCCACCCTAACAATTAGCTCAGCAAAAGAGTTTCGCCGTGAATGGGCCAAATCGAAACTACTGCAGGAAGCGCACGTACAGCACTTAAGTTCACAGCCCAGCAATACCAAAACTAACAACCGCTACAGTTCTACTAAATGGCAGCGAATACAAATACAAACAGATACAAATCAAAGCGCAAACATACAACTAAGCAAAGAATCGAACGAATCCTTCCTAGCAGCAAATAATAACTTCGCAATAGAGCAGAAACGGGTATTAAGTAAACACTCACGCGCTCTCGCCGTCTTCAGTGATCTCACGCTTGTAAATTTATATATATATATATATATATATATATATATAAAAAATCCTATCTTTTCCTTTTTCCCTTCATACTCTAGCTTATGTTACTCTGAGCAATGTATGAAAATTGTATTGTGAGCACTTCCTGTGTCTATTTGCCTCTTTATGAAGAATCACTTGTTTGTTTCCTCACTTGCAAGTCGCTTTGGATAAAAGCGTCTGCTAAATGATTAAATGTAAATGTAAATTTGAGAATCATCACCTTACAGATGGTAATTTATACCGTGCTTATCAAAAATATTTCCCAATGGAAGCGAATAAAGGGAAAATAAAACAGGTCCCAAAATCGAGCCCTGAGGAACACCACACGTTAGTGGCACAACAGAAGAAGAGCAGTTTCTCAAACTGACTGAAACGCTTCTATAAACTTGCATG
The DNA here is from genome assembly GCA_038088235.1 of Zacco platypus. Classification (NCBI taxonomy): domain Eukaryota; kingdom Metazoa; phylum Chordata; class Actinopteri; order Cypriniformes; family Xenocyprididae; genus Zacco; species Zacco platypus. Next base: position 30,367,701 of record CM076072.1, read on the forward strand.
TGTAGAATCACCTGTTGGACTTTTACCAAAGTTTCAAGGAGCTGCAGCTGGTGAGGTAATCAATGATAAGTATGGGGCTTCTGGGAAATGTAGTTTGCATGAATGAGTGAGTGTGAAGTGCATGGTCCAAGGTGAACTGCCCTCTAGTGGCTATAGCGGGCACTTCAGCTGATGATCGTTACACCACCATTGACTAAAAGGGCAGGTGATCTTCAGTGGAGAATCTTGCAAGGTGCCATAGATGTAAACATAGATTTATATTTCTAGAAGAAATAAAATTGAACAGAGAAATGGACAGCATATTGTATCAGATTTTAAGAATACTTTCAAATCAAGAATTCATGTTGATTTCAATTATTATAAACTAATGCAATCAATGTTTTTATACATGAATTAAGGTCATTTGAATTATGTAGTGTGTTAATTGTTTTTTGTTTTTTTAAATGACTGTTAAAAGAAGTGTTTGTAAAACTCTAAAAAACTCTCACACAGGAAGTTGGTGTCTCTGTCACATTCAGCACCTCATGTTGAACATGTAACCAGGAAACGGTCAAAACTTATCTGAACACACATCGAGCGCTTCAGAAGAACTGAATCTACAGAAGATCATTTATTAAGGGAGAAGAATGAAGATCATCTCGACTTTCACTCTGCTGATGATTCCTGGAAAGAATCTGAACTCAAGTCCTGATCAACAATCACATCAGAAGAAGCAGAACAGAGATTAAATAACGAACAAAAGTCTTTATGTAGAACTAATGTGGAGAAATGACCTTTAAAGACACTTTAAATGAATCTCACTTCAGTATATATTAGTCTTGTATTAAAATGCTGGTTTGTTGTAGGTGTCGTGAGGTCCATGAGTGTGACAGGATATTCAGGAGGAGGAGTCACGATCACATGCAAATATGATGAAGGATATAGAGGAAACGCAAAGTATTTCTGTAAAGGACAGTGGTCAGTCTGCGCAGATCAAATCAAGACTAAAGAGAAAAATCAATGGGTTCAGAAGGGTAGATTTTCTCTGCATGACGACACAAGATCAGCAGTCTTCACTGTGACCATCAGAAATCTGACTGAACGGGATTCTGGGACGTACTATTGTGGAACTGACATTTTTGGACGAGATCCCAAAACTGAAGTGAATCTGCAGGTTGTAACAGGTGAGTAACTGAGACCCTCAAACCCGTGACGATCTCCACAACATCACGATACTCAACTCTAACTCGTCTAACTCATAACAGACTCCATCAATCAGCTTTTTATCTGATGTAAGATTTACACTCAAATGTTGTGAAAGTGACAGATAAATGTGTTTATATTGAGAACAAAATGACAAATTATCTGGTTTGTGTTTAACAGCTCAACAAATCAGGATATTATAAAACCATTGAGGTTTGAAGCTGATTTTATTTCAAGCAGGTTTAACCACAGGATTATTTTTTAATTTAGATGATTCGTCTTTTTTAAATAGCAAACCCACAAACTGCAGGTCAAAACAGGAAGTAGAAAACAAACTGCAGGTAAAAGTGAGAAACTGCACACATAGTAAAGCTTGTGAATGTGTGAAAGACATCAGTAACAAGTGTCTTTATTATTAGAAAAGGTGTCATGTTCTGTGTCTGAAAACGATCAAGAAGGAAACTAAGAAGTTTCCTACTTGTTTTTTTTGCACTTTTTGCATGAAGCAGTTTATAAAATAAAACATGTTTCACTATAGACTTCTTCAGTCTGTTCTGGGTTCAGTGTGCGGTCAGCAGCCTTCTTGGTCGTTTTCAAGTATTCCCTTGGCTTTACACACCTGAAGTACACTGATTCCTTGTCTATTTGGAGCAAAACAGTGTTGAGATTTTTCCTAAAAAACAATTCTAAAACAAAATTCTCAGGGACATCTTCATCATCACCATCATCATCATCTTCATCACCACCATCATCATCACCATCATCAGCTGCTTTTTTCTCATCAGTCAAAGCTTCAGCGTTCACAGGCGTTTCCAGAACTTCTTCATCACTGGAGTCTCTGAACACATCATCAGGTGATCTTGTGCTGAAAAACAAACATGTGATCAATGGGTGTAACACCCCTAACAGCTGAAATATGTTACTAAAGATAAAAATAAATGATATTTTCAACTCTAAAATAAACAATAATATTAAATTTAATACATTTTAAAAGAGAATTTGTTTGTATTTTGAGTTGAATCTGCATTTTGGTGGTTCATTATGGAATGCCAAAGCTGTGATGTAAATGTACAATGTGAAACCTAGAAACCCATTAGAGTTTTTTCCCCCACGGGTTAAAATATTGAAATACTGAAATATTTTACTTTCTACCAATGATAAACCTGTGCTAGATGTGAAGTTTTGTGAAGGAGGGACACTGGGAGCCTTTGAGCTGTTTATAATCACTATCATACAGTGGTTTTCAATTTGCATAAAACTGACTGTAAAATATGTATTTTAGGTAGAGGAATGACATATTTTCATTTGTGATATTTGGGATATGGTCATTGGGCTACTGTTTGGGATATTTTTGATTGGGTTTTTATCACTCAGACCTGGCAACCCTGAAAATCCAGTATCATGGTCTGGTCAATCCTACTCCAAACGTCAAGCTACACCCATGATCTGATCTGATATTCAGCTCAAAGTGATCAGATTCTCTCATTATTTCTCCTGTGTTTTCAGGCTCTTCTCTGATCGTCCCTCTGGTTCTGGTTCTTCTGGTTCTGATCATCTCTGGACTCTCACTCTTGTTTCTCTGTAAGAAGTATCAGTCTCGAGGTAAAACTCAGTCTTAACTAGTTTAGATGCAGAAACTCTCCATTGCCTCCTGCATTACCAGTGTCTGAAGCATGAGTCTAAACACGACAATGAACTTGACATTGGCAGGCGGTTCGAGCGTGAGTAAAGAAGAGCACCTGTGCAACACGATCAGTGTTTTAGGGTCCCAGAGGCGAATTAACATCCACCTTCTGGGATAGCAATTGTAAGTTGTAGGCTCTCTGTGAAGCTCCTCACCACTCATCCTGAGTGAGGGGTGTTGCTAGGCCTCCCCTCGATTTAGAGGGTCGTTATGCCGAGGTCTCCACTCCTTGAGTTTGGCCATATTTGTTGGTTGGACTGTGAATGTCGACGGACCTCCTCTCCCTAGAGAGAGTTATTTATATATATCTTCCGCTCCCTTGAGCTCTGTAGGTTAGTGATTGTGATTGTAGACTCGGTGAGCCTCCTTGCAGGTTATCTTAAGCGTGAGGTGTTGCTAGGTCTCTCTTAGGTCTAGAGCTCAGCCAGGTATGTCGAGTTACTCGGCTGTCTGTGAGCCTCCTTGGCTACTGCAAGCGTTGTCAGGCCTCCTCTCGCCAGAGAGAGTCACATTTATTGAGGCTTTTGCTCCTTTGAGCTCTGCTTGGATAGCGATTGCAAGTTTTAATCTCTCCGTGAGCCTCCTTGTAAGCTGTCCTGAGCGTGGAATGTAGTTCGGTCTCCTGTCGTTTTAGAGAGTCATCATACTGAGACCTCCACTTCCGGAGCTCAGCTAGGCGGTAAGATGGCATGCTGGGTTGTTAGGTTCTCTAAAAATTCTTTTGTTCCTTAGTGGTGAGTTCATAGTGAGTGTCAAGTTCATAGTCGTGTTTAGACTCATGCATCAGACACTGGTAATGCTGAAGGCATTCCCCACTTAGCGACCCCAAGAGGACGCAGTGTCTCATTTCCTATTCTCAGGGAACCATGGTTACATGTGTAACCTGAGACGTTTTCCCACTTTCCGTCTCCACCTATAGGCTGCAATGAGACACGATCAAAATACAGATACTAAATGATGTGTGAAAACATTTACACAAAACATCAGTGTTGAATTGTGATATACAGTAATTCATTAATTTAGGATGCTTTTTCTGACAGGTGGTGATTCATCATCTCAGACTGGACCAGGCGAACATGAAGAAGTGAGTCCAGTTACTGTATTGATTTTTATTCATTATGATATTAAAGTCTAATGCCTTCAATCCTAGCGATCTTCAGAGCTGTAAATAATTTCTCTGCCCCTCCTCAGGTTTCTCACACTGGTTGCGATTATGAGGAGATTACTCACAAAGAATTACCCACAAACCCCTCTGATTCTTCTGACTTTATATACGCCACTGCCCAATTACCCACAAACCCCTCTGCTTCTTCTAACTGTGTTTACGCTACAGTTCAGAAAGCCACTGGTGACTCTCAGTGCTGCATCACATCTGCTGAGGATCTGAATTACACAGTGGTGGATTTCCACAAGGAATCGGACTGTCCTGACGGTGTCAGTATCAGAAATGATCAGGATTACAGTGAATATGCTGCTGTTAATCATCTCACTGCTTGAAGAGCCACAGAATAGCCAGCTGAATGTTTTTATCACCTTTTCTTTGTTTTTTGTTAGTGATCTTCAGTAATGCTCCTTATAGTTTGGCTCCTGTGGAAATGAGAGAGGAACTGGATTTTGCACCAAGGAAAAAACTAAATGTTAGAATCACAAAGTTTCTTCATGAAGATGTGGATTTTGTGAAACATGATTTCTCAATGTCTGGTAATCATGTAGGTAGATATGTGTTTGACAAGGTGATGTGGATTGTGAAACTCATCACTGTGGATGTTGGAGAAATCAAATCACTCATCTTCAAAGGACATCCCGACATAGGGGACAACACTGTCTTTGAAGGTTTTTAAGCAAGGTGGGGTTGGCCTTTGATGTGAGGCTGGGGATTCAGAAGCTGGACAGAGCTGAAGAAGAACTGGACTCCCCTGCTGAAGTGTCGGAACTAGAAGAGCTGGCCAAGCCATTCTGGCTTCCATCATCTGAAGTGAAGGGGTTGATTGGCTTGGAGACGATGTTGTTCTCCCTCTGTTTGAACTTCTCAGCTCTCTCTCGCTCCTCAGACTTGGACTCCAGCTGGCCTTCACTCTTCAGAGCTGACATACAGAACTGAACGAAGGCGATTGGCCTCTCAAAGAACTGCCACATTAAGTGCTGAACAAGTTATTTCCAGTATTTCTCACCCATCTCTTCTGGACACTTAGATTTGTAAGCATGAATTGCTTTCTCGGAAGAATTTTTAATCCTGTAGAGTGAAATTGGTATAATGTGCCTCCATTCATTCATAAACGAAGAGATAATAGAATGACAAAGATACCACAAGGATGTAGATCTCCTCTAAAACATTCATTCATTTTGAGTGTTTTTGCTAAACATTTCCTTTCAGTAACATGAAGTAGAAGAGGTTGTAAGGGGAAGACTTTTAAAGGTCTCCGCAAAATATGATAAAATAACATTTACTTTAATCAACGTATATGTTCTGTTGGGGCAAGTGAATGTAAATAGTAATGAACTGTCACAGCTCACCTTTCCTTCACTTTGGGGTCTCGTCTCACAAAGACACCACAGACTCTCCTTCAAAGACTGTTATACTCACCTGCAGCTTCCTGTTCTTCCGTTTTGTGTAAACCTGTAAATAAACTTATTACATTTATCTTCTCATCTGTCCTTGTCTGTGTCTGACAATGCTATATTAACCCTGATGCTCTTTCTGATCATTCACTGGTGACAGTTGGTGTTAGTTTTATTTTTAAAGAAAAAGATTATTGTTGAAAGACATTTTAAAGAATGTTTTGAGTATTTTTGGAAAAAAATGGAGGGAAAAAAGAATGTTTTCATGTTTACAATGGTGGTGGACATTGGAAAAAGCAAGCAACAGTTGTGTAAACTGTATACCATTTCGATGTCACTAAGAATATAATTGAAGCCACGGGGGAAAATGAGTATTTAAGGATTTTAAAGTTATATAAATATCTTGGAAAACCTGTTAGGATATAGAGCACAGGGTGCTCTAATTAGATCTCGTTTTCAGGAATTTTCAGCGATTGATGCTCCATCAAAGTTTTTTTTTTGGCCTAGAGAAGAAAAATGGCCAGAGTAGATTAATGCACTGACTAAAAGATGTGAATGGACAAGAGCTCAATGAAGCCTCAGATATACGTCGAAGAATTATGAGACAATTGTGTGAAGTCGTGGCGTAGTCGTGGCCTAATGGAGAGCGAGTCGGCCTTGTAACATGAAGGTTGCTGGTTCGATTCCCACACCGGCAGGAATTGAAGGTGGGGATTGTGAATGAACAGAACTCTCTCCACCTTCGATACCATGACTAAAGTGAGCTTGAGCAAGACACGAAACCCCTAATTGCTCCCCTTGTAACTGCTTTGGATAAAAAAGCGTCTACTAAATGTAAATGTGAAGATTTAAGTGGTTTGCCTCAAGTGGAGGAGAAAGAGAAGGCAAAATTAGTGACACAATTGACAGAGAGAGAGTTATGAGTTAAAGATAATAGAAAAACTCCAGGGATTGATGGGCTTGCAGTTGATTTTTATAAAGATTTTTGGAGTATTTGGAGTATTATATGATGTTTTAGAGGTTTTTTTGTGATAGCATTTCTCAGGAAAAGCTACCATTGAGCTGTAGGCGTGCAGTATTGACTTTGTTGCCAAAGAAGTAGCCAGTCTCATATTAAAGCAAGTGAGAGGATTTACTGAGAACTTTTGTTGGACTAAGTATGTGGACAGAGATTTGAAAGATCTGCCTTTGTACTATCACAGTGTTTTGAGAGCTTGGAGCTTGAAAAGGTCATTCCTGGAATAACAAACAGCTTGACAAATGCAAAAGTGATTACATTGTATTACAAATGAATGCATTTACAAGTATTATAAAGGAGTTCATTGATAGAAATGTCCTTTTTGTGAAAATCGGGAAACGATTTTCCGTTGTTTATATTGTAAAAGATTGGAGCTTTTGTTTTTAAGACTTCAAAGAATTTAGTAAATTTCAAAGTTGTATTTTCTAATGTTGGATTTATTTATGGTTTTAAATATAGGAGAGAAACTAGAAGAAAGGGCGTTTATTAAATTTCAATGTTGGCCAAGCAAAGACAGCAATTGTTTTGACAAGAAGGAAAAAAAAATAGAGGGAAAGGAAGGAAATGATGTGGATGGAGTTTTAGGAGTTTAGTGAAAGCAAGAATAAGACATGAGTTTTTGTTCTGTAAGTTATTGAAGAACACTGAGGGCTTTAAAGATGTGTGGAATTATGATGATGATATTTTTTTTCTCATTTTGTATTGAATAATATTTTTTTGGTGTTCTGAGTGGATTTTTGATAGGATGAAATGTATGGATTCTTTGTAAAAAAAACTTATAATATATTTAAAAATTCAAATTCTCTCTAAGAGAAATCCACGTGATGCTTAGTTTTTTGTTTGCGCAGGACAAAATGGCAATCTGGCTTTCATGCCAACTATCAACTGATGTAGTGTCAGTTTTAAAGGGTTAGTGCTTATTTTCAACTGGTTACTTCATCCTCTCTCTGTCTCACACAGGAAGTGGGTGTCTCGGTCACATTCAGCACCTCATATTGAACATGTAACCAGGAAACGGTCAAAACTTATCTGAACACACATCGAGCGCTTCAGAAGAACTGAATCTACAGAAGATCATTTATTAAGGGAGAAGAATGAAGATCATCTCGACTTTCACTCTGCTGATGATTCCTGGTAAGAATCTGAACTCAAGTCCTGATCAACAATCACATCAGAAGAAGCAGAACAGAGATTAAATAACGAACAAAAGTCTTTATGTAGAACTAATGTGGAGAAATGACCTTTAAAGACACTTTAAATGAATCTCACTTCAGTATATATTAGTCTTGTATTAAAATGCTGGTTTGTTGTAGGTGTCGTGAGGTCCATGAGTGTGACAGGATATTCAGGAGGAGGAGTCACGATCACATGCAAATATAATGAAGAATATAGAGGAAACGTAAAGTATTTCTGTAAAGGACAGTGGTCAGACTGCAAAGATCAAATCAAGACTAATGGGAAAAATCAATGGTTTCAGAATGGTAGATTTTCTCTGCGTGACGACACAAGATCAGCAGTCTTCACTGTGACCATCAGAGATCTGACTGAACGGGATTCTGGGACGTACTATTGTGGAGTTGAGGTTTTTGGATCAGATCCCTACACTGAAGTGAATCTGCAGGTTGTAACAGGTGAGTAACTGAGACCCTCAAACCCGCGACGATCTCCACAACATCACGATACTCAACTCTAACTCGTCTAACTCATAACAGACTCCATCAATCAGCTTTTTATCTGATGTAAGATTTACACTCAAATGTTGTGAAAGTGACAGATAAATGTGTTTATATTGAGAACAAAATGACAAATTATCTGGTTTGTGTTTAACAGCTCAACAAATCAGGATATTATAAAACCATTGAGGTTTGAAGCTGATTATATTTCAAGCAGGTTTAACCACAGGATTATTTTTTAATTTAGATGATTCGTCTTTTTTAAACAGCAAAACCACAAACTGCAGGTGAAAGTGAGAAACTGCACACATAGTAAAGCTTGTGAATGTGTGAAAGGCATCAGTAACAAGTGTCTTTATTATTAGAAATGATGTCATGTTCTGTGTCTGAAAACGATCAAGAAGGAAACTAAGAAGTTTCCTACTTGTTTTTATGCACTTTTTGCATGAAGCAGTTTATAAAATATAAACATGTTTCGCTATAGACTTGTTCAGTCTGTTCTGGGTTCAGTGTGCGGTCAGCAGCCTTCTTGATCGTTTTCAAGTATTCCCTTGGCTTTACACACCTGAAGTACACTGATTCCTTGTCTATTTGGAGCAAAACAGTGTTGAGATTTTTCCTAAAAATTCTAATTCTAAAACAAAATTCTCAGAGAAGACATCATCTTCACCAACATCATCTTCATCACCATCATCTTCATCACCATCTTCATCACCACCATCATCATCATCAGCTGCTTCTTTCTCATCAGTCAAAGCTTCAGCATTCACAGGCGTTTCCAGAACTTCTTCATCACTGGAGTCTCTGAACACATCATCAGGTGATCTTGTGCTGAAAAACAAACATGTGATCAATGGGTGTAACACCCCTAACAGCTGAAATATATTATTAAACATTAAAATAAATTATATTTTCCAATTTAAAGTAAACAATAATATTAAATTTAATACATTTTAAATAAATAATATGTAGAAAATAAATATAATAATTGGATAAAAATAATAACCCAGTCATTCTTGTTTGTATTTTGAGTTGAATCTGCATTTTGGTGGTTCATTATGGAATGCCAAAGCTGTGACGTAAATGTACAATGTGAAACCTAGAAACCCATTAGAGTTTTTTCCCCCACGGGTTAAAATATTGAAATACTGAAATATTTTACATTCTACCAATGATAAACCTGTGCTAGATGTGAAGTTTTGTGAAGGAGGGACACTGGGAGCCTTTGAGCTGTTTATAATCACTATCCTATAGTATTTTTCAATTTGCATAAAACTGACTGTAAAATATGTATTTTAGGTAGGGGAATGACATATTTTGAGTTGTGATATTTGGGATATGGTCATTGGGCTACTTTTTGGGATATTTTTGATTGGGTTTTGTCACTCAGACCTGGCAACCCTGAAAATCCAGTATCATGGTCTGGTCAATCCTACTCCAAACATCAAGCTACACCCATGATCTGATCTGATATTCAGCTCAAAGTGATCAGATTCTCTCATTATTTCTCCTGTGTTTTCAGGCTCTTCTCTGATCGTTCCTCTGGTTCTGGTTCTTCTGGTTCTGATCATCTCTGGACTCTCACTCCTGTTTCTCTGTAAGAAGCATCAGTCTCGAGTTAAACTCAGTCTTAACTACTTTAGATGCAGAAACTCTCCATTTATACCCAGTTTAAAACAGATTTCTTGATCTGTTTTACAGCTTTCTGTCACCACCTATTGGCTGCAACTAGACATGAGCAAAATACAGATACTTGATGATGTGTGAAAACATTTACACTAAACATCAGTGTTGAATTGTGATATACAGTAATTCATTAATTTAGGATGCTTGTTTTTGGCAGGTGGTGATTCGTCATCTCAGACTGGACCAGGAAAACATGAAGAAGTGAGTCCAGTTACTGTATAAAAGTGGATTTTTATTCATAATGATATTAATGTCTAATGCCTTCCATCCTGAGGATCTTCAGAGCTGTGAATAATTTCTCTGTCTCTCCTCAGGTTTCTCTCACTGGTTGCGATTATGAGGAGATTAAAGAAATTCAGCAACAATTACTCACAAACCCCTCAGTTTTATCTATCTGTGTTTACGCCACAGTTCAGGAAGACTCTGGTGTCTCTCAGTGCTGCATCACATCTTCTGAGGATCTGAATTACACAGGGGTGGATTTTTTGGTGAATAATCAGGAGTAAAGTGAATAGAGCAGAGAATATAAATGAGCTGAACAATTTCATCACCTTTTCTTTGGCATTAGGTTTGAGTGTGTGGTCTTCTTCAGTAATGCTCCTTTGTGGAAATGAGAGAGGAACTGGATTTTGTTTCTTCACAGTTTTAAATCCCAGTTATTCTGTGTTTGATGCCAGTTCAGTCCTGCCTGGTAGCGACACAACATAGAAAAGGCAATAAACTCCAGTAAAATAAAGTCATTTTATGCAAATTCACAGCCTTTTATCTACAGATCAGGAATTATAATGGGAATATTGTTACAGGCACAGGCCTGTCACATGTTCGCTCAGATGAGTGTAATATCACTACACACCACCAGAGGCGCCAGGGCACTGTAGTGTATGGCATATACTCAGGTGTGTAGTGGAGCAAGTTAGATTTGCATGGCTTACCTTCTGTGTCTAATCCACTAATCACTTTGAGTCCTGACTGGGTAACTTTGGTCTTAATCTCAATCAATGTAAGGAGTATTTTCTTTTCTTTTCCTTCATTTCTTTCCTATATATTTTTTGGTATGGTATTTGTATAGGTTTATAATTAATGCACATGTATTTTCTATGTCTTTCTGTGTTGTTTGAGATTGTTTGCTAAAGGGTTTCTCTGCTAATGTGAAGTTTATATGTTCTATTGTAGAAGGACTCTTTATTGCTACTAGCAGGTGTACTGCTACCATTCTTTTGCTCTGAGTTCAAAAGCGGATGTTCATCCATGAACTGTATCTTTTGTCACCTTGATTGTAAAGATTTGTCTTTGCTGTTTGGGGTTGCCTGAAGTTTTTAATTGTTTTTTTTTAGTTATTCTGTGGTCAAGACCACCATCTCCATCTTTACTGGACTGTCCTTCACATCAGTGGATTATGTACAATAAGGCTTTCATGTTTATTTCAACTCATGCACTGTTGTTACAACTGGCTTTATATCAGGCTGATTTTCTCACCTTTGGGTTTCAAGGTCTAAACCTTTTTACAGTGAGCCTGACATTCATACAATCTGTTTCTTTCTTACATGCTCATTGTTTTTGTTTTCAGTATCCATTGTTGGTTTATTATTTATAAACGTGTATATATATGTTTGTTTGTTGATTTGCTTATATAAAATTGCAAAAACACATTTTCATTTCCTGACTGTTTCATGTGATTTAGACCTGGTTTAGATTGTCTATGTAAGTTGGCGGTTCCCTTCTGTTATGAATCCGTTCCGTTGTCCTCCATCCACCTACCACCAGAGGTCGCCCGCTCATTTCATGGACTCCATACACCACACTACATTTCCCATAAGTCCCTTATGTTGATTACGGTCCAGCTGCAACCAATCTAGTTCACTATTTAAGTTAACCCTCCTACATTTGTTATTTGCGAAGTCTTGTTATTCCTGTAACTTTTCTGTGCGCTATCCTTGTCTTGTTTTGCCTGTTTTCGGATCCTGCCTGGTTCATCGTATTGTTGTTTATCTGCCTGCCTTTTTGACCTTAGCCTGGAGTATTACTACGTGTCTGCCTTTTCCCATCTACTTCTGTTTGCTGTTGAGTTGACCATTGCCTGTCTGACTACGTTTTTGTAAATAAAGCTGCACTTGGATCAAATCCCGCTGACTCCCCGTTACACCTTCCTTAAAATTCAGACCTAGAGCAATCTTACACATAAAGTGGTTGGGAAAGTTATAATATATCATATTTTAGAGAGTTTTACCGTGCTGACAGTCGTATCCGAACGCGTGCTGAACAGAGAATGATTGACAGCTGCAGCGGAGAGAAGATGAGTTACTGTGAACTTTAATTTACAGTTTTTTTTAATTGCTTTGGTGCAGTTTTCACAAGCAATTGGTAAAATTTTAAAACTCTCAGTACTAATATCACAACAGATCATCAAAAGTGCACTTAATTCAAACATTTCAGCATGTTTTCAATTGTGTTCGTACAATACACAAAATCACAAAGAATCCTTTTCATAACACAAAATAAATGTTTCCTCTATATAAATGTTTCATTCACAGTAACTGCCTTTTATAATGCTATTACAATCAAACTTTTCATTTTCATCTCTGTTCGCTCAGTTTTATTCATTTGTCTATTATTTAATCCAAATGACCTTCATGGTTAATCAATGAATCATTTGGTACACCGATAGATTTCTATTGACAGTTTCTATAGAATGTGGATCTGATATGGATGACCGAATGTAATGAATTCTTTTACATTATCAGCAATTTATCTTAGATGATAACCACAATTTTAAAAATGTGTGTGTGTATGTGTGTGTGGTCTTGGTAAACATGGCATTGTGAACCAAATGTCCACTTTTTTTTTCTTGGTCCCAATGAGGAAAACAACTTGCAAATCATACAAAATTATATTTTTATAAAATGTAAAAATGCAGAAAGTTCCCTTTCGGTCAGTGACGTTCGATGTACATCAGAAGTGAACCAACGAATTGGGATATCGTATGAGAGCCCTATCACCTTCGAGTGTAAACTAAACAAGTCAATGGACATTTATGTGACCAGCGGTGCAGCTATATATGCGGAAGCAAATGCACTCGCACACTAGCTTTCGCTTCGGAGCCGAGCATTCGAGTTTCCTGATAAGATCTGTTTCGCACTGTGGTACAGAAATGAGTCTGTTTATTCTGGTTTTGGTGGCTGCGAGCTTCTTCACAGCTCTCAACCTCTGTTTCCACAGCAAGTGTGTGTGTGTGTGTGTGTGTGTGCAGACAAGGGTTGCCGTCACCATCAGTGCATCACATGCCTGGGCATTCAATATGATAAGACTTTTGTGGCTAGTTCATGTGTCCGCTAAGGTCTAGACTCTCCTACCTTGGTTCTCAAGGTGGAGTCCCCTCCCCTATGCCCCGTTCTGCTGTTTTTTTTTGGTTCACGCCAGGAGGGAGGCAGTTCTGCGTGTTGGAATGGTGACCTGAGGATCACAGTCAGCGAGAGCATCTCTGTGGGCCCCTAACCCCTCCAGCACACTGCAGCCAGTGGTGCTGCCAGAGGATCATGCTAGTCCCTCTCTTGGGCGCTTCCTTTGGCACACCAGCTGATGACCAGATATTGATCTCGGCATCGGAAGGTGAGCAGGAGTCATCTGGAGCAAGATGCTTTCCCGAACCATCTCGGCTGGACAATTGGTTTTTCGGGACGGCTCGCGCTGATTCTCAGAGCCCCGCCCCGGTACCTTTCTTTCTGGAGGTGCATAAAGAGGGGACTACATCATGGAAGACACCTTTTTCCTTCAAAAAGTCAAACTGGTCCCTCTTCCCACTTCGCCACCCTGGATGCAGGAGCGGCCAAGGGGTACGCCAGAATCACCTCAGTTGAGCGTGCCGTCGCGATGCAGCTGTGTCCGTGTGCGTGGCACCCAACCTGCTCGGTCCGCAGCCAAGCCAGGTGGAAAAAGAACCAGGAAGGGATCCCGAGACAGGCGACCTGGAGGTAAGGAAGACAGCTCGTCAGGAGACGGTGCCCGTACTGCTCCCTCCCCCCAGAAGGCTGGGTGGTGAATCTTTTACTTCGTTTTGTTTCTGTTCCACCACTGGAGTCCAGCGGTACCCACTACTTCAATAAAAGAGCAGTTTCCTATTTCTCCAGGTCCCAAGAGGGCGTGTCCTCAGCCCCCTCTCACCTCGCCAGCAGGTGGCAGTGTGTATGTCGAGGCCGCCCTGTCTGTGCTGTCTCCCATACATCCTGTCACCTCTGACCTCACTTCCGGCCGCGCTGCCATCCAAGTCGGGTCCCCCTGCTCCGCTTCGCTGCCCCACCGCCGGTACGTCTGTGGTGATGTTGGTCCCGCTGGCATGCAGTCTGGGAGCCTTTTTAATGCTTCCCAGCCCATCCCGCCAGCTCATCCGCACGATCAGACTCAGCTACACGATTCAAGATGTTGGCGCAGCAACCCGAATGCATCCGTCCCCAAGATTGGTTTACAGCGATCGACCTGAAGGACGCGTACTATCATGTCTTGATTCTTCCTTGACACAGACCCTTTCTTCAGTTCCTGTTCGAGGGTCGGGCATATCAGTACAAAGTCCTACCCTTCAGGGCGGCCCTGTCGCCCTGCGTCTTTAACAAGGTTGCGGAGGCGGACATCAACCACCAGGGCAGTCTACTCTCCCGTCACATGTCAGAACTCGCCCGACATCTCCTCTTATGGAGTCAGAAGCATCTGAGGTCGCTTCGTGCCATTCCCATCTCAGGCATGCTCAACCGTGCAGCCCATGAGCTCTCATGGCAGCCTCCGTTTCCGGGAGAATGGAGACTCCATCCCCAGGTGGTCCAGTTGATTTTGCAGTGTTTCAGGGCCGCACAGGTAGATCTGTTTGCCTCCTCAGATACAGCCCATTGCCAGCTGTTTTACTCTCTGACCGAGGGCACTCTTGGCACGGATGCACTGGCACACAGCTGGTATTGAGTTAAAAGTCTAGCACATTTTTAAAAGATGAAGGCTGATGTTATATTTGAATGATTATTCAGCAGTATCTATTCAGTGTTAAAGTGGATGTTGCTGTGAGGACTTTTATTATCACGGGTGGTATAGAAAGAGGAGAGCGGAAGGAAAGGAGAGGGAGAAAAAAGTTAATAAAGAAAGAGAAAGAGGCTAAAAGAAGAACTCGTCAGTGTCCGAGGGTTTTATTTCCATATTCCTAAAATTATTTTAGGATATATAAGCCCCGGGAACACCCACAATATTACACACTTTGATCCACAAGTAGAGGAGGGGTGTCCATTTTGCGGGGAATTAGAAAATGTTTTTTTTTACTGTGGTAGATGTGAAGCTTTGTTACATCAATTAGAAGAATGATATAGATTTTTAGCAGAAGTGTTCTCACATATACTTTTTATTTATGGGCCTCAGTATGAAAAAATAGGACGCAAATCCACGTGATGCTTAATTTTTTGTTTGGGCTGGCCAAAACGGCAATCTGGCTATAAGGCAAACGTAAACTAAATGGTATGGGGTCAACTGATGTAGAGTCAATTTTAAAGGGGGAACATGTTAATTTTCAACTGGTTACTGCATCCTCTCTGTCTCACACAGGAAGTTGGTGTCTCGGTCACATTCAGCACCTCATATTGAACATGAAACCAGGAAAGAAACGGTCAAAACTCATCTGAACACACATCGAGCGCTTCAGAAGAACTGAATCTACAGAAGATCATTTATTAAGGGAGAAGAATGAAGATCATCTCGACTTTCACTCTGCTGATGATTCCTGGTAAGAATCTGAACTCAAGTCCTGATCAACAATCACATCAGAAGAAGCAGAACAGAGATTAAATAACGAACAAAAGTCTTTATCTAGAACTAATCAGTGGCGGAGCCAGGATCTTCTCATAGGGGTGTCCAGGCAGGGCTCAGCAACCAGTCTGGGGTGGCTCAGAAATCTTCATTAAATATCTTCAATATAAATCTTCAACATAAAAATGAGTCTCTATGTACTGGACTTTGCCTACAACACAACTGAATGCAGTTAATTTGTACTTAATTGTAATTGAGATAATGAATTAGATCATGGAATGCTGAGTAAATTTGACCATTTTCTTAAAAAAAAAAAAATTAATTAATATTAATAAATGGGCTCACTCTATAGCTGAATTTCAACAGTTTGTTCTGGTTCTCAAACCCCCAATAGCTTGTTCTCCATTGTTGCGTCTTCATGGATGAGACACGCAGATAACTACTGTAGTTCAAAGATTATCAGTGAATTTTATTTATGATCAATGAACTCTTCAACAATTCTGAGTTTGTCTGTTTCTAAAACTTCTAAAGTAAACACTAAATGTTTAACTTTCTATATTGTCACAATAAATAATTGCAACAGTTCTATCAAACCTAAATTAAACTCGGTACAAAGGGGAAAAAAAGTGTGTCTCTTTTGAATTCCCATTTGCAAGAGTGTGAATGAGGGCGGAAGTCAACAGCCAGAATGTAAAATTAATTATTTTATGCATTTAAATGTGAAACATTTTTGTTTGTACTTCATAAATTAACGCAAAATCAGCATCTTCTAGTACAAATGCACAGTGCTCACATTTATTTATGCATTACAAAATTACATATCAGCTTATATTGTGATCGCATATAGCAGAATATTTTAGTCCAGAGACATGTGACGCAGATATATAACAAATACATGCATGTATGCACAGTTTTAACGCAGCTTTAATTTTTAATAATTTGGTTATTTCATAACTTAATTGACGACACGACGCTGTCATGAATCCGGTCCGTCATCTTCCATTCACTTGCCACCAGAGGTCGCCCTCCAATTTCATGGACTCACATACACGGACTACATCTCCCAGAATCCCTGTACCTGTCACTGATTGTGGCTCCAGCTGATGCTCATTACCCCAGCCTTATTTAAGCCCTACGCACACACACTTAGTTGTGAGGTCTTGTTTTCCAAGTGTGACATTTCCTACAGTTCATTCCCGTCTTGTTTACCTGTGTCTGATCCTGCCTGTTACCGTTGTCTGATTATGTTTATCCGCCAGCCCTTTGGAATTATCGCCTGTATCTTTGGATTGTGTATCTTGCTGCCTGCCTTTCTGATCATTTGCCTGGATTATCATCACGAGTCTGCCTGTTCCCTGCCAATACTGTTTGCTGTTTTCTTGACCATTGCCTGTTTGACTACGTTTTTGAATGAAGCCTGCATATGGATCTCATCCGCTGACTCGCCCAATTATTACAGACGCTGCATACTCGTAGTTTATTTTGCAGTTTATTGAAGTGATTTATAAATACAGCGCACTTAACGGTTGACACGACAGGAAAGTACTTTTTTTTACCTATTTTACTGACATATAGCCTTACAACATATCATCTGACCGCTGATAATGAATAAGGACAACGCGTTTCTCTCAGCATCTGACAGGAGTGTCACCAGCTTTCACGCACATCTTTCAAAATAAAAGTTTTGCTTTGTTTTATGTTGTTGTTTCTTTGTACACAATGCGACCCACTCAAAACGGTCTTGAAACCAACCAGTTGAGAAAATCGACGTAGGCTATATATAATGTTGGCGTTCACTGTTGTTCAGCTGAAGCTTATTCGGCACCTGTATCCTTTCCGCGCGCGTTTGACTTACACCTGGAGCCGAGGAGAAATTGGAGCGTGTCTGAGAAGTCTCCCGTTTTTTGTTTGTGGTCTTAAATGGTTCTGCGTTTAAATAAACGCTGTTAATGTAAAGAAGAAAAGAAACAAACAGCAGTTGTGCGGGGTGGCCAAAGGGGTGACCAAGCTTAGGCCAAGAGTGACCACAGACACCCCCTAACTCCGCCACTGGAACTAATGTGGAGAAATGACCTTTAAAGACACTTTAAATGAAGCTCACTTCAGTATATATTAGTCTTGTATTAAAATGCTGGTTTGTTGTAGGTGTCGTGAGGTCCATGAGTGTGACAGGATATTCAGGAGGAGGAGTCACGATCACATGCAAATATGATGAAGGATATGGAGCAAATGCAAAGTATTTCTGTAAAGGACAGTGGTTATTCTGCACAGATCAAGTCAAGACAAATGGGAAACATCAATGGTTTCAGAAGGGTAGATTTTCTCTGCGTGACGACACAAGATCAGCAGTCTTCACTGTGACCATCAGAGATCTGACTGAACGGGATTCTGGGATGTACTATTGTGGAACTGAGATTGTTGGATCAGATCCCTACACTGAAGTGAATCTGCAGGTTATAACAGGTGAGTAACTGAGACCCTCAAACCCGTGACGATCTCCACAACATCACGATACTCAACTCTAACTCGTCTAACTCATAACAGACTCCATCAATCAGCTTTTTATCTGATGTAAGATTTACACTCAAATGTTGTGAAAGTGACAGATAAATGTGTTTATATTGAGAACAAAATGACAAATTATCTGGTTTGTGTTTAACAGCTCAACAAAACTGGACTGTGAGAGGATATCCAGGAGGAAACGTCATTATAAACTTCAAATATGAGCAGAATCACAAGAACGATGAAAAATATGTCTGTAAATCTGCAGCAGATCAGTGTTTTACTGTAATAAACACTAACAGAGCAGCAGAATGGAAACATGACGGACGATTCTCCGTTCATGATGACAGATCTGCACGTCTCTTACGTCTGTTTATCAGAGAGCTGAATGAGAAAGACTCTGGAAAATATAAGATTACAGTCAAAGTTTCTGAAGACTACAGTTTCTTCTCTGAGTTTCTCCTGGACATCAGAGACGGTGAGACACTTTCATTCATTTATTCATTATCTGACAGAATTCATGAATTTACCTGATAATTCTAACTTGATTTGGATCTGAAACAGATGATTGTTGTGAGAAGAGCATCAGTCTATCAGCTGCTGCAGGAGGATCTGTGAACATCAGCTGCAAATACCCACAATCCCACAGGAGCGATGTGAAGTTTCTCTGCTGGAGATCTGGAGCTGATCTCTGTGCTGAAGAGACGTCTGTGAACGAGAGCAGAAGATGGAGTCCTGAGGGAAAGATCCAGCTGTATGATGACAGAGAAGAGCGGCTCCTGACGGGAAGCATCAGTCATGTGACTGAACAACATTCAGAATTCTGGTGTGGAGTTCAGTCTGATCAAGGACACAAGATCTTCATCACACGAGTCCAGATCAGCGTTACAGGTAAATTGAAAACCATGACTAACATCTATTTCAAGCAGGTTTAACCACTGGATTATTTGTAATTTAGATGATTCGTCTTTTTAAAAAAGCAAAACCACAAACTGCAGCTCAAAACAGGAAGTAGAAAACAAACTGCAGGTAAAAGTGCAGCTTTGTGTAGAAAAATGCTGCTGTTCTGCACAATGAGAAACTGCACACATAGTAAAGCAGTGGACAGTGTTTGTGTGACTGATTTATTCTTCACTTCATTCTATAAATGTGAACACTCTAATACAGTTAAAGATGTTTGTTCACTTCACATTCTTCTTCCTGTTCCTGAAGCTCTCAGTGTCTCTCAGCGGTTTCTTCATCAGCGTGTGAACGCAGCACCTGGAGATCTGATGCCGTTTGAAAGCAGTTTTTAGTTCTGTGTGTTAATCTCGTATCACTGCAGTGTTTGGTGTTGCAGCATTAGTGTGGTCATTTGGACACAGTATTCCAGTTTTAATGTTAGTACAGGTGCTCATCTGATGCAGTAGATCTTTTACCACACTTCTACTATAGTAAACTGCAGTTTAAGGGCGCTCATCCAGCTATGTACTGTATTATTCAGTGTGAAACCAAAAAAACAAGTTTCTGTGCATCAGAAAATAGAATTCTGGGTAGTGAATGTGTGAAAGGCATCAGTAACAAGTGTCTTTACCATCAGAAAATGTGTCATGTTCTGTGTGTGAAAACGATCAAGAAGGAAACTAAGAAGTTTCCTACTTGTTTTTGTGCATTTTTTGCATGAAGCAGTTTATAAAATAAAACATGTTTCGCTATAGACTTGTTCAGTCTGTTCTGGGTTCAGTGTGCGGTCAGCAGCCTTCTTGATCGTTTTCAAGTATTCCTTTGGCTTTACACACCTGAAGTACACTGATTCCTTGTCTATTTGGAGCAAAACAGTGTTTTCTAGTTTTACATTCTTGGTGTGAAAAGGCATAATTTAGAAATTCATTTTTTCATTTTTGTTTTTTCAATTTTTTCATCAACAAAATTCTCAGAGAAGACATCATCTTCACCACCATCATCTTCATCACCACCATCACCATCTTCTTCACCATCATCATCATCAGCTGCTTCTTTCTCATCAGTCAAAGCTTCAGCGTTCACTGGCGTTTCCAGAACTTCTTCATCACTGGAGTCTCTGAACACATCATCAGGTAATCTTGTGCTGAAAAACAAACATGTGATCAATGGGTGTAACACCCCTAACAGCTGAAATATATTATTAAACATAAAAATAAATGATATTTTCCAATTTAAAGTAAACAATAATATTAAATTTAATACATTTTAAATAGATAATATGTAGAAATACAAATACATTTTAAATAGAGAATATGTTTGCATTTTGAGTTGAATCTGCATTTTGGTGGTTCATTATGGAATGCCAAAGCTGTGACGTAAATGTACAATGTGAAACCTAGAAACCGATTAGAGTTTTTTCCCCCATGGGTTAAAATATTGAAATACTGAAATATTTTACTTTCTACCAATGATAAACCTGTGCTAGATGTGAAGTTTTGTGAAGGAGGGACACTGGGAGCCTTTGAGCTGTTTATAATCACTATCATAAAGTGGTTCTCTTTCAAACAATCGCTCAGTATCTCACTACGGGAAGACGCCCCCTGTCGTGATAGACAATGGAAGCACCAATTACACCACGTCTGTCCGAAGGACGGACCAATCACAGCCCACCCCCTCCCTATATATTTAGCTGCGATTCCCAAAAACGGCATTCTTGTTCTCTTCCCCGTGAAGACTTTCCTTTTTGCACCTGCTCTGCACTGCTTCAGTTCACAAACGTACCATCAAGGCTGACGTTACCGAACGCAGTGCAGTTGAAATCTGTTGTGGATTCTCCGCTCGTAACTGAGCTTTTTCTCATATTCTAGCTAACGCGTTAAGGTGAGCTGGGATTACAGGATTCCTCTATTCATGTCGGTATCCAAGGTCGCAGCGGAAAAGGGGGATGCCCCTTCGCGCTCGTGTCCGGCAGCATGCGGATATATGATCTCGGGCAGGGATTCGCATGCGATGTGTATCGCGTACATGGGTGTCAAGCATGCTCAGGCCGTGCTGGCGGATGCGGAGAGTTGCGCGCACTGTCGTATAATGCCGGCCAGGATCCTGGAAAGAAGGCTGCGGGTGGCCGAATCCTCTAAAGACGATCCGGTTCTGTCTTCTGTTCCTCCTTCGATGACGGGGGTCCAACCCTCTCCCTCACGGGATCTTTCTTCGTGGGGGTATATTATGGATTCGGAGTCACCTGAGTTTACGTCGCTTTTCGACCAGCAACTGCTTGCGGAAGAAGATGAGGTGGAGGGAGATGAGGAGGAGGATGAGGAGTTGTTAGCTCGCCTCCTCCGAGATGAGCCGGATGATGAGGAGGATGATGCTATCTTGTCTACAGCGCAAGCCTCCAGGCCCATAAGCTCGCAAAGTGGAAGTTTGCAAGTGTGCAGCAGCTAAGCTTGGCATCGCTTGGCCGGTAACTCCTGGGGATCCGCGTGTTAAACGGGACATCTATGACGGGAAAAGGCTTCCTTCTCGCCTTCCACCAGCGAAACAACTGCTTCCCACTTTGCCGGCGTGTGTAGCAGAGATGAAGCGATCGTGGGACAAACCCTTTTCTCATCGCGTGCCCGTCAAGGGCTACTCGTCGCTCGATGTGAGTGAAATGGAAGGGCTCGGGTTCTCTAATCCTCCCACAGTCGAGCAATCTGTGGCTCACCACCTGCATCCTAACAGGCGGACCAGTTAGATTAGAAATTAGATTTTCTTGCGACCTCCAAAAGAAGGAAGGCGAGGCGTTTGACATCTGCCTGCCGTGTAAAAGAGCACCGCATCCTCCTGTTCCCCCGAGTCCTGTTCCCCCGCGTCCTGGAGGAGGAGATTTCCGCGGGGGAGGAGATTTCTGAATGCGTCCAGGACTGCGAAACCCCAGAGCACGGAGCAGGCGGCTCGACCCCCCGCTGCTTCTAACGCTAAACCATGGGGAAAGCAGTCATTCGAGGCGGCGACTGCAAAGTCCAAGGCCGCTAACCACTCCAACAAAAAGAGGAGGGATACCTAGGACGCAATCTTTACATGGGAGGGACGGGCAGCACCTAGGGTTTTCTGTGATGTCCTCTCCCGAGCCCACCATATCTGTTTCTCCACCCGCAAAAAAGCGGAAGATGTGAAGTTTGGGCGAGAAAATGGTTCTAAGTTGTGTTCAGGCCAGTTCAGCTCCCCCTCAACATATAATGTTCCATCAGGTTCGAGTGCAGAGTACTCAGCCACCAAAAGAATGTGGTCTCATGAGTGCAAGCACAAATTCTCAAGTGTATTCAAAGCAAATAAAAAATTCTCTGTCGCATCCAGGCTCAATGCCGAGGGCGCAGGGAGACAAAAACAAAATAATATCAATAAACCAAGAGATGAATCGGCCTCTAGGTCTCACAGACCCTGGCTGTTTTCCTCTCAGTCCACTAGATGGCGCCATCACCCCATCTATGGAATCAGTTCAGCTGAACCCTCTGGCTCCTTATCAGGAGGCCTGGAGAGAGTGTTCCGCGCATCCATGGGTCCTCGCGACTGTAACCAAGAGTTACAGGCTTCAATTTGCTGTAAAACCCCCTCCTTTCAACGGGGTCATAGCATCTGTATCAAATGGGGATTCAGCTCGGGTGTGGGAAGCGGAAATATCCTGCCTCCTAGAGAAAAGAGCTATAAGACGAGCACCAGTGGGGGAAATTCAGAAGGGCTATTGCTCCCGTTATTTTCTAATTCCAAAGAAAGACGGGGGTTTGCGCCCAATAATGGACCTGCGTGTTCTAAACAAGCACTTGAGGAAGTACAAATTCAAGATGCTCACAGTTGCAGCTCTCACACGCTCAATCCGCCGGGACGATTGGTTTGCCGCGGTCGATCTCAAGGATGCTTACTTTCATATAAGCATTATTCCTGCGCAAAAAGGAAATATCTCAGGTTTTCCTTTCAGAGTGAAGTGTACGAATTTGTCACTCTTCCATTTGGGCTCAGTCTAGCTCCTCGCGTGTTCAGCAGGTGCATAGAGACAGCATTATCACCACTGAGACACAAGGGGCTCAGAATATCTGCTTATCTGGACGATTAGCATGTATGTGGTATGTGCTCACTCACGGGAGCGTGCAGAACGGGACACAGAGATGCTCACGTCTCATCTAACGAATCTGGGGTTCAGAATAAACTATGCCAAAAGCCAGCTGATTCCATCTCAGGAGATAGAGTATCTAGGCTTACGAATAAACTCTGTGTCATACCGCGCTATGCTCTCAGAAAGGAGGATAATGCCGTTTTATCAGTGCCTTGCACAGTTTCACAGGGGAATCCTGGTATCGTTCAGGACCTGTCTTCGCCTTTTGGGCATGATGGCTTCGTCACTGTCCGTGGTTCCGCTGGGCTTGTTGAAAATGAGATACTTCCAGCGATGGGTGGCAGCGAGACGTCTGTGTCCTTGTCGGCACCTCACGCACCGAGTGAGAATACACTTGGAGTGTGTGATGGCTCTTCATCAGTGGAGAGACCCCTGTTTATTCCAGACGGGGGTTCCCTTGGGGGGCGTGTCCCTGAGAAAAGTAGTGACTACAGATGCATCCCTGGTGGGCTGGGGGGCTGTTTTTCAGGGCAGATCGGTAAAAAAATGCACCGTTGGGTGTGGATGCGCTGGCACATCCTTGGCCGAACATGTTGCTATACGCATTCCCACCGCTGAGTCTAATTTCTCCCACCCTAGACAGAATAAGAGAAAACGGGTTATCTCTCCTTCTGATAGCCCCTCACTGGCCGGGGAGGCTGTGGCTGGCAGAGATTGTCCAGTTCCTTCAGGGAGAGCCCTGTCCGCTCCCGTTGCGCCGAGACCTGCTGTCACAAGCGAGGGGGGCAGATATTTCACCCACACCCGGAATGAGTCGATCTTTGGGTCTGGCCCGTGAAGGGTTAAATTTAAACGCGCTAGGGCTTCCGCAGGAGGTTATAAACACTATCCAGAGCGCTAGAGCCCCATCAACGCGCTCACTGTATGGCCTTAAATAGCGTGTGTTTGAGGACTGGTGTATTCAAAAAAGGGTTATTCCTTTTCAGTGCGCTGTGAGCGATGTACTCTGCTTTTTGCAAAGCTTGAGTTTACCTGGCTGCTATTTCAGCTTGTCATGTAGGCTTCGAGGGAGTTTCGGTGGGACGGCACCCTCTCATTTGCCGTTTTATGAAGGGAGTGAAGCGTTTGAGACCAGTGTCTAAGTGTCTGGTCCCGTCATGGGACTTATCCATAGTTCTGAATGCTTTAACTCGGGCCTCATTTGAACCTCTGGAGAATGTTCATATTAAGCTCCTATCTCTGAAAACTGTCTTACTGCTTGCTTCAGTCTCAGCTAAGCGAGTTGGTGAGTTACATGCCTTGTCGGTTCATCAAGCGTGTCTGGTTTTTAGTCCGGATGACAGCAAGGTTACGTTGCTGCCAAACTCGGCTTTCGTTCCCAAAGTCAGTGATTCAGCTTATAACTGCTCTGCTTTGGAATTGCATGCGTTCTTCCCCCCTCCTTTTTCTTCGGAGGAGGAGCGAAAATTGCACACTTTGTGTCCTGTGCGAGCATTACGCTATTATGTAAACAGGACACGATCGATCAGGAAGAATGATCAGTTGTTCGTTTCATGGGCCACTCAATGTAAGGGTAAGCCGATCTCCTCGCAGCGCCTCTCTCATTGGATGGTGGAGGCGATTGAATTGGCCAATACATCTATGGGTCTTCATTCCCCAGTGGGCTTAAGGGCTCATTCTACAAGGGGTATGGCTACCTCGTGGGCATTATTCAAGGGGATTTCTGTGGGAAATATTTGTGCAGCGCCAAGCTGGGCTTCCCCTCATACATTTATCAGATTTTACCGTCTGGATGTTATTACGCCTTCTATGGCTCATGCAGTTCTCAATGTTGGCTCTTTGGGGAATTGAAAGGTTGTCTTTCGTTCTTGCCAGGTCTGTTCGGGGCTTTCTGAAAGCATGTGTTTCGGGAGTTGGCTATATCATTCCCGTAGTGAGATACTGAGCGATTGTTTGAAAGAGAACGTTAGGTTACTTGCGTAACCCCGGTTCTCTGAAAACAGAGCGAAGTATCTCACCAGGCTTCCCTACTCGTATTACACGGGGGAAGAGCGTGCTTAGAATGCCGTTTTGGGAATCGCAGCTAAATATATAGGGAGGGGGTGGGCTCCTTGTAATTAGCTGTGATTGGTCCGTCCTTCGGACAGACGTGGTGTAATTGGTGCTTCCATTGTCTATCACACCAGGGGGCGTCTTCCCGTAGTGAGATACTTCGCTCTGTTCTCAGAGAACCGGGGTTGCACAAGTAACCTAACGTTTTCAATTAGCATAAAATTGACTGTAAAATATGTATTTTAGGTAGGGGAATGACATATTTTGAGTTGTGATATTTGGGATATGGTCATTGGGCTACTTCTTGGGATATTTTTGATTGGGTTTTGTCACTCAGACCTGGCAACCCTGAAAATCCAGTATCATGGTCTGGTCAATCCTACTCCAAACGTCAAGCTACACCCATGATCTGATCTGATATTCAGCTCAAAGTGATCAGATTCTCTCATTATTTCTCCTGTGTTTTCAGGCTCTTCTCTGATCGTCCCTCTGGTTCTGGTTCTTCTGGTTCTGATCATCTCTGGACTCTCACTCCTGTTTCTCTGTAAGAAGCATCAGTCTCGAGGTAAAACTCAGTCTTAACTACTTTACATGCAGAAACTCTCCATTTATACCCAATTTAAAACAGATTTCTTGATCTGTTTTCCCACTTTCTGTCGCCACCTATTGGCTGAAACTAGAAATGAGCAAAATACAGATACTTGATGATGTGTGAAAACTTTTACACTAAACATCAGTGTTGAATTGTGATATACAGTAATGTCACTAATTTAGGATGCTTGTTTTTGGCAGGTGGTGATTCGTCATCTCAGACTGGACCAGGTGAACATGAAGAGGTGAGTCCAGTTACTGTATTGATTTTTATTGATTATGATATTAATGTCTAATGCCTTCAATCCTGACGATCTTCAGAACTGTGAATAATTTCTCTGTCCCTCCTCAGGTTTCTCACACTGATTTACCCTCCTCAGGTTTACCTACAAACCCCTCTGATTCTTCTGACTTTCTATACGCCAATCCACAATTACCCACAAATCCCTCTGCTTCTTCTGACTGTGTTTACGCTACAGTTCAGGAAGACTCTGGTGACTCTCAGTGCTGCATCACATCTGCTGAGGATCTGAATTATGCAGCAGTAATTTTTCGCAAGAAATCGGACTGTCCTGACGGTGTCAGTTTCAGAAATGATCAGGATTACAGTGAATATGCTGCTGTTAATCATCTCACTGCTTGAAGAGCCACAGAATAGCCAGCTAAATGTTTTTATCATTTTGTCTTTGTTTTTTGTTAGTGATCTTCAGTGATGCTCCTTATATTTTAGCTCCTGTGGAAATGAGAGAGGAATTTTGCACCAAGGATTTTGCACCAAGGAAAAAACTAAATGTTAGCTTGACCAAGTTTCTTCATGAAGATGTGGATTTTGTGAAACATGATTTCTCAATGTCTGGTAATCATGTAGGTAGATATGTGTTTGACAAGGTGATGTGGATTGTGAAACTCATCACTGTGGATGTTGGAGAAATCAAATCTCTCGCTTGTTGCGATTATGAGGAGATTAAAGAAATTCAGCAACAATTACTCACAAACCCCTCAGTTTTATCTATCTGTGTTTACGCCACAGTTCAGGAAGACTCTGGTGTCTCTCAGTGCTGCATCACATCTGCTGAGGATCTGAATTACACAGGGGTGGATTTTTTGAGCAGAGAATATAAATGAGCTGAACAATTTCATCACCTTTTCTTTGGCATTAGGTTTGAGTGTGTGGTCTTCTTCAGTAATGCTCCTTTGTGGAAATGAGAGAGGAACTGGATTTTGCACCAAGGAAAAAACTAAATGTGACCAAGTTTCTTCATGAAGATGTGGATTTTGTGAAACATGATTTCTCAATGTCTGGTAATCATGTAGGAAGATATGTGTTTGACAAGGTGATGAGGATTGTGAAACTTTATGGTGTGGATGTTGGAGATGATTTTACATCACAGGAACCATGCCTGATTTAACTGGTCAGTGTTTTAGAAATTACATGCGGTTTCAGTAGATAAGGAGAAAACCCCATAGAGACCACCTCGAAAGGGAACCTAGTGTACATCTATCCAACAGTTTATCGATTAATTGTTTCTTCACAGTTTTAAAATTCTGATTGGGTTACTTTGATCTTAATCTCAATCAATGTAAGGAGTATTTTCTTTTCTTTTCCTTCATTTCTTTCCTATATATTTTTTGGTATGGTATTTGTATAGGTTTGTAATTAATGCACATGTATTTTCTATGTCTTTCTGTGTTGTTTGAGATTGTTTGCTAAAGGGTTTCTCTGCTAATGTGAAGTTTATATGTTCTATTGTAGAAGGACTCTTTATTGCTACTAGCAGGTGTACTGCTACCATTCTTTTGCTCGGCGTTCAAAAGAGGATGTTCATCCATGAACTGTATCTTTTGTCACCTTGATTGTAAAGATTTATCTTTGCTGTTTGGGGTTGCCTGAAGTTTTTAATTGTTTTTTTAAATTTTTTTTTTATTCTATGGTCAAGACCACCATCTCCATCTTTACTGGACTGTCCTTCACATCAGTGGATTATGCACAATAAGGCTTTCATGTTTATTTCAACTCATGCACTGTTGTTACAACTGGCTTTATATCAGGCTGATTTTCTCACCTTTGGGTTTCACGGTCTAAACCTTTTTACAGTGAGCCTGACATTCATACAATCTGTTTCTTTCTTACATGCTCATTGTTTTTGTTTTCAGTATCCATTGTTGGTTTATTATTTATAAACGTGTATATATATGTTTGTTTGTTGATTTGCTTATATAAAATTGCAAAAACACATTTTCATTGCCTGACTGTTTCATGTGATTTAGACCTGGTTTAGATTGTCTATGTAAGTTGGCGGTTCCCTTCTGTTATGAATCCGTTCCGTTGTCCTCCATCCACCTACCACCAGAGGTCGCCCGCTCATTTCATGGACTCCATACACCACACTACATTTCCCATAAGTCCCTTATGTTTATTACGGTCCAGCTGCAACCAATCTAGTTCACTATTTGAGTTAACCCTCCTACATTTGTTATTTGCGAAGTATTGTTATTCCTGTAACTTTTCTGAGCGCTATCCTTGTCTTGTTTTGCCTGTTTTCGGATCCTGCCTGGTTCATCGTATTGTTGTTTGTCTCCCTGCCTTTTTGACCTTAGCCTGGAGTATTACTACGTGTCTCCCTTTTCCCTTCTACTTCTGTTTGCTGTTGAGTTCACCATTGCCTGTCTGACTACGTTTTTGTAAATAAAGCTGCACTTGGATCAAATCCCGCTGACTCCCCGTTACACCTTCCTTAAAATTCAGACCTATAGCAATCTTACACTTAAATTGGTTGGGAAAGTTATAATATATCATATTTGAGAGAGTTTTACCGTGCTGACAGTCGTATCCGAACGCGGTGCACTGTTTGAGTGCTGAACAGAGAATGATTGACAGCTGCAGCGGAGAGAAGATGAGTTACTGTGAACTTTAATTTACAGTTTTTTTTAATTGCTTTGGTGCAGTTTTTACAAGCAATTAGTAAAATTTTAAAACTCTCAGTACTAATATCACAACAGATCATCAAAAGTGCACTTAATTCAAACATTTCAGCATGTTTTCAATTGTGTTCGTACAATACACAAAATCACAAAGAATCCTTTTCATAACACAAAGTAAATGTTTCCTCTATATAAATGTTTCATTCACAGTAACTGCCTTTTATAATGCTATTACAATCAAACTTTTCATTTTCATCTCTGTTCGCTCAGTTTTATTCATTTGTCTATTATTTAATCCAAATGACCTTCATGGTTAATCAATGAATCATTTGGTACACCGATAGATTTCTATTGACAGTTTCTATAGAATGTGGATCCGATATGGATGACCGAATGTAATGAATTCTTTTACATTATAAGCAATTTATCTTAGATGATAACCACAATTTTAAAAATGTGTGTGTGTGTGTGTGTGTGTGTGGTCTTGGTAAACATGGCATTGTGAACCAAATGTCCACTTTTTTTTTCTTGGTCCCAATGAGGAAAACAACTTGTAAATCATACAAAATTATATTTTTATAAAATGTAAAAATGCAGAAAGTTCCCTTTCGGTCAGTGACGTTCGATGTACGTCAGAAGTGAACCGACGAATTGGGATATCGTATGAGAGCCCTATCACCTTCGAGTGTAAACTAAACAAGTCAATGGACATTTACGTGACCAGCGGTGCAACTATATATGCGCAAGCAAATGCACTCGCACACTGGCTTTCGCTTCGGAGCCGAGCATTCGAGTTTCCTGATAAGATCTGTTTCGCACTGTGGTACAGAAATGAGTCTGTTTATTCTGGTTTTGGTGGCTGCGAGCTTCTTCACAGCTCTCAACCTCTGTTTCCACAGCAAGTGTGTGTGTGTGTGTGTGTGTGTGTGCAGACAAGGGTTGCCGTCACCATCAGTGCATCACATGCCTGGGCATTCAATATGATAAGACAGCTTTTGTGGCTAGTTCATGTGTCCGCTAAGGTCTAGACTCTCCTACCTTGGTTCTCAAGGTGGAGTCCCCTCCTGTATGCCCCGTTCTGCTGGTTTTTTTTGGTTCACGCCAGGAGGGAGGCAGTTCTGCGTGTTGGAATGGTGACCTGAGGATCACAGTCAGCGAGAGCATCTCTGTGGGCCCCTAACCCCTCCAGCACACTGCAGCCAGTGGTGCTGCCAGAGGATCATGCTAGTCCCTCTCTTGGGCGCTTCCTTTGGCACACCAGCTGACGACCAGATATTGATCTCGGCATCGGAAGGTGAGCAGGAGTCATCTGGAGCAAGATGCTTTCCCGAACCATCTCGGCTGGACAATTGGTTTTTCGGGACGGCTCGCGCTGATTCTCAGAGCCCCGCCCCGGTACCTTTCTTTCTGGAGGTGCATAAAGAGGGGACTAGATCATGGAAGACACCTTTTTCCTTCAAAAAGTCAAACTGGTCCCTCTTCCCACTTCGCCACCCTGGATGCAGGAGCAGCCAAGGGGTACGCCGGAATCACCTCAGTTGAGCGTGCCGTCGCGATGCAGCTGTGTCCGTGTGCGTGGCACCCAACCTGCTCAGTCCGCAGCCAAGCCAGGTGGAAAAAGAACCAGGAAGGGATCCCGAGACAGGCGACCTGGAGGTAAGGAAGACAGCTCGTCAGGAGACGGTGCCCGTACTGCTCCCTCCCCCCAGAAGGCTGGGTGGTGAATCTTTTACTTCGTTTTGTTTCTGTTCCGTCGCTGGAGTCCAGCGGTACCCACTACTTCAATAAAAGAGCAGTTTCCTATTTCTCCAGGTCCCAAGAGGGCGTGTCCTCAGCCCCCTCTCACCTCGCCAGCAGGTGGCAGTGTGTATGTCGAGGCCGCCCTGTCTGTGCTGTTTCCCATACATCCTGTCACCTCTGACCCCACTTCCGGCCGCGCTGCCATCCGAGTCGGGTCCCCCTGCTCCGCTTCGCTGCCCCACCGCCGGTACGTCTGTGGTGATGTTGGTCCCGCTGGCATGCAGTCTGGGAGCCTTGTTAATGCTTCCCAGCCCATCCCGCCGGCTCATCCGCACGATCAGACTCAGCTATACGATTCAAGATGTTGGTGCAGCAACCCGAATGCATCCGTCCCCAAGATTGGTTTACAACGATCGACCTGAAGGACGCGTACTATCATGTCTTGATTCTTCCTTGACACAGACCCTTTGTTCAGTTCCTGTTCGAGGGTCGGGCATATCAGTACAAAGTCCTACCCTTCAGGGCGGCCCTGTCGCCCGCATCTTTACCAAGGTTGCGGAGGCGGACATCTACCACCAGGGCAGTCTACTCTCCTATCGCATGTCGCAACTCGCCCGACATCTCCTCTTATGGAGTCAGAAGCATCTGAGGTCGCTTCGTGCTATTCCCATCTCAGGCATGCTCAACCGTGCAGCCGATGAGCTCTCATGGCAGCCTCCGTTTCCGGGAGAATGGAAACTCCATCCCCAGGTGGTCCAGTTGATTTTGCAGTGTTTCAGGGCCGCACAGGTAGATCTGTTTGCCTCCTCAGATACAGCCCATTGCCAGCTGTTTTACTCTCTGACCGAGGGCACTCTTGGCACGGATGCACTGGCACACAGCTGGCATTGAGTTAAAAGTCTAGCACATTTTTAAAAGATGAAGGCTGATGTTATATTTGAATGATTATTCAGCAGTATCTATTCAGTGTTAAAGTGGATGTTGCTGTGAGGACTTTTATTATCACGGGTGGCATAGAAAGAGGAGAGCGGAAGGAAAGGAGAGGGAGAAAAAAGTTAATAAAGAAAGAGAAAGAGGCTAAAAGAAGAACTCGTCAGTGTCCGAGGGTTTTATTTCCATATTCCTAAAGTTATTTTAGGATATATAAGCCCCGGGAACACCCACAATATTACACACTTTGATTCACAAGTAGAGGAGGGGTGTCCATTTTGCGGGGAATTAGAAAATGTTTTTTTTTTACTGTGGTAGATGTGAAGCTTTGTTACATCAATTAGAAGAATGATATAGATTTTTAGCAGAAGTGTTCTCACATATACTTTTTATTTATGGGCCTCAGTATGAAAAAATAGGACGCAAATCCACGTGATGCTTAATTTTTTGTTTGGGCTGGCCAAAATGACAATCTGGCTATAAGGCAAACGTAAACTAAATGGTATGGAGTCAACTGATGTAGAGTCAATTTTAAAGGGGGAACATGTTAATTTTCAACTGGTTACTTCATCCTCTCTGTCTCACACAGGAAGTTGGTGTCTCGGTCACATTCATCACCTCATATTGAACACGTAACCAGGAAAGAAACGGTCAAAACTCATCTGAACACACATCAAGCGCTTCAGAAGAACTGAATCTACAGAAGATCATTTATTAAGGGAGAAGAATGAAGATCATCTCGACTTTCACTCTGCTGATGATTCCTGGTAAGAATCTGAACTCAAGTCCTGATCAACAATCACATCAGAAGAAGCAGAACAGAGATTAAATAACGAACAAAAGTCTTTATCTAGAACTAATCAGTGGCGGAGCCAGAATCTTCTCATAGGGGTGTCCAGGCAGGGGTCAGCAACCAGTCTGGTGTGTCACAGAAATCTTCATTAAATATCTTCAATATAAATCTTCAACATAAAAATGAGTCTATAATGTACTGGACTTTGCCTACAACACAACTGAATGCAGTTAATTTGTACTTAATTGT
This sequence comes from Zacco platypus, assembly GCA_038088235.1. NCBI lineage: Eukaryota > Metazoa > Chordata > Actinopteri > Cypriniformes > Xenocyprididae > Zacco > Zacco platypus. The sequence goes on from CM076072.1 coordinate 30,400,089, forward strand.
AATTGAGATAATGAATTAGATCATGGAATGCTGAGTAAATTTGACCATTTTCTTAAAAAAAAAAATGTAATTAATATTAATAAATGGGCTCACTCTATAGCTGAATTTCAACAGTTTGTTCTGGCTTGTTCTCCATTGTTGCGTCTTCATGGATGAGACACGCAGATAACTACTGTAGTTCAAAGATTATCAGTGAATTTTATTTATGATCAGTGAACTCTTCAACAATTCTGAGTTTGTCTGTTTCTAAAACTTCTAAAGTAAACACTAAATGTTTAACTTTCTATATTGTCAAAATAAATAATTGCAACAGTTCTATCAAACCTAAATTAAACTCGGTACAAAGGGGATAAAAATGTGTCTCTTTTGAATTCCCATTTGCAAGAGTGTGAATAAGGGCGGAAGTCAACAGCCAGAATGTAAAATGAATTATTTTATGCATTTAAATGTGATGCATTTTTGTTTGTACTTTATAAATTAACGCAAAATCAGCATCTTCTAGTACAAATGCACAGTGCTCACATTTATTCATGCATTACAAAATTACATATCAGCTTATATTGTGACCTCATATAGCAGAATATTTTAGTCCAGAGACATGTGACGCAGATATATAACAAATACATGCATAAAAGCACAGTTTTAACGACGCTTTAATCGCCTTTTTGGTTATTTCATGACTTAATTGACGACACGACGCTGTCATGAATCCGGTCCGTCATCTTCCATTCACTTGCCACCAGAGGTCGCCCTCCAATTTCATGGACTCACATACACGGACTACATCTCCCAGAATCCCTGTACCTGTCACTGATTGTGGCTCCAGCTGATGCTCATTACCCCAGCCTTATTTAAGCAATACACACACACACTTAGTTGCGAGGTCTTGTTTTCCAAGTGTGACATTTCCTACCGTTCATTCCCGTCTTGTTTAACTGTGTCTGATCCTGCCTGTTACCGTTGTCTGATTATGTTTATCCACCAGCCCTTTGGAATTATCGCCTGTATCTTTGGATTGTGTATCTTGCTGCCTGCCTTTCTGATCATTTGCCTGGATTATCATCACGAGTCTGCCTGTTCCCTGCCAATACTGTTTGCTGTTTTCTTGACCATTGCCTGTTTGACTACGTTTTTGAATGAAGCCTCCATATGGATCTCATCCGCTGACTCGCCCATTTATTACAGACGCTGCATACTCGTAGTTTGTTTTGCAGTTTATTGAAATGATTTATATATACAGCATACCTAACGGTTGACACAACAGGGAAAGTACTTTTTTTTACCTATTTTACTGACATATAGCCTTACAACATATCATCTGACCGCTGATAATGAATAAGGACAACGCGTTTCTCTCAGCATCTGACAGGAGTGTCACCAGCTTTCACGCACATCTTTCAAAATAAAAGTGTCATCAGAAAAACAGAGTATTGCTTTGTTTTATATTGTTGTTTCTTTGTACACAATGCGACCCACTCAAAACGGTCTTGAAACCAACCAGTTGAGAAAATCGACGTAGGCTATATATAATGTTCGCGTTCACTGTTGTTCAGCTGAAGCTTATTCGGCACCTCTATCCTTTCCGCGCGTGTTTGACTTGCACCTGGAGCTGAGGAAAAATTGGAGCGTGTCTGAGAAGTCTCCCGTTTTTTGTTTGTGGTCTTAAATAGACGGTTCTGCGTTTAAATAAACGCCGTTAATGTAAAGAAGAAAAGAAACTAACAGCAGTTGTGCGGGGTGGCCAAAGGGGTGACCAAGCTTAGGCCAAAAGTGACCACGGACACCCCCTAGCTCCGCCACTGGAACTAATGTGGAGAAATGACCTTTAAAGACACTTTAAATGAATTTCACTTCAGTATATATTAGTCTTGTATTAAAATGCTGGTTTGTTGTAGGTGTCGTGAGGTCCATGAGTGTGACAGGATATTCAGGAGGAGGAGTCACGATCACATGCAAATATGATGAAGGATATAGAGGAAACGCAAAGTATTTCTGTAAAGGACAGTGGTCAGTCTGCGCAGATCAAGTCAAGACTAATGGGAAAAATCAATGGTTTCAGAAGGGTAGATTTTCTCTGCGTGAAGACACAAGATCAGCAGTCTTCACTGTGACCATCAGAGATCTGACTGAACGGGATTCTGGGACGTACTATTGTGGAGTTGAGGTTTTTGGATCAGATCCCTACACTGAAGTGAATCTGCAGGTTATAACAGGTGAGTAACTGAGACCCTCAAACCCGTGACGATCTCCACAACATCACGATACTCAACTCTAACTCGTCTAACTCATAACAGACTCCATCAATCAGCTTTTTATCTGATGTAAGATTTGCACTCAAATGTTGTGAAAGTGACAGATAAATGTGTTTATATTGAGAACAAAATGACAAATTATCTGGTTTGTGTTTAACAGCTCAACAAATCAGGAGCGTGAGAGGATATCCAGGAGGAAACGTCATTATAAACTTCAAATATGAGCAGAAACACAAGAACGATGTGGAAGTCTGTAAATCTGCAGCAGATCAGTGTTTTACTGTAAGAAACACTAACAGAGCAGCAGAATGGAAACATGACGGACGATTCTCCGTTCATGATGACAGATCTGCACGTCTCTTACGTCTGTTTATCAGAGAGCTGAATGAGAAAGACTCTGGAAAATATAAGATTACAGTCAAAGTTTCTGAAGACTACAGTTTCTTCTCTGAGTTTCTCCTGGACATCAGAGACGGTGAGACACTTTCATTCATTTATTCATTATCTGACAGAATTCATGAATTTACCTGGTAATTCTAACTTGATTTGGATCTGAAGCAGATGATTGTTGTGAGAAGAGCATCAGTCTATCAGCTGCTGCAGGAGGATCTGTGAACATCAGCTGCAAATACCCACAATCCCACAGGAGCAATGTGAAGTTTCTCTGCTGGAGATCTGGAGCTGATCTCTGTGCTGAAGAGACGTCTGTGAACGAGAGCAGAAGATGGAGTCCTGAGGGAAAGATCCAGCTGTATGATGACAGAGAAGAGCGGCTCCTGACGGGAAGCATCAGTCATGTGACTGAACAACATTCAGAATTCTGGTGTGGAGTTCAGTCTGATCAAGGACACAAGATCTTCATCACACGAGTCCAGATCAGCGTTACAGGTAAATTGAAAACCATGACTAACATCTATTTCAAGCAGGTTTAACCACAGGATTATTTGTCATTTAGATGATTCGTCTTTTTTAAAAAGCTAAACCACAAACTGCAGCTCAAAACAGGAAGTAGAAAACAAACCGCAGGAAAAAGTGCTGCTTTGTGTAGAAAAATGCTGCTGTTCTACACAATGAGAAACTGCACACATAGTAAAGCAGTGGACAGTGTTTGTGTGACTGATTTATACTTCATTTCGTTCTATAAATGTGAACACTCTAATACAGTTAAAGATGTTTGTTCACTTCACATTCTTCTTCCTGTTCCTGAAGCTCTCAGTGTCTCTCAGCGGTTTCTTCATCAGCGTGTGAACGCAGCACCTGGAGATCTGATACCGTTTGAAAGCAGTTTTTAGTTCTGTGTGTTAATCTCGTATCACTGCAGTGTTTGGTGTTGCAGCATTAGTGTGGTCATTTGGACACAGTATTCCAGTTTTAATGTTAGTACAGGTGCTCATCTGATGCAGTAGATCTTTTACCACACTTCTACTATAGTAAACTGCAGTTTAAGGGCGCTCATCCAGCTATGTACTGTATTATTCAGTGTGAAACCAAAAAAACAAGTTTCTGTGCATCAGAAAATAGAATTCTGGTTAGTGAATGTGTGAATGACATCAGTAACAAGTGTCTTTATTATTAGAAAAGGTGTCATGTTCTGTGTGTGAAAATGATCAAGAAGGAAACTAAGAAGTTTCCTACTTGTTTTTGTGCATTTTTTGCATGAAGCAGTTTATAAAATAAAACATGTTTCGCTATAGACTTCTTCAGTCTGTTCTGGGTTCAGTGTGCGGTCAGCAGCCTTCTTGATCGTTTTCAAGTATTCCTTTGGCTTTACACACCTGAAGTACACTGATTCCTTGTCTATTTGGAGCAAAACAGTGTTTTCTAGTTTTACATTCTTGGTGTGAAAAGGCATAATTTAGAAATTCATTTTTTCATTTTTCCTAAAAAACAAAATTCTCAGACACATCTTCATCACCACCATCATCTTCATCAGCTGCTTCTTTCTCATCAGTCAAAGCTTCAGCGTTCACAGGCGTTTCCAGAACTTCTTCATCACTGGAGTCTCTGAACACATCATCAGGTGATCTTGTGCTGAAAAACAAACATGTGATCAATGGGTGTAACACCCCTAACAGCTGAAATATGTTACTAAACACAAAAATAAATGATATTTTCCAATTTAAAGTAAACAATAATATGAAATTTAATACATTTTAAATAGATAATATGTAGAAATACAAATACATTTTAAATAGAGAATATGTTTGCATTTTGAGTTGAATCTGCATTTTGGGTGTTCGTTACAGAATGCCAAATCTGTGACGTACATGTACAATGTGAAACCTAGAAACACTAGAACACCTAGAAATACTGAAATATTTTACATTCTACCAATGATAAACCTGTGCTAGATGTGAAGTTTTGTGAAGGAGGGACACTGGGAGCCTTTGAGCTGTTTATAATCACTATCATAAAGTGGTTCTCTTTCAAACAATCGCTCAGTATCTCACTACGGGAAGACGCCCCCTGTCGTGATAGACAATGGAAGCACCAATTACACCACGTCTGTCCGAAGGACGGACCAATCACAGCTAATTACAAGGAGCCCACCCCCTCCCTATATATTTAGCTGCGATTCCCGAAAACGGCATTTCCTTTTTGCACCTGCTCTGCGCTGCTTCAGTTCACAAACGGACCATCAAGGCTGACGTTACCGAACGCAGTGCAGTTGAAATCTGTTGTAGATTCTCCGCTCGTAACTGAGCTTTTTCTCATATTCTAGCTAACGCGTTAAGGTGAGCTGGGATTACAGGATTCTTCTATTCAGGTCGGTATCCAAGGTCGCAGCGGAAAAGGGGAAGGATGCCCCTTCGTGCTCGTGTCCGGCAGCATGCGGATATATGATCTCGGGCAGGGATTCGCATGCGATGTGTATCGCGTACATGGGTGTCAAGCATGCTCAGGCCGTGCTGGCGGATGCGGAGAGTTGCGCGCACTGTCGTATAATGCCGGCCAGGATCCTGGAAAGAAGGCTGCGGGTGGCCGAATCCTCTAAAGACGATCCGGTTCTGTCTTCTGTTCCTCCTTTGATGACGGGGGTCCAACCCTCTCCCTGACGGGATCTTTCTTCGTGGGGGTATATTATGGATTCGGAGTCACCTGAGTTTACGCCGCTTTTCGACCAGCAACTGCTTGCAGAAGGCGATGAGGTGGAGGGAGACGAGGAGGAGGATGAGGAGATGTTAGCTCGCCTCCTCCGAGATGAGCCGGATGATGAGGAGGATGATGCTATCTTGTCTACAGCGCAAGCCTCCAGGCCCATAAGCTCGCAAAGTGGCGATATGGCGTCGACGGTGGTAGATTGCGACCTAGTGGAAGTTTGCAAGTGTGCAGCAGCTAAGCTTGGCATCGCTTGGCCGGTAACTCCTGGGGATCCGTGTGTTAAATGGGACATCTATGACGGGAAAAGGCTCCCTTCTCACCTTCCACCGGCGAAACAACTGCTTCCTGCTTTGCCGGCGTGTGTAGCAAAGATGAAGCGATCGTGGGACAAACCCTTTTCTCATCGCGTGCCCGTCAAGGGCTACTCGTCGCTCGATGTGAGTGAAATGGAAGTGCTCGGGTTCTCTAATCCTCCCACAGTCGAGCAATCTGTGGCTCACCACCTGCATCCTAACAAGCGGACCAATTAGATTAGAAATGAGATTTTCTCGATGCCCCGGTGGATTTGGGTGGATTGTTCGGCCCGGTCGTTGCGGCGATGAGACAGAGGTGAGACCTCCAAAAGAAGGAAGGCGAGGCGTTTGATATCTGCCTGCCGTGCAAAAGAGCACCGCATCCTCCTGTTCCCCCGAGTCCTGTGAGAGAGTGTTCCGCGCATCCGTGGGTCCTCGCGACTGTAACCAAGGGTTACAGGCTTCAATTTCCTGTAAAAGGTAGTCGTGGCCTAATGGTGAGGGAGTTGGGCTTGTAACCTGAAGGTTGCTGGTTCGATTCCCACGCCAGCAGGAATTGAAGGTGGGGATTGTGAATGAACAGCACTTTCTCCATCTTCGATACCATGACTAAAGTGCACTTGAGCAAGACACCTAACCCCTAATTGCTCCCCTTGTAAGTCGCTTTGGATAAAAGCGTCTGCTAAATGTAAATGTAAATGTAAAACCCCCTCCTTTCAACGGGGTCATAGCATCTGTAGCAAATGGGGATTCAGCTCGGGTGTGGGAAGCGGAAATATCTTGCCTCCTAGAGAAAAGAGCTATAAGACGAGTTCCAGTGGAGGAAATTCAGAAGGGCTATTACTCCCGTTATTTTCTAATTCCAAAGAAAGACGGGGGTTTGCGCCCAATAATGGACCTGCGTGTTCTAAACAAGCACTTGAGGAAGTACAAATTCAAGATGCGCACAGTTGCAGCTCTCACACGCGCAATCCGCCGGGACGATTGGTTTGCCGCGGTCGATCTCAAGGATGCTTACTTTCATATAAGCATTATTCCTGCGCAAAAAGGAAATATCTCAGGTTTTCCTTTCAGAGTGAAGTGTACGAATTTGTCACTCTTCCATTTGGGCTCAGTCTAGCTCCTCGCGTGTTCAGCAGGTGCATAGAGACAGCATTATCACCACTGAGACACAAGGGGCTTAGAATATCTGCTTATCTGGACGATTATCTGGTATGTGCTCACTCACGGGAGCGTGCAGAACGGGACACAGAGATGCTCATGTCTCATGTAACGAATCTGGGGTTCAGAATAAACTATGCCAAAAGCCAGCTGATTCCATCTCAGGAGATAGAGTATCTAGGCTTACGAATAAACTCTGTGTCATACCGCGCTATGCTCTCGGAAAGGAGGTTAATGCCGTTTTATCAGTGCCTTGCACAGTTTCACAGGGGAAACCTGGTATCGTTCAGGACCTGTCTTCGCCTTTTGGGCATGATGGCTTCGTCACTGTCCGTGGTTCTGCTGGGCTTGTTGAAAATGAGATACTTCCAGCGATGGGTGGCAGCGAGACGTCTGTGTCCTTGTCGGCACCTTGCGCACCGAGTGAGAATACACTCGGAGTGTGTGATGGCTCTTCATCAGTGGAGAGACCCCTGTTTATAAACACTATATCATTCCCGTAGTGAGATACTGAGCGATTGTTTGAAAGAGAACGTTAGGTTATTTGCGTAACCCCGGTTCTATGAGATCAGAGCGAAGTATCTCACCAAGGTTCCCTACTCGCATTACACGGGGAAGAGCGTGCTTAGAATGCCGTTTTCGGGAATCGCAGCTAAATATATAGGGAGGGGGTGGGCTCCTTGTAATTAGCTGTGATTGGTCCGTCCTTCGGACAGACGTGGTGTAATTGGTGCTTCCATTGTCTATCACGTTTTGAGTTGTGATATTTGGGATATGGTCATTGGGCTACTTCTTGAGATATTTTTGATTGGGTTTTGTTACTCAGACCTGGCAACCCTGAAAATCCAGTATCATGGTCTGGTCAATCCTACTCCAAACGTCAAGCTACACCCATGATCTGATCTGATATTCAGCTCAAAGTGATCAGATTCTCTCATTATTTCTCCTGTGTTTTCAGGCTCTTCTCTGATCGTCCCTCTGGTTCTGGTTCTTCTGGTTCTGATCATCTCTGGACTCTCACTCCTGTTTCTCTGTAAGAAGCATCAGTCTCGAGGTAAAACTCAGTCTTAACTACTTTACATGCAGAAACTCTCCATTTATACCCAGTTTAAAACAGATTTTTGATCTGTTTTCCCACTTTCTGTCTCCACCTATTGGCTGAAACTAGAAATGAGCAAAATACAGATACTTGATGATGTGTGAAAACATTTACACTAAACATCAGTGTTGAATTGTGATATACAGTAATTCATTAATTTAGGATGCTTGTTTTTGGCAGGTGGTGATTCGCCATCTCAGACTGGACCAGGAAAACATGAAGAAGTGAGTCCAGTTACTGTATTGATTTTTATTGATTATGATATTAATGTCTAATGCCTTCCATCCTGAGGATCTTCAGAGCTGTGAATAATTTCTCTGTCCCTCCTCAGGTTTCTCACACTGGTTTACCCTCCTCAGGTTTACCCACAAACCCCTCTGATTCTTCTGACTTTCTATACGCCAATCCACAATTACCCACAAACCCCTCTGCTTCTTCTGACTGTGTTTACGCTACAGTTCAGGAAGACTCTGGTGACTCTCAGTGCTGCATCACATCTGCTGAGGATCTGAATTACGCAGCAGTAATTTTTCGCAAGAAATCGGACTGTCCTGACGGTGTCAGTTTTAGAAATGATCAGGATTACAGTGAATATGCTGCTGTTAATCATCTCACTGCTTGAAGAGCCACAGAATAGCCAGCTGAATGTTTTTATCACCTTTTCTTTGTTTTTTGTTAGTGATGCTCCTTATATTTTAGCTCCTGTGGAAATGAGAGAGGAACTGGATTTTGCACCAAGGAAAAAACTAAATGTTAGCTTGACCAAGTTTCTTCATGAAGATGTGGATTTTGTGAAACATGATTTCTCAATGTCTGGTAATCATGTAGGAAGATTTGTGTTTGACAAGGTGATGAGGATTGTGAAACTCTGCGCTGTGGATGTTGGAGATGATTTTACATCACAGGAACCATGCCTGATTTAACTGGTCAGTGTTTTGGAAATCACATTTGGAGCGATCTGAATGACTGTGGCGACGAGCCGTTGTACATCGCTGAGTGGGACGGCATGACTCCTGACATGAGATGGTGTCAGACCATAGTAAAAAGTTTCCAGATGACTGTGTTTATATTTTTTGCTCCAACAACAAGACAAAGCTCAGTGAGTGTGCATGGCCTATTCCTCAGTCTGAGCATCACATGTACTATGACATGAAATTTTTGTTTCAGTGGAAAGATGTTTGTAAGCTTGACATCAATTTTACCTGTAGATGTTCAGATGGTGTGACTTGTATGATTGCTACCGTTCTGTAAAGATGAAATAGTTTCGCCCTCAGCGTTACCAACCCTGAAGACCACATCTTAAGTCCGCCCACACATTACCGCCATTAAAATGGCTGAAGATCAGTACACTTGCTACAAACTCCAATCGTTACATCAATATACTTCAAGACTTTACATACTTTAATATATATAAATAAGATCTAATCTCAAAAATCATTTATTTTCTGTTGCTTTTAGTTTATAATAACTGTTTAATTTTAATCTGTTTAATATTATCTGTGTTATTAATCTCTTTTAGTTCTATTTCTATGTGTACAGCACTTTGGTCGGCCTGTGGCCGTTTTTAAATGTGCTTCACAAATAAACTGAAATGAACTGAACTTCTGGCGCCCCCTTCTGTATTGGAGCGTGAATCGCTCGTGTCTGACTGCATGAACCAAATCGAGACGTCCGTCCCGTATGGTTAGGTGTTACACACATAATATTATATATAATCATTTTCACTATTCACTTGTCTCCCAAAATGCATAATAAACATGCTGTACGTTCTGGTGTCCGATACGGTGGACTTGTATCAAATCTTTTTTCATAACAGAAAGTCACATTTTATTTGAAACCCCTGAACATTTTCCTGAGATGTTGATTTATTATGACAAACAATTTGAAAATCAGCCAGATTTAAATAATTAATTATAAAATATTATCATATTTAGTGTTAATTTGATCACTAAATTAATGTCAGTTATTTTTAAAGACCAAGGAGAGACAGTTGTCAGTATTTGGTGTCTCTGAAAGCCCTGAATGTGCTCATTACAGACTAATTCAATAAAATACAATGTCCACTACAGAGGATAAAACTCTATTCCTGGGTCTGTTCCAGCATCACAGCATTCATTTAGTTCCATTAACCTGTTATTAAAATATTCCATATAATTCATGTTGACAAAAGACTGAACAGAAACAGAAGTTTCCTCATTTGGTTTTTAAAGGAGAAGTGTCTCTAGTCCTGATTGATGCTGACATCAGCTCACCAGAGCGGCTTTCATTTAATTAATCAATAGATTGATGAAAACTCAAAAGTTGTTTGGTGTATCTTCCGTTTATAATATCATATTCCCTGGTGGCCTCTTTCAGCAGGATAATGTGTCCTGACACAAAGAAGGAATGTTTGAAACTTTGTGACTGTTGTTGTTTTTCCAGGATGATCCACAACTGAGGTCATGTGGTGACATGTGACAGGTAACATGTTTTGTGTGGTGTCTATTATCTAAACCCCGCCCTCCTTGTTACCTGATTATTGGTTTATTTTCCCCACCTGCTCTCCCTCATTACCCAGAAATAATCCAGAATTTAGGCAAGCATGTAACAGTTGTCATTACAGAGGCATTTATCTCTTTCTCATAGTGGCCACTTCATATGAAACATCCAATACTAGTGTATCAGAAGGGTCACGTGTACAAATGACAGAAACCAAAGATGATTCAGGAGGAGTTTATTGTGCATCACTCATCAACAGCTCTGGTTAGATCCACCTTGGTCATGTGAGTGTCTGCGCTCGTCGCTCCTCTCAGCCCAGACAGATACACCTGTGGTTTGGGTACATTACTCTCTCCGTCTCGCTTTGTCTGGCTGCCGCCGTCTTTAGGGAGGAACGTCTGTGTGCTGTTGTGCCGTCTCATGTGACTCAAATCCGTCTGCATTGAGCGCGTCACTTTATTCCGTAGATTTGCCTGAAACAAAATTCCCTTATTTATGACCGACATTTCTCTATCTGTGAGATCATGTGTGAGGTTTGGGTCGGTCTGTGTTCTCACCAGTTTGATGGCTCTTCTCCTGAGCTCCCACTCGTTCCACTCATAAGACTTCACGATGTTGGTCTCCAGAGGGTGGATCTCCGTTTGTGTGCTGGAGTCACTTTTACAGATGGCTTTCACCAGCAGTTTCTGTCCGGACTGCATCTGAGACACGAGCACAACACGCTTAAGGATTCACTTTATTTTCTGGATTCTACAGAAATGTCCTTAACTCTTTCCTGCCATTGAGTTTTTCTGGCAGTCTGTGTTTCTACGGATCTCTGGATCCAAAAACAAGCGTGAACCGGACGGAGAGTATAAAAACGTACATGTAAAGCTCAAAGTATAATTCGTTTTTTATGCGTATGCTAGGGTTCGAGTACAAATTTCGCACATTGATTTTGTTTTGCACTGATCATAAGCAGAGACGAGTGCTTGTGTGAGAGGGTTATGAGAGCAACTTTAGTTTAAAAGAGTGCAACAAAAACAACAAAACATATGGGAAGTGTTTTGAAAAGTTGCATATTAATGTTTGCATGTGTGATATTTTTCCCTGCTGTCCATGATCAGTCAGATCAGGCCTGCTGTAGAGCGGAGACGTGACGCCGGTACCTCGGAGTAGGGAGTCACGCTGGCAAACTCCTGATGCAGCTGGAGCAGCTGGATGAGCTCGGGCGTTCTCTTCGCCAGCTCCACGACCGCAGCGGTGTGTTCGTCTGCCTTAGAGGCGAACTCATATGCAGCGCTTTTGGAGCTAAAGGCATAGTATTTCTCCTTGTGCTTTAGGACGCCAATGTTTGGATTACCTGAGAACAAGAAATCTGCCCGTGTAAACAGTCATTTTCCCAGGTCGGAAGACATCTTCTCAGATAAAAGATACCATTATAATGTGCTCCAGTGAATTCTGTTCTGAAGTGTGCCGGTCAGAGCATCTAGATTCAGTATTCGTACCTGGCAGAAGAAGGCCGTTCTTCTTGATGAGGGTGAACCCACAAAAGCCCTTATACTGCAGCGGCACACGCTCAAAGTTAGTTGTGCTCTCAGGAAAACACCACTCACATGAACTCATCTCTGATTCAACGATGCGCTCTTCTGAAATAAAATAAGAAAACACACGTATAGGACATAATCTCATACAGACATGACCATGTCATATTTCACCCCAACATCGAAAGAAATGAGCTGTGACATTATATTTTACTATTAAAGAGACCATATTATGCCATAGAATAGGTGTTCAAAATTTCCCTCATCTCCTCCATTGTTCAGCCCCTGTCTTCCCAGTCTGTCAGTAACGCTCTGTTTACTTCCTGTCTCTATGAAGCCCCTCCTTCTGAAAAGCACACTGTGCTCTGATTGGTCGGCTGGACCGGTGTGCTGTGATTGGTGTTTGGGAAATGTCCTGCCCCTTACCATAACTGCCACTACTAACTAACTCAACCAGGCCCCGCCCCTTTATTCTGCGCATGAATTATTTAAATGAGGAATATTGTGAAGAAAACTTTCGTTTCAGTTCAGAAATACTGATTTAGAGAAGAACTAAAGGTCATCAGGCATTAGCGTCTGGTTGTGTGTCGCACCTGCAGTCACAGAGGATCTGTCCGTGTCCGTCGGGATCTCCAGTCCGTGTAGCAGCAGCTCCAGCTGCTCTGGGGTCAGCAGAGACTGCGCTGACAGGAAGGCTCTCAGACCGGGCACCAGGTTAGTGAGCATGCTCAGTACCAGCATCTCACCATGCAGCCCCGCCCAGAGCGTAGCCACTGCTGTGAAATGAGGCTGACAAAAAGGGTGACGCCCATAATAAATATACATGGGATCACAAGCGTAGCACTATTGTACTGAAGAAAAAACCCAGAAACGGACAGTTCTGACTCAATTCTCATTGGATAAACTGTGATCAACGCTGTTATATGGACACCAGACCACACATCAGTGGAAATGAAGGTTTCTGAGGAACTCATTCAGGATTGTTCTCCATATAGTGGACTTCACTGGGGTTCAACGGGTTGAAGGTCCAAATGTCAGTTTCAGTGCAGCTTCAAAGATCTACATGATCCAGACGAGGAATAAGAGTCTGATCTAGAGAAACCATCACACATTTTATACAAAAATAAACATTATATGCTTTTTAAGCACAAATGCTCATCTTGCACTGCTCTGATGCGCCACGCATGACGTCATCACGTTGGAAAGGTCACGTGTGACCGCGGTAGGGTGAAAAACTCAAAAAATTAAAAATCATCCGACATCGTTGTTTCACCTTTTTTTGTAAAGGCCGTTTAATCTTTACGTTCACTTTGTAAACACTGGATCGGTACTTCCTCCTACGTCACGTGACCTTTCCAACATGATAACATAATGTGTGGAGCATCAGAGCAGTGCAAGATGAGCATTTGTGCTTAAAAAATGTCTTATTCCTCGTCTGGATCATGTAGATCCTTTGAAGCTACACTGAAACGGCCTGAGCGGCTTCAACATGCGGTCTGTCAGAGACGATAACGTACATAATTCATTACTGTCACAATTTTCAGCTGAAGTGCCCGAGAATACCACTAGAGGGCACTTCACCTTGCTCTTTCACACACTCACACTCGCATTCATCCACACGGACTACACTTCCCACAAGCCCCTCACACAGTCACTGATTACCGCACCAGCTGTAATTCATCACCCACACCATATAAGCACTGCTCACACTTCCATTCACCGTGAAGTATTGATTTGTTCACACTGTCAATTCGGAGCGTTATTTTCTCGTGTTTGATTTCCTGTTTTGATTCTGCCTGTTTTCCCGTTGCCTGATTCTTGCTGCCTGTGTTTTGACCACAATCCTGTTTATCTCCTATGTACCTGTTTGCTGATCTTTGACCATTGCCTGTTCGACTACGTCTACTAATAAACTGCATTTGGATCTCAACCCGCTTCGTCCTCGTAACATTTACACACGTGAGTATAAATTTGTTCTTCACTCACTGAAATCAAATCGAAACGATCAGAGAACTGAGAACTTTGAGTACAGTTTCTGTTTGCCATTGACGCCTTTATCCTGTTCACTGGGGGTACAGGATAAAGACTCTTTAGAATAATAATATAAAATGCAGTGACCACTCCACACAAACAGACGTTCAGAAATCACTCACAAACACTTGCGATGTAGACACTGTAGTGTTAGTGTGCACGCTGTCCCTCAAGAGCGTCATTCGAGTCTCCAGATCAGACTGTAAGCGTGTCACTTCCTTTGTGCACAGGATGATGTCCGCCTGATGTAAACATGAGCACCAAATGATTATATTATATTCATTCCTCAGAGAAAGACAGGTCAGATGTGTTAGTAGTATCACCCAGAAATATAATATAACTCCAGAGAGCTCGGTAATAACCTGGATTATGAAACATGGCTGGTAGCAACAAATGAACCAATTTCAATGTTCAATTTTATTTATATAGCACATTTAAAAACAGCCATAGTTTACCAAAGAGCTTAACAATGTCAGGATTCACAAACAAATAAACAAACAGTAGAAAATGTCAAAGTATCAAAACTCGAAATAAAAGCTAAGTAATACAGGTTGGTCGTAAGAAACGACTTGAAAATGTCAGCAGAAAACCTGGGCAGCATTTTAAAGTCCCCTTGTGATCATTATTACAAAATAATATTATCCAAAGCGCAATGTCAGCTCTCGTGTGAGTACAAAACGCATCGTGATGCTCTCGAGAACGCACGATGCAGATCAATATTTTTGTAAATAAAGTGGTAAATTATGTTTTTTTTATGTAAACAAATTCTATAAATTTGAGGTTAATCCATTGGAGTCACATGGTTTATTTTAATGATGTCTTTATTACCTTTCTGCTCCTTGAACGTGAGAGTTGCATCTATGGATCTCTATGGAGGGACAGAAATCACTCAGATTTCATCAAAAATATCTTAATTTGTGTTCTGAAGATGAACGAAGGTCTTACGGATGCGGAACGACATGAGGGAGAGGAATTAATGATCCAGTCCTTTAAGACAGGGCGAGAGGGTTTGGAAGAGAGCTCATAACCTGTCATATCACATGATGTGATGCAGCACTGTGAAACCCACCAGTATGAATTTGAGGAAGGCCTCATGCTGTCGCGTGTTATACAGAGCCTGTTTGAGCAGATCCGGGTGGACGGGGTACTCGGGTTGCTCCGTGTCCTGCTCAGAGATCTTCTCCAGCAGAGCTGTGTACCGCCAGGCCGACCGCTGAGATCCTGCCAGTTCACTCTCTATATCTGCCACTGCGGCTGGCACCGCCTCGTTCAGGATGGCGGGCACTGCAGGCGGGAAACACACATGAAGTGACACTGATGCCACCGTTACACCCTGCAGTCATGAAAACAGAGACACGTACAGTTCTGGATGCCCTCTCCTCCTTTGTTGCTGTCCTTGTTGAAGAGGCGTATGCCGCTGACGATCAGAGACAGTTCAGTCAGCTGCTTCTCTTTGTCTTGTTTCAGCAGAGACATGAAGGTTGCCAGCTGTGACTGTGGAAAGACGCTCTGCAGAGCCGCTGCAACAAACACACGCCACATACAGACGCTGAATAATGTTGTTAGCATTCAGTATTTTGTTGCTGATGTTATAACAGTGATCATATACTGTCACCTAGTGCACACAAGATCAGAAACAAACTGTAGAAATACACAATGAATAATCCATTTATTAATTATATTTTTTAATCTGATAGACAGAATCAATACAATTGGATTTCATTGCCGTAACAATGAAATAACACGCCATATTTACCCAAAATCATTCCTAAAGAGGAAAGAAAATAGGTCCTAAAATAGATCCTTGAGGGACGCCACATGATAGGGGTGCTGATACCCACACGTTTTGAGATGAGAGATAAGAATATGATGATTAATCGTATCGAACGCTGGTGTAAGATATAAAAGTTAAAGTACAGTCTCAAGATAAATATCATTAAAACCCCTCACCAAAGCTGATTCAGTGCTATGATGTGTTTTAAAAGCTGATTGAAATACTTCACAGATGTTCTTTTCTTTAAGAAATGTCTGTTCTTGAATGAGAGCGGTTTTCTCCAAGATATTGGAGAGGAATGGAAGTTTCGAAATTGGTCTAAAATTAGCTAGAACACAATTTATTTTTCTCGAAAGAGGCTGAACTATAGTTTGTTAACAGGAACAGTCCCTGAAAGCAAACTCTTATTAATTATAGACAATATAAGTGGACCAACCAATTCAATAACTTGCTTTAATATATATGTCAGGGAACAATATCTTGATATTGTTGATACATATACAGGGCTTGACTTTAACTTTTGTGCTCATCAGTCACTGTGTCTAGTGTTTTTCCAAAGTTTTTAGCCACTCAGCATTTTCACTGGACACAATTTTAACATCGATGTCATGGGGGAAAACTTTTAGTTTTTAGTTTTAATAGTAAAAAAAATTTTAATATCATCTCATAATTTGTCAGCAGGTTTATTAGGCTGCTGTCACTTTAAGAGCCGACGCACGGATCCATTATACTGTTACACGTGTGTTTTCTTTCTCAACTGTTTACTTCAACCATGACTATGTTTATGTAAACACTCGCCAAGACCGGCATTTTGACATTATTTTGTGTGAATTTGACTGTTTAAGCAGCGAAAAAGAACTGAATTTAGTACTGAGAGGCGGCTTTATGTGGGTGTGGGAACAAAATCTGCGGGAATGAGTAAAATTATGCGCAATGTAAGCAATCCCACGCCGAAATTCAATCCCTGTAACACCAACAATATTCATCTGGAGCAAACGAAACGAGGCGGTTTGTGTGTCGGAGAGATGAGAGAAAGAGCAGCTGGAATCGTGTCAATTCTGAGGAAAATGAGTAAACATTTCAGATATTTCAGTTTTGACAATACTACATTACATTTAGTTCATTATTTCAGATGCCTCATTAAAAGACTACAATTGAAAATGTATATATTATATATAAAATTCAATCCGCTAAAGTGTCTAGCAGGAGTGACTGCGTCACACGCCACTGCTGAAACACACACGCAATCACACGACAAACTCTTATCGGTTGTAGTGAAGCTGAGGCTGGTGGTATCTGAGGTGTTGTACCTGTGGTTTCTCTCACGGCGTTAATGTCTGTGGCCGAGCCGAGGTTGGAGCGCTGCATGACGTAGCTGACTATCTTGCTGTACAGACTCTGCAGGTCCTCTCTGGTCTTGGCTCGACAGTCCGTGATCTCTCTGCTCAGCGACAGCAGACGAGACTGCAGAACCTTCTGCTGCATCTCCAGAAACTCACCTGAGACACACACAGCCAATCAGAGCTGAGATCCTGTCAGGTGTTCTTTTAGTGCAGATTCCTACTGGAAAGACTGGATTTCACCTGCTAAATTTCATTTATATACACAGTTTGGTCATCTAGCTGAACTGTGACGTGACCCTCGTTGGATTGTTTGGTCAGTTTGTTGTACTTTTCCTTTGTTGTTGTTTGTTTTACACTTACGTCGAGATGTGTAGTTCATGTCAAAGTAAACCTGCATCTTAATGGTGTGTAGAGTTGGACAGGTCTGGTCCGTGAGCCGGTCCACACACAGCTGAAGACAGGAAACACAAGGAATCAAAGTCACGTTACACTAACTTCTCCTAAAAAAAAAAAAACTTAGTTTATTTATTAAAACTCTGATGTAAAGCTTGACCTGAATGTTTGACGCAAGATTTAATATCTTTGGGTTCGAGGATTTAAAAGCTTTTTAAGAGACACAACTTTTTTAAAGGGTCATGAAAATGTTCTAAGATATGTGTTACAAAAATGTTACGATACTTTTATGATTAAACTAGTTCAGTTTTTGCACTAAATGCATCTTCATGTCAACGTACATCGATGACACAATGGTGTCTCATAATTATTCATGAGACTGTCTGTCCTTATCCAATGAGAAGACGCCTCATTTAACTATTCATGACCGCATGTTGATTTCACACTGTGAGCGTAACCCGGATTTATGGTGTTACAGTTTAACGGGTGTTAAGTTCTACGCAAATTTGTTAATCCAAAAGCACTTTCACACTACATGATGCTGGTATTATTGTAAAGATAAAAAATAAGACAAAAATAAGGGATTGCATTACCTGTAACAACAAAAGTATGTTCAACAATAACCACAAAATCCACCTGAACTCATACTTGTTATGGGATTCGAATTTCAATTTTTTTTATTTTGTTTTTGCGCACAAAAAGTATTCTGGTCTCTTCATCACATTATGGTTGAACCACTGCAGTCACTCCACAAAATTATGCAACAAAATAATACCTACTTCATAAATTACTGACTTTAGGTGTGTGTGTGTGTGTGTGTTTTATTGTTTTCATGATTTATGAGGACACAAATGTGTATAATGTCATGGATATAACACTGGTAAGACGTAAACATGTTTTATGAGGACATTTCATGCGTCCTCATATTTCAAATAACTTTAAAAACATACTAAACAATGTTTTATTAAAAATGTAAAGATGTAGAACATTTTGTGTGATGGGTAGGTTTAGGGGTAGGGGGGGTGTAGGGGGACAGAATGTACAGTTTGTACAGTATAAAAACCATTACGCCTATGGAATGTCCCCATAAAACATGAAAACACAACGTGTGTGTGTGTGTGTGTTTTCTTGTTTTCGTGATTTATGAGGACACAAATGTGTATAATGTCATGGGTATGACACTGGTATTATGACGTAACCATGTTTTATGAGGACATTTCATGCGTCCTCATAGTTCAAATAGCTTTAAAACATACTAAACAATGTTTTATTAAAAATGTAAAGATGCAGAACATTTTGTGTGATGGGTAGGTTTAGGGGTAGAGTTAGTGTAGGGGGACAGAATGTACAGTTTGTACAGTATAAAAACCATTATGCCTATGGAATGTCCTCATAAACCATGAAAACACAACGTGTGTGTGTGTGTGTGTGTGTTAACATCCTTCTGTCATTACAGGTAATGAAACCCCTTATACCAGCATCATGGAGTGCGGAAGTTTAATAAAAGCAGGACTGCCAAGTTTTGAGTTCAGCTTGCAGTGAGAATTATGGCCACTAGGGAGCGTGAGTGTGTTGTGATCGTCAAAACATTTGGTAACTGTGAATCTGATTAGGTTTACTGACAACATGTTACAGTGTTTACCTGCTGCAGGGACTGGTACTGTGTTTTTAGTATTGACACAAATTTCATGACTCAATATTTGGATGTATAACTGGTACAGCAGACGTTAATTTTTCTCAAGGAAAAAAAAAATCTCAACTAATACAGTAAACTAGACAGGAAACCCCGTCACCTGGTACATTAATACTAAGGTTAAAATTAACAACTTAACAGTTGGATACAATGCAATAATAACTTTATGATAAGATTGAAATATAATAAATATATAATATAGTGCTTTTTTTGCAAAAAAATTCCTCTCCAGACTTCATTTTTCTAACTATAAAGTTTATCGAACAGCTTTCCTGAGGTAAATGTAACGTTATACATGACATATTATACATCCAAGCTGTTTCATTGACGTATTTCCGTAATTAAAACACTTTCAACATACATTCAGGTGTTCTTTCATGTTTATTTCGTGCTAGAAGTAGAAGTAAAAACATTAAAGAGCACCAAAATCACATTCATTGTTTAAATTCCATAATAAAATTGACAGGATTGAGACTTTGTTCCATATCAACAGTAATCTGCTCAGCAATTTGTCTTCTTTGCTCCACAATGGTTTGTTGTTTTATTTCCATAATGTTTTTTGTGTTTTAAATATGGATATTTTTCTTACACAAACCCATCGCTTCAGAAGGCCTTTATGAACATGTAAACATTACTGGATGATCCACGACTGTTTTCATGTTTTTGCGACAGTTGTTTGAGTCCCTTGCAATTGTAAAAAGGGTAATTGCAACTTTTTATCTCACAATTCGACTTCTTTCCTGACAATCGCGAGTTTGCATCTCACAACTCTTGACTTTTTTTTTTTTCAAAAATCCAAGATTTAAACTCACAACTGCGTTTTATAAAATCAGAATTGGGAGATATAAATTCATAATTGTAAGTTCTAAAGTCAGAATTACAAAAACAAAATCTTGCAATACTGACTTTTTTTCTTGCAATTGCGAATTCATATCTCAACTTTTTGCTTGCAATTCTGACTTTCCACAATATTGCGAGTTTATATCTCATAATTATGACTTTTCTCAATATTGCGAGTTTATATCTCATAATTATGACTTTTCTCAATATTGCGAGTTTATATCTCATAATAATGACTTTTCTCAATATTGTGAGTTTATATCTCATAATTCTGACTTTTCTCAATATTGCGAGTTTATATCTCATAATTCTGACTTTTCTCAATATTGTCAGTTTATATCTCATAATTCTGACTTTTCTCAATATTGCGAGTTTATATCTCATAATTATGACTTTTCTCAATATTGTGAGTTTATATCTCATAATTATGACTTTTCTCAATATTGCGAGTTTATATCTCATAATTCTGACTTTTCTCAATATTGCGAGTTTATATCTCATAATTCTGACTTTTCTCAATATTGTGAGTTTATATCTCATAATTATGACTTTTCTCAATATTGCGAGTTTATATCTCATAATTCTGACTTTTCTCAATATTGCGAGTTTATATCTCATAATTCTGACTTTTCTCAATATTGTGAGTTTATATCTCATAATTCTGACTTTTCTCAATATTGTCAGTTTATATCTCACAATTCTGACTTTTCTCAATATTGCGAGTTTATATCTCATAATTCTGACTTTTCTCAATATTGTGAGTTTATATCTCACAATTCTGACTTTTCTCAATATTGTCAGTTTATATCTCACAATTCTGACTTTTCTCAATATTGCGAGTTTATATCTCATAATTCTGACTTTTCTCAATATTGTCAGTTTATATCTCACAATTCTGACTTTTCTCAATATTGTCAGTTTATATCTCACAATTCTGACTTTTCTCAATATTGCGAGTTTATATCTCATAATTCTGACTTTTCTCAATATTGTCAGTTTATATCTCACAATTCTGACTTTTCTCAATATTGCGAGTTTATATCTCATAATTCTGACTTTTCTCAATATTGTGAGTTTATATCTCATAATTCTGACTTTTCTCAATATTGTGAGTTTATATACTTTATAACTTTATAACAATTGCAACTTTATATCATGCAATTCTGTTCTCAGTCAGAATTGTGAGATAAAAACTCACAATTACCTTTATTGTGAGTGTTACATAATTATTAGTATTCCAAAGTATTCTAAAGTATTTATATTAAGTTACTAAACTTGAGTAATGTAACAAAATACGTTACTAATTACTTTTTAAAGCATGTATTTTGTAATCTGTAGTGAAATACATTTTAAAAGTAACATACCCAGCCCTGGAAATAGGACGGCTTGAGGGCGAGTAAATCATCTCTTTAATGTCACATTTTTTAAATATTTGCGTTGTTTTATTATTTTATGAAAATGGATTATTTTTTTAAATTATACACGTTGTTTACCTTAATGAGTTTCTGTACATCTTGCTTAGTAAGAGTCCTGTCCGCATTGAAATGATTTCTGGGGTCCAGAACAACAGCTTTGACCTGGACACACATATTTTCACGTATTAATCCAAACAACATTCATCATTTATTCGTCTGATTCACCGTCACTCACCATGAACGCGATGAGCGTCTCTGACAGACTCTGTCCTCGACTCGAACACGCATGCGCGATCTCACGGATGATGTTTTTTATAACGCTCTCAGCCTGTGTGCTCGACATATTTCTCAACCATAAACTATATTTACAGGGTTTTAACTGGAAAACATCCCATGGTTTCGTGTTGTGCGTCGAGTGGTTGTCATGGAGATGCGTGCGGCTGCGCTTCTGAAAGGCGCCGGAGGAGGCGCTGCTGCACCGAAACAACACGATACTGGAGATTACACGACAGACACGTTTAAGTATCGACAAACTCCTACAAATATTTACTCAGTGATATGAAGAGTGTTTGAAGAGTGAATGAACGCTTTAATGTTCACCAGTCTTACATTCAGTGCACACACAATGAATTTACTGTGAAACAGTTTCACTAAATCACTGAACATTTGAGATTGTGTTTATCATAAACTAGATAAGTGACGATGGGAAGAACTCCACACACTCATGTGTTTATTGTTGTGATTGATCAAATGATGACAGAATTGTAGAGATAAAATGAATGACAGGAAACTGAAAGTGAGTTTTATAATAATAGTTTTTATAATAAGAGCTGCACTGCTCTCTCACATTTCTATATGGAATAAACGTGTTAAAAATCCACAATACAAATATTAACTTCAATAAACTTTAACAATTAACTTCATTTGGTATTTATGTACAGCTGAAATAGATATATACAATATTATATAACACATGAATTCCTTCAAAAACACAATATAATTCTTCTTTATATATAATTATTGATCAGTACACACATTCTCTCTCACACACACACACACACACACTTCAACAGTCCAGCAACAAATCTCATTTTTCATTCCCGTCAAATGAAATCTGTCAGGGTTTGACAATCACAAATATTCCATTATATGACAGTAGATGTTCAACCTGAGACCATTTCTGGAGGAAATTTTGTGTGAAATTCACATTTTTAATAGCTGCATAATGGATATTTGTACCGTCTGCTGCTAATTTATTCTGATACATAGCATCTACAGCTCAAAAAAAAACCTTTTCCGTGAGTTTCTTTTCCCATCGAGCAGCTTCCAGGTTGTGTTCTTCTGGGGATTTTGGGGAAACAGACGGCTATGATTAAATGTAATTTAATACAGAAGTTTCGTGTTCACATTGAAAGACAGCTTGAGCGGTAAACAAACACTGCGGAAAATCCTTCATTATATCGTGTCGTTCATACACTGTGAAGTCATACTTCTCTATTGTGTCGTATATTCGAGTGAAACGCTTCGCAAACAAGGACAAATGTGGGGCGGGGCTTGATTTTGTCTGTGGGGAATTGCTATTGGTGGATCTCATGTGAGTGACAGGTTGCCCCGCCCTCGTCATCAGAGAAGAGGAGCTGCAAGATTCAAGTTGAGACACTATTAATTTTGTTTTCATGGTGACTTTAAAAGTGCACATCATATATAAGGCAAGTGTTCAGGATAAAGTCTTCATATTCTTTCCGGAGTCAGTGTTACTCAGTTTATTCAGGGTTGGAGTGGATTATAAGGCCCCAGTCTCGCTCCATCTTGGTGAAGTCATCCTCCTGCTCAGAGGCTTCCTCTGACGCCTGTCTCAGGATCACGTTGGGCAGGAGTGAGACCGCTTCGGTCTGGATCTGCGGCTCGTCCTCCAGGCCCAACAAGCCCATCAGTGGGATTTTCAGCTGACGAGTGTCTGGGCTCCAGTCCAAAAATATGTGTGCTTCTTCTTCATCGTCCTGCTCATCCTCACAGACGTCCTCAGGCGGTCTGGGGTCTGTCGCCTGGCATTGTGTCCTGTACGGGCTGACCTCGGCCTGGCACCGGTCGGGTGCGTCGAAAGAGGCCTGCACCACGATGCCGTAATCTCCAGCCTCGCTGCGAAGCGGCTCCGAGTCCTCGCTCTCAGAGTCTTCGGCCCGAGCTCCGGATCCGGCCGGCGGCGGCGCGAGCTGCTGAGCGTAAGACACGGGCGGCGCCGGCTGAGCTTCGGCCGCGGATGAGTCTTCAGCGGAGACGATCTGCAGCAGAGCCGCAGGACAGCGCGGAGAACACTCGTCTCCACACCAATCCGCTTTAAAAATGTTGAAGATGATTGTTGGAGGCGTTTCAGGTTGGAAGGTTTGTAGATTCTCACTCATTCGAGTCACATGCTGGAATGACAAACGTACAGTAATGATGCAAATGTCATTGAATACTGAGAGTCAAATTCTGATTTAAAGCAGCTGTAAAAAGACAAAAGTTGCAAAATGCATGCAGTTTACAAAAGTTACATAGTGTACATTTAATTTCTATTAAAATAATCTTACTGACCCCAAACTTTTTAAAGGTAGCGTGTATCAGAAATTAGTTTTACTTCACTTTATTTTTTGTGATTTCATTTGAATGGAAAGAAATCTGCGGTTAGCAAGATTTTTTTTTTTTTTTAAATTAATACTTTTATTCAGCAAGAGTGCATTAAATAGATCAAAAGTGATAGTGAAGACACATAATATATATATATATATACTAATTAATCACACATTATTGTCATAAAACAATTAATCGTGATTATAAACATCAGAATATATTTTTATATTAATTTTTATATATAAAAATATATTTTACATTTTTTAATATTTTCAAAATATATTTTTGATATTTGTTTAATGGCATCTTTTTATAAATGATTCTCTGATACTAATACTGCACTGATGTCTCAATGAAATTGATTAAAAAAAAAAAAAAAAAAATTATAGACATTCAACATTACAGTATAACTAAACGCTATTAATTCCAACATTTATTAGGCTAATTAAAAAAATAACTTCTAATTTAAGTGAGCTTAAAACAATCTTCACGTAAACCCAAATGTCATATTTACCTGTCTAACAGTTGGAAATATAAGTTATGAAACACTTTACAGTCTTCACTGCATAAATTATAAATGAAATATAGATGAATCCTGATTAAAGCTACAGTTTTCTCTGTTATCTCAATAATGACAGTCATCACAGCAGCAGGTTTATTAGGCTGCTGTCACTTTAAGAGCCGAACGTGACGCGCATCTCATTTCCTCACAACTCTTTAAGTTCATTTCAGACTGCTCTTATGAGGAAACTCCACAAAACGGCCATAATTCTGTGTGTTAGTGTTTGTTGAAGCGAGAAAGAGAACTCGATACAGACGCGTGTCTTTCTGTGTCACATGACAACATTCACAGACAGCGTGTTCTCGTTTGTGGCGCTTGAGCAGTTTGCGTGAATAAGAGCGCGATCATATGATGCAACGCTTGCCAATATATCACGGAAAAACGGATGCCGTGTTAATTGCGTTAACTATTTGCATGCGTATTGCATTGCATATATTTGAAATATATATACATATTTCCCCCCCATTTATTTTTTTAATCAAAATGTGCCAGTGTGCCTTTCTATTTTGGATAAATGTAATCCTGGGAAACTGGAGGAGTTCTAAACATGAGCTCTAAACACTGTAATCTAACCGCGTGTGTTTGTTTTACTGGCGTGTGGTAATCTTACGGTGCTCTTGGGCAGGGTCTGCCGGTGGTCCGTGACGTAGCAGTGGACGAGCCCTCCGAGCACAGCCAGCACACACAGACACAGCGCCGACGGCAGCACTCCTCCCAGCATGGCAGCCAGCAGCTGATCTCCGAACGGATCTACAGCAGGGAGACACTTACACGTTAACACACCCACATTCAGAGCCTCTGAAGGTGGTGAACTCGTTCTCATCAACGAGGAAGTGCAGCTCGCTGGGAAAACACCTCAGTTACAGTCATCCAGATTACGCACGAACTGATAAAGGGTTTAAAACTACAGCAAAAGATTTCCTCAACTTGTCCTGTCACTCAAATACTGCTCGGACCTGTTCATGTGAAAGTGAAAACACAAGAATTCTTCACGGGTTGATGGAGTCGTGTTCACTGCAGTACCTTTGGGAGTCTCGGTGCACAGCGGCTCACTGCGTTTGTAGGCCAGAGGGAGAGACTCGGATTCGGCATGAGCCGTCACGCAGAACTGTGTGGAAAATTCAAGAGGGCCCATCCTCAAGCTACCGTTCGTGACACGCATGTGATTCTGGAAGAACAACAAAATGCATTACTGTCCTGTTTTAACCCACACTTTTGTTTGATGCAATAGAAAAAACATTTTTGAATCCCCAAAGAAGCTTTCAGTGAACAGATCTTAAAGAGCACCTATAACGGCCTTTTCACAAGCTGTAACATAAGTGTCCCAGAATGTGTGTGTGAAGTTTCAGCTCAAAATCCTCCACAGATCATTTATTATCGCTTGTCAAATTTGCCTCTATTTGGGTGTGAGCAAAAACACACCGTTTTTGTGTGTGTCCCTTTAAATGCAAATGAGCTGCTGCTCCAGAAGAGGGCGGAGCTTTAACAGCTCAACAACAACAAAGCTGGAGAATCTCACGCAGACAAAATGAGGAAAGTGTTCAAACTGATGGAGAGACTCAGGAAGAAGTTTCTGAACGGTTAGTGGATAAATTGATGTAGTTGCTGTGGAGTTGATCAACTCATCACTAGCATGTGTCGTCACGTTCATCTTTTTTCCTTGAATCCACCCTCGTTTGTGAAGCGGTCCGGCGTAAAATGACGGCATCAACAACACTCGACTACAACAACTCTTAATCAGCTAAACATGGCCCCGCCCTCTTTGTTGAGTGTTCTCGGGGGCGGGGTTTATGTAAATTTTAGGGTTTGTGATGTCACTAACATGGGAAGAAGCTCGTTGTAGTCCCAGCCGTTTAAACAGATTTCTGTAAAAGAAAATATCTCCCTTTGCATTGAACTTCGAGCGTCGTAACTTCACAGATGTTTTTCATCCTTAAACAGCAACATTACACACTAACTGAAGCTAAAAAAAAGTGAAATTATAATCAACCACCCCTTTTTTTTTCTTACTGCAAACAACCATTTTCCTTCCAAGGTGGTTCATGGAACCTCCGACACCAAAAGTGAACCTTCATTTTTAAGCGTGAATCGATTGTCGAGCACTAACCGTGTGATTGCTCCTGCTGTTGAACACTGAGACGTTGTAGATCATGTGTGGGAAGATCTTCAAGAGTGACTTGTCTTTCTTTGTCCTCTTAGTTCTCCATCTGAAGGGCCCTTTTATCGTGATGTTCATGTAGTTCTGCTTCACGTTCACTTCCACCAGCGGCGCTCCGAGAACAGCTGCGGGACAGAGACGGATGAGGTCTAATGATCTGCCTTTATGAGGGTCAGAGTTCAGCTTTTTGTGTTTGCTTTCACACATGTACATGAATGGCATAACTGAGAAGTCAACGTGAGAAGGAATCAGTGTAAAAACAAAGACATGCCGAGGTGATTGTCATGTTCACGATCCGCCCCGGAGTGAAACACTCCTTCTCCTGAACAATTCATGAGTCATTTCAGCACGAATGTCCTTCAAGGGTGTTCGAGGGTTGGACCGTGTTTCTGGATAAGGAAATATAACTAACTGAGGAACATTTAAATCACGTGGTTTAAAGCATTTGTTTTTCTTAATCCACCGCGACAAATAATAGGTTTACAGCTTGTAAAACAAGCTTAAGTCTTTGTTGAACATCTTCCTTGGAAAATCTCACAGATTTCTCTCTTTTGACTGATGTGAAGAGTGTAAAACGACATCAGATTAGCAACTTAAACATCATAATGTGTCGTCAGCTGGTCATAATCGCGCAATAAACCCTTCCAGGATGAAATGAACTGATAATAACCGGCTTATGTCACTTATTTCATGAAAATATATTGATTTGAGTTCAAATTATTTTATGCTTTTATTACACAGGAATGTGTAATAGGAAAACTGAATGGATTTGCCTGATCAAACTGTGTTTATTTTGTTGCTAATGACTGCGTTATAAAGCTTATTACTTACTAAATTAATAAATCGATAAATATGTTGAAATGAAATATGGGTTTAAAGTTGTGATGAAACAGAAGTAGCATCATATTGTGATCATAAAAAGGCAGGGTTGGTTTACAATTGGAATGCTGAGAAGTGGGCGTGGCTCTTAAGTGTATGCAGATGAGCGAGATTTGAATATTTGTTACATTTCATGTGCCATTTTACTGTAGGCAGTGTTATTACTGTCATAAACAACAGTCACACATGGATTTTTGGTATAAAAATGTGTCGTTTCTAAATCTGAGGACGTCCACAGTACCATAATCACTACAGTTCGACTAATAAGAGATACGTTTAACAACCAACGTCATGTGAACCCTTACTAGATGAGATGCAGGAGAAGTTATTTTAGCATCTTCATCATTTATGAAGTCGCTTTGTATTGGAAATCAGTGTCAAGCTGATCATGACTCATCTTCATACTGTGATTCTCAGCTTTAATAAACAGCGACTGAAGTGTTTTTCAGGGAAGTGTAACTCACTGTCGGATATGGGTCTGAATCTGAGTGCGCTCTCGCTCCAGACAGACTGTGTGCGAGCGCTGACGGCTCTGACCCTGGCGTAGTACTCCTCGTGCAGGTCAAAGGTCTCCTGAGACAGGTCACATTCGCTCTGAGCGATGGAGCTGCACTGACTCACACGCCTCCATCGCACCTGCTCACTGCTGCTCGCCTCCGCGTCGCCGTATCTGCAGGAAAACAGTCACAGTACTATAACGACAGCTCAAGCTTCGTTCATCTTCAGAACACAAATGAAGATATTTTTGATGAAATCCGATGGTTCAGTGAGTCTCTATTGATAATGAACACTTTCAATGTCCAGAAAGATACTAAAACATGTTTAAAACAGGTCATGTGACTACAGTGGTTCAACCTTAATATTATAAAGCCACGAGAATACTTTTCGTGCGCCAAAAAAACTAAATAACGACTTTATTCAACAATATCTAGTGATTTCAAAACACTGATTCATGAAGCTTTACGAATCTTTTGTTTCAAATCAGAGGTTCGGAGCGCCAAAGTCACGTGATTTCAGTAAACGAGGCTTCATTACATCATAAGTGATTCGCAATTTCAATAGTTCACGTGACTTTGGCAGTTTGATATAAGATCTGAATCACTGATTCGACACAAAAGATTCGTGAAGCTTCAGTGTTTTGAAATCGTCCATCACTAGATATTGTTGAAAAGTCATTATTTTGGGGTTTTTTGGCGCACAAGAAGTATTCTCGTCGCTTTATAATATTAAGGTTGACCCACTGTAGTCACATGACCTGTTTTAAATATGTTTTAGTATCTTTTGAAAGTGTTCATTATCAATAGAGACTCACTGAACCATCAAAAATATCTTCATTTGTGTTCTGAAGATGATGAAGATCTTACGGGTGTAGAACCACATGAGGGAGAGGAGTTTTATTTTTGGGTCAACTAACCCTTTAAGAAGAATCATTGATGTATTTCTCATTTGTGTAAAAACGATAAAAGCGTTAGTTTGGTTTGTGGGGGTCGGTACATATTTGGACAAAAAAAGGCCACGAGATATTATCTTTCTTCATAATGTCAATGTCGTTGAATCAGTGAAAGAAAAAATGACTCAGAGCTGAAGAGAATGAATCATTTCTGTTTCTCTTTATGTTTTCGGCCGCATGATCATGATTTCCTAATTCAAAATTTTTTCAAAATATTCGTTAACTAAAGCTAAAACCACAGAAAACATTTCCATTACTTGAAACGAACTGAAATAAATTAAAATAAAAAAGGTGCAACTTTTATTTCAGCTAGTTTCTCATTTTAATTCAGTTCAACTGAAACTAAAAATGAATAACAACTATAAAAATTACTGAATTTTTTTGAAAAATAAAACTGTAAACAAAAAAATCCACAGTTGCTGCCATAAATTTTAAGTATAATAAAATCAACTTAAATAATACGAAACTGACTTTTTAACTTGTAAAAACTGCTTAAATTATTTCGCCAACACTTTACAATAAGGTTCATTTGTTAACATTAATTAGCTTAATATATTAACTAACATGAGAAATACATTTAATACAGTATTTATTAATATTAGTTAATAAAACTACAGCTGCTCATAGTTTGTTCACAGTGCATTAACTAATGTGAACAAACATGATTTATTAACGCATTAGTGGAAATTAACATTAATTTTGATTACTAAAGGCTGTAGAAGTATTATTCATTCTTAATTCATGTTGACTAAAGTATTTAATTGTAAAATGTTACCATTATTTTTATGAGTTAAAGCAAAAACATGATGCTTTTTCTTCATTTTTGTTTATAGAGTATTAATAAAAACTATAATAGTGATACTTAAAACTGTGTCCTTTTGTCACATGGTTTGATTGTTAAAAGTTTATATATATACAGGGTTGGGGAGTAACGAAATACAACTTCTGACTTTTCTCAATATTGCGAGTTTATATCTCATAATTCTGACTTTTCTCAATATTGTGAGTTTATATCTCATAATTCTGACTTTTCTCAATATTGCGAGTTTATATCTCATAATTCTGACTTTTCTCAATATTGCGAGTTTATATCTCATAATTCTGACTTTTCTCAATATTGCGAGTTTATATCTCATAATTCTGACTTTTCTCAATATTGCGAGTTTATATCTCATAATTCTGACTTTTCTCAATATTGCGAGTTTATATCTCATAATTCTGACTTTTCTCAATATTGCGAGTTTATATCTCATAATTCTGACTTTTCTCAATATTGTGAGTTTATATCTCATAATTCTGACTTTTCTCAATATTGCGAGTTTATATCTCATAATTCTGACTTTTCTCAATATTGTGAGTTTATATCTCATAATTCTGACTTTTCTCAATATTGTGAGTTTATATCTCATAATTCTGACTTTTCTCAATATTGTGAGTTTATATCTCATAATTTTGACTTTTCTCAATATTGTGAGTTTATATCTCATAATTTTGACTTTTCTCAATATTGTGAGTTTATATCTCATAATTCTGACTTTTCTCAATAGTGTGAGTTTATATCTCATAATTCTGACTTTATAACTCACAATTGCAACTTTATATCACGTAATTCTGAGGGAAAAAGTCAGAATTGTGAGATAAAAACTCTCAATGACCTTTTTTGTGTTTGTTCCACACTTATTAGTATTCCAAAGTATTCTAAAGTATTTAGATGAAGTTACTAAACTTGAGTAATGTAACGAAATACGTTACAAATGACTTTTTAAAGCATGTATTTTGTAATCTGTAGTGAAATACAGTTTAAAAGTAACCGACCCAGCCCTGTTTATATATATATATATATATATATATATATATATATATATATATATATATATATATAAAATAAATGACACTTGCTTTGGTATTTTGTTTCTAATTCGATGACAATCACATACTTTATAATAGATACTAAACTTGTTTTGAAACCCAACCATCAAATGAAGAATATTCTCTACAGTATGAATACTTCACGGTCACGTGCGTCGCATCACCTCAGCTCTCCCGTGGCCTCATGGGATAGTTAAGAGTCCATCTCATCGCATACTATGAATTCGGACACACTACTCAGCTCACATGCTGGTTTTCGCCTACTACATAGTATGCAGGTATGCATAGTCGGGCGCAGGGATTCAGAGTGTGACTTTTCATGCTGAGAAGTGTTTTATTTCACTCACATGGCGTACTCCACAGAGAAGACCGTCCCATCTGGAGATCCGTCTCCTGGCGTCCATCTCACGATGTTCCTCAGGTTCACGGAGGAGAAGTGGACGTCTTGTGGCTCGGGCAGACGCGCTACAGACGACACTACACCGGACAGAACATTATTAAGCACACTAGGCCGTGTTCACATTCCTGTCTTGTTTTCAGTTTTCAGAGCTTCACGGTCGACAGCAGGAAGTTCAGTGAACTTCAAGGCATTGTTGAAATAAATCAGATTTCATGAAACCACAGGAAGAGGCACAAGAGAGTTTCAAAGGTGAATCTGCTTCCTGTTGTTCCTGAAGCGGATTATAAAACACACTTACATTTATGACACAGAAACCCAGATGATCGTGATAATAAATATTAACACGCTTTAATATGATTTGTCACGTGATGTAACGCGGCTGTAAAAGAGGTTTTGTGGGAAAGAGAAGATTTGACACATAATATCACATCAATTCTGACTTTGTTTTTCAGAAGTCAGATCGCGATTTTATAACTCGCAAATCTGAGAAAAACTGTCAAAATTGTGAGATAGAAAGTAATAATTTTTTTGGTTTTTATTCAGTGGCAAAAACAAACACCTTTCTTTGAGTAGCTCCAAACAGACTTATTAATATTATAAATATTAATTATATATACATGTCTATATTGTCCATTACAGAAGGAGCAGCGAAATGTCAACATTTCCAACACAACAATCGAATCTCTGAGGGTTTAGTTTACCTGACGCGCTCGAGATCAAACACAGCGCGCTCACTAAAACCGCGTTCATCGCTTCAGACGCTCAGTCGTGCTCATTCTGTCCGTTTTCCCGCTGCTGTTCACCCGGTGACGGCGGACTCGGTTCTCGGTGGCGCGGCGGTCAGGTTCAGAGTCCTGCAGGTGTTTCTGCGCGCTGAAGCGCTGGTGGGCGGCACGTGACCAGACACAGCCAACCGGTGAAGAGGCTTGGACTGTTTCCTAGTAACGCGACCTAATTAGTATTCATGAGCCATGAGTCTTAATAATAACTTTAAAACATTGTTTTAAATGCTGTGTGTGATGTCAACAGACAGTCTAAACTATAGTGTCTCACACAGCAGCGTCAGCTCTGCCGTTCAGAGCAGTGA